>CM049805.1:20581316-20731316 GCA_027422405.1 Ptychobarbus kaznakovi
TAACATATTTCATGTTTTACTTGTAAAGCTACAATGTGATCAAATGAGACTCCCTGGAATATTATAAGGGGGGAATAAGCTGTGTTAAAAGCACATTACAGTGGAGTGGATGTTATGGTGATATCAGAGCCGGTCACATGAGAGCAGCTGCAGCCCATCAAACCCCAGAGGAGCTGTAAGCACAGGTGGACACAGATGGCATTTAACATAGAGTGAACTGTGACAGGATCTTCAAACGCACCTACAGCACCCAAACACAATACCAGACCGGTGACGACACACAGAAAACTGACTTTTTACAGATTTAAACAAAACAATGATGTGAGTGCCTGTGCAAAAGTCACGATGCTGGGTGCTGTGGGCGACTGCCAGAGCATTGCTGGGGGGTTCTTATGTTGTCTGCATGGCTGCTTACTGGCACAATTCAATAGAGCCAATCTCTAAGACGATATTATGGCCTCTAGATATCAGTGTAACTGTACTGGCATTTGTTTTTGCCTTATTGCTCAAAAACGCCATAACAAGAGGAACACATTTACATCAGTTGTTCTTTGATACTGCTCATCTGCACGGATGAAGCTAATGGTTACATTTACATTAATGCATTTAGCAGACGCTAAAAGTGACTTACAGTGCATTCAGTGTTATACATTTTTTTTGTCAGTGTATCATTATAGGAACATACTCAAACAAAATTACTCGCTTAGAGGTGCACAGCACGGACCATAATAAACTAAAATGATCCGAAGTACATATAACCCATGGGATTTTCCACTGAAGGTGAGTTGTGATGAACTCAAGTGCAGTTTATTAAAAATCCAACAGTGAGCAAAAGCTTGACCCACGAACAGACTCTCCAACAGATGTTACGCAAACAATACTCGACAAGAGACAACAGGAACACGAGGGCTATAAATACTAGACAACAAGGGTCACATGACATAGACCAACAAATGAGGAACAGGACACATGTCTAAAACAACCAATCAGAACATGACACACTGAACAAAGGAACCAATAGCATGATCACACGAGGGACCACATGACAAACCAGGAAACAGGACTAAACTACAAAATAAAATACATGAAAACATGAGCATGAAACAAAACCCAAAACCAGCGTGACATTTAAAATGTTATTTTTTCCTATGATGACAAAGCTCGAACAAAGTTTGAAAAAAAATTATATTTGAAAAATAAATAAAACTTTTGTCACAATGCATTCTTGGCTGATCTGCAATGCATACATGTGATGCTGCAGCTATACGGCGACCTGAGAACAGCTCACTGAGGGAGTCGTGCATCTATTAATACATAATGAGCCAAATTAACAGTGATTAAAGCCCTGGGAATTAAACGCAGACTCCTCCTCCTGTGTGTGATTTCCCTCATGAGTTCTGCAGCTCATGCGGGACCACCCTGTGTTTATTCATTTAACCATGAAAAGAGTGTAGGAGGACTTTCTACAGGAAACTTGATCAAATCAAACACTGATGATTAATGATGGGTCTGAGCTTGATTTCTGCGTCTGATCTGCATGATTGACATCTCACCACTAATGAACACAAAGAGGAGAAAAGCATCTTGAGTTGTCTTCAGTCAAAGAATCGTTTGTCCAGGACATCATTTTTCTCACACGCTGAACATGAAATAATGTGTTTTACTCCCACGTTCTCCTTCTCAAATTAGTGGAGATGTTCTAGGTGTGTGTTTACTGGCACCAAAAGACCATCAGCATTATTGCCAATGTAGGACGATGAATACATTGATTACCTCAGATTCAGTGGCATGAAGTCTTGAATTCTTATGAAAAACATAGATTTGTGAGGAAAGCATCATTCTCACAGTTCACGATTGAGATATTAGCCAAATACTATTATTATTATATTTATTCCTAGTGTTTATGCATACAGTGATGGGTAGATTACTTACTGTTACTGATGCCAAATTACATGACAACATTTTTATTAATTGTAATCCATTACATTACATATTTCAGGTAAAATAATCGGACTACTTTTAGATTACTTTTGTCTTATCTCGTTTTCACATTGATTTAAATAGGACAACCCTGTACTATATTGATATAGAAATACAAAGAGTTAGAAAATATATTCCATTTGTTATTATCAACAATATGAATACATTAAACATTATATCAAGGTTTCCCCAAACTGGGTTTGTGAAGGAACTGCTGAGGTTTAATCAAAAAAGTACTGATTAATTAAATCATACAAATTTAAACAATTTTAAAATGAATCAAAATAAAACACTTACTGAAAAAAACACATATTTGATTTGCTTACCTGCATGTCATGTGACCATAACCAATGTCAGAGAACCGTAAACATGCAAATGTAACACTGTATTATTCAACTATTAATTTTAAAATCTTTCAAATAAAAATATATAAGGTGAAAGATAAAAAATCTGATGAAAAACAAGGTGAATTTGTGCATTTTAATGTGTTTAAAAGACAAACAAAGGTAATATATGGTAAAATAACCACCTGAGTGATAATTCAGATACAAATGAATGTTTGATGCAATGTTGAAACACTTCTTAAACCTGGAATGATTTTTGTAAATCCAGTGTTTAAATGCTGTGTGGCCACCTGACCAATGACTGCTCTCTGTGTCAATGTCCACTAAACTGGACTTTACACAATTTAAAAAATGATGAAAAACAGGAATTAGGGAGAATCAATACACTATGAATACATGATTGCTGTTGTGTAAAATAATATGTAATCATGTTATCCATAAAAAGTAACTGTAGTCTGATTACGAGTATTTAAAAATGTAAATTAATCTAATTACAAGTAATCAGTTACTACCCAGATCTGCATATGCAGTGATACGGTCATCAAAATCTGCTTTGCCAGCATGCAGCTTTTAAACATTTATATTACCATTTTAATTGAACCGAGTTGTGTTCGTTTATGGGACAGGCAGGCCTGATTAAAAGGGATAATTCATTCAGAAATTAAAATTCTGTTATTATTTTCTCTCCCCAAGTTGTTCCACATCTGTGTGAGTTGCTGGTCCCCATTAGCTTCCACGAAACATACTATGAAGTCAACGGGGGCCAGAAACTGTTCGGACGCCAACATTCTTCAAAATAACTTCTGTCGTGTTTAACAGAAGAAAAAACCTCATACAGGTTTGGAATGATATGAGATTTGAGATATGAGATATTAACTAACCCTTTAAATGCAGTTTTCACTCCCTTTCAGTGTGTATGTGGCCAAGATGAAGTATACCGCTTCATTTGGAAACCTTTTGGTGCCTAAACATGTAGACCTAATTTAAACATATCTCCTGCTTGCATAGAAAACCAGATATACGTAAAGCCAAGCATTAGCATAATTTCTGAGCACACATGCTTCGTTACACCAAATAAGCATTTCACGTGCTCTTTCTTTCCTCGTCTCGCAGTGTGTCTCCGTCAGTTCGTCGGCCGCCCCACGAGTCGCTCACACCAGGAGAGAGGAAGTTCATTAGCTCAGCTGAATCAGAATTAGTCCCTTCATTCTGACGGCCTGAACTTCATTAGACGGCCTTTCACAATCCAGCAGGGAGACGTGATGAATCAACGAGGGACGATATCTTGCCTCACACAGCAGATTCACCGCCCGCCCGTTCTCTCTCTCGATCTGCTTCTCTTTCAGTTCAGTTATTACGATGTTTCCATTGCAATTGCTCAGACATTTCTCAGAAATGAGACGCGAGACATGTGTACATAATTACACAAATGAAAGGCACATGCCTACAGAGCTGACATCAGTGTCCTGCATCAAACATGCTCAATAAAAGCCGCTTGGACTCTCGGGAACATTTGCTGCATCAGTCACGGGACACAAGCGTGAAGGTTTGAGGAGTTCAGACAAAAGAGCTGCGTGCAAATCACAGATTTCTCTCACGTAACTATCACTGCATCTATCAATTCTGTCTCCTCCACATGTAGATGATAATAACCATACAAAACCAGAAATGACTGCAGCACAGAGCTGATTTCTTCCTTGGCTCGCGTGTTCCTGTAGCCGCCCCACTGATGCCTGTTGCCATAGTTTCACAATTCAAAAGAGGCAAGAGCACCAATCAGATAAAGAACAGGACACAATTAGCAAACAAATCAGAGTGTTGTGCAGCATGCCAGATGAATGAGACGGCACGGAGGAGCAGGTCTTGTGAGATTACACCCCGGATATCAAACAGCAAGCATCAGATTGTGTCGTGCTGTAGAACATGCAGAGATACAGCGACCTGAAGCAGCCATGTATGAAAATGATTTTATAGCATAATGTGATACATCCCGACTGGCTGATTATACCGTGTGCATAGTTTATGCATTTAAATGAGTAAACATTCAAGTTATTTTACATTTTATCTCTACACATTTCCATAAACCTAATATATGCTTTTCTTGAATAATCACAGCAACAGCAAAAAAATGCTATAGATCAAATTATTTCACTATTGAACCATGAATAATTTAATGGCATAGAGACACCATTCTTACATTTGCGGTGAAGTAATGCAGAATTGTAATGCATTCAGTAGAGATGCATCCAAAACTGCATGATTCAAACAGGCATGAATATTGACTTCAAATGCAAACGATATCTATTAAATAATTGAACATGATATTTGTTAGACAGATTATCTAACCGATCTCACGAGAAAACGTATTTTTATGAGGTATAAGCATAAAGAATATATAATAATAAATAATGGATACCTTGGGATATGTGTAATCTAACAGTTCTGTGATCTCAAGAGAAGGCATCGCAGTTATTCAGATGAACGTGTTAGATGAGGCTAATGCTTGCCTGCAGTGTCTATGTATTTCATACCAAAATCAAAAATGCATTTAAACTCACATTTACAGACTGGACAAACATGAAAAATGACAAGAAATATACTTATGCTGCTTCCTTATTAATAGCTAAGCTTCAGTAAAAACTATAATGTGTTACAAACTTCAATGACGAATTAAAGAATCATATGACGTTGCTAAATAGGAACATTATTTTGTGTATTTGGTGTAATTGAATGCGTTTATGCGGTTTAAGGTTATAAAACACGTTATTTTCCACATACTGTACATTATTTTTGCTCCTCTATGCTCTGCCTTTCTGAAATGCGCAGATTTTTACAAAAGCTCATCGTTCTGAGAAGCGAGGCGTGCTCTGATTGGCCAGCTAGCTGATGGAAATGTTACGCCTCACCGTATTGTGATGGAGTTTCCCGGCGAGATGATAAAACAATAAAACCCACAATAAAAGGCATTTGTTGCATCCAGTGGGGAATAATTACTGATTCTAATGACACTGTCTTTGTAGCGGCGTTGCATCGTGCTGTGTAAACATTACCATGTCTGCATTTGTTTTTCTACAATGTTAACTCGCGTTTGATGTGAGCCAAAAAGAGAACATCATCACAATTAAAAGAACCAAAGACTTAAACTACTTCAGTCTGTGTGCATTGAATTTATTTTCTCTTCTCTCAAATACACAACAATACTACAGAGTTTCACAATTTGAGTTGAATTTCTGAAATAAATGTTTTTGAACTTTTCCAGGGATCGACATTCTAATTTATTGATATGACATGCACCTGTATGTGACCCCAGACCACGAAAAATGCAGTCTTAAGTCGCTGGGGTATATTTGATTAGCAATAGCATTTTAATAGACAAAAATACATTTTCTTGTATGGTTTAAAATTATCTATATTTATTTATGCCAAAAATCATTAGGATATTAAGTAAAGATCATGTTCCATGAAGATATTTTGTACATTTTCCTATCGTAAATATATCCGTAAATAGTATTCAAACTTAATTTTGATAGTAATATGCATTGCTAAGAACTTCATTTGGACAACTTTAAAGATGATTTTCTCAATATTTTTTGCACCCTCAGATTCCAGATTTTCAAATAGTTGTATCTCAGCCAAATATTGCCCTATCATAACAAACCATACATCAATGGAAATACTATTTATTCATCTTTCAGAGAATGCATTTACATATTTACACACTTAATACAAATGCAATTGTACTCTTGAACAAGTGTACACTAAACTGGTACACTTAATGTCTGCTAAACTGGAACAACTCATTTATTTACTAATGTATCCTGTGGAAGTACAACTAAAGATATGAAGTATATTTGACTGTGCTAAAGTGGAACTATTGCAAGTATACTTTAGGTATGCTTTAAATATATTTAATTTAAATAAATATTTAAATTATTCAAAGATCATACAGTCCTCATCAATAGTGACACTAAAACACATTTTAGAAGCTTAATATTAAGAATTGTGCATTGTGCACAAGTAGTACTCCCAAAAAAGTGTAATTATTATTATTTATTATATCAGTAAGCCTTGAGCGATATGGCAGTACATATGTTAATAGATTTGAGCTATACTTATTATGTATTTTAAATATACAACTCTTTTACTAAGGTGGTACTAGCTAAAAATGAGTTTTGTCAACTTCTAGGAGTACATTAGCATACAGATGTCTTCAAATCTAACATTAGAGAACTAAACGCCCCAAAACTCTTTGGATTTCATGGGGTCTTTAAATAAATACAGAGAAACATAATCAATTTAGACTGAATCAAAAGCAGCAATGCATGATGAACAGTATTTTTCCTTTTCTTCATGAAGGAAATGTCTGTTGGCATCACATTTACACGAAACTGTGCATGAAAACTCGACTGAAAACTGCAGTGGCTTCCATTAGCGGGGGATATTGAGGGTAGGCGCCCTTGTGGGAGAATGTGTTGTGTGTGTGTTTGCATTGATGTGTGAGGCGACGCAGGCGAGGGCGAACCCTCGGGCTGCTGTCTGCACCTCACAATCACAAAACTGAGAGACACGCTCCCTCTACACTTGCAATTATACTCACACACACTTACAGACGAAACAAAGGTGCAGAAGAAAGACTTCAGTAATTCACTCCCGATGGATGTGTACTCAGAGCGGCTGACATCTCAACTCAAGGGAAACAGTTCTCTTGATTCAGTGCCAGATTACCCTGGTAAATTCCAGGTGATGGGTACATGAAGGGTACACGTGATCAGTATGCCTAACGTGACTCTGATCAGGTTGAGTAATGTGGGCACTGTGAGAGCCCCAAAACATCCAATGCAATGGAGGCAACAGCTGCACAAACAAGACTCTCATGGAGCTGCTGTCGGTTTATAAAGACGATTGTGTGAATAGCTCCATTTTCCACTCTACAGACACCCGTTTTCCATATGTGTTCATGAACACGTGTGCTACTTGTCCGGTGAAAAGCCTCAACTCAGATGACTGTTTGCTTTGGAGGAAATCAGCTTCCCCTGACTCCTGCCAGTAGAAAACCAGCTCTGATCTGCTGCCAGACCTGCCAAGAAGGCTATGCAGAAGAAAAAAAGACATACCAATACAAACCACACTGAGGTGAAAGTACACTGAACCCAAGCAGCCTTCCAATGGGGGAAGACTGCCTTTCTATATACAATCTACAATGTCTTAATGCAGCCAGAATTTCACTTGAGCCTAAATGGAGGTGGATGTCTTTTCACATAACACACTATCTGTAGTATAGAGTCTGTTTAAAAAACTAGGGAATATAACCAAAACTGTCGAACTTTAAAACGACAGTACTTGTGCATACTGATTTATGGTCAATGTTAACGCAGTTCAAATGTTCAATTCTTTGCTTGCTGCAGCCCCTATAATTGGAAAATGATCAAATTTGGCATGTGTACTCAGAATGCCCTGTTCTCCATCTGCACCAAGTTATGTGCAGTTTGGACACTGTGCTCACAAGATACAGGCCAATTAGCCACTTTGGACCGCATCCAAAATTATATATTGGCTCATGTCTTCTTAAAAATGAATCGGCATTCTTTGTGGCCTTTTGTCCGCCTCATGTGAGTTAATTTCACTAATGTACACCCAATAACACACAACCAGTCCATGTCAACGTTTTTTCACTTGTGCCATACTGCAAATACACATGTGAAACGCACAGGAGACGCAACTATTTCTTATTCTTCTTCGTCAAGTCTATGGAAGATCCATATCATAAAAATTTTGAAATTTGGCACACTGACAGAGGACAATCTGGACATTAACCACAGCAATTTGGGAGTCTCCACTCAACCCTCTAGCTCAAATTTACACTCACGTTTATGCTAATATCATTTGGAACCTAAGGGTTAGAAACTTTTTTTCATCCCTCTGATTCATTGGCTCAAAATGCTTTGATTCATTTGCATCTATCTAATCTCAGTCTAACAAATTTGCTAATAAATCTGAGATATCCAAATTACTACCTTTATTCTTATATATCCAAATGTAGCTGAAAATATATTTGTCAAGTTGAAATAACTGAATGTATTGCTGTCCAATTAAACTCAAGAGACAATATTTCTGTATATTGTAATATAGTACATAGTATAATACTTCCATAAAGAGACTCATTTTTGAAAAGAGGCATGGCCATTGTATTCTCAACTACATAGTCTACATGAGTCATTTGTGCATGGACCTCGATAATTGTTGTTTGCCGCTATATTTCTAACTTGTACTGTAATTACTATTATGGATTGTGTGTGCCGTTGCAGTCCTACACATACGCCTACACAAAATACACGGAACTGACGTGGGAGAGCACTAAAATAGATTAGCTTGTTGGATTTCTCCTGTTGAATGTCTGTTGTCAATCCCATGCCCAGCAAACTCACCTCCCACTTCGACTCTTGGAGATGATATAGTGCCTGCCAGAGGGCCTTAGTGTGTGGGATTTGTGTTTTTTTATTTTCTAAGCCCATTTCCTTATGGAAGCTGAGCAAGGGGTCAATAATCAGTCTCTCAGCACACATGACCAGTGTTGGGAAAGTTATTTTAAAAGTAATGCATTACAATATTGCGTTGCTTAGTTACTCTTTATGGAAAATAATGCAGTATGTTATTTTTGTGTTCATCTTTGTCACCTGGACTGGGTTTGCTCTTTTTTTTGATAACAAATTACCCAAAAGTTACATTTGTTTGGCAACTGTAGAGACACTTTCAAATCAAAAGTGAAATTAATTATTTCCCTGCCAGTGTTTTTTTTTTTTGAGTTGCAAGCCACTGCCAGTATTTTTGATAATTTTCACAAAAATGTCATGGCACCCATAATTTTTTATTGTATGAATATCTGAATATGTCAAAAAAAATACGCCTCTACATTTTAAACAAAAAATTGCATTTTATTCTAGCTACATGCATTCTGTTTTTATAAACACTTGAATATGGGTAAGTTTAATAAACCCCCCCCCAAAAAAAAAAAACACATGGAGACATCACATTTTTGTCGAAGACTACGTCCGGATCAGCTTCAGATTGATGATCAAAACATAGATGGAATAAATCACTTCCATCAACACATCCAAAGCTTGCACAACCCTCTACCACATTGTAATTTCATTAGGTCATGTTTGGCAGTTTTGATTTATATGCTGTTTAATGCTTGACGATTGCGTTATTGTACATATGCATCTGCTTACATACACGATCGCTTGTTTTTGCTTCTTCTTCACAAACATACAAACATTCAGTACTCTTTCAGAAGATGAGTAATAGCGCCTTTTCCACTAATGAGAATATTTAGAGTTCCCACTTGAGATCGTGGGAGATTATATGCTGTTGAGTACATTTAGGGGGGCAATTACACTCTTATCTCCAGTGTTTTAAGTTTGTGAAAGTAGAAACAGATCTGGATATGAAGATATGGGCCGTGTGGAGTAAAACATCCAACTGGCCGTGTTCCTGTAGTGCAGGCACAGGCTCCAAGGTCACCCACATTGGGCTGTTCTCTCATACTGTTGGCTGCATTAAGAGCATTTCACCTGCTCCCGGCATCCCAGCGGCGCGACTTCCTCCCGGGAAACCAGGTGGAGCATTAAAAAAAACCTCCACATATGGTGAAGTCAAGCTGCTCGGAGGCTGCTGGGTGTCTGCTGTGGGGATAGTAGCTCCTAAAAGGCCCAGCTGTCTGTTGGAAAAGGGCTTCTATATTACTGCACCCCAGCGGCTGCCTCTTTCTGGAAAGAGGGCTGGCTCACTCGCACCAGAAGGCCATTTTAGCCTCCTACTCAACACCCCCCACACGATCTCTCTCACAGACCGACTCTGGATCCAACAGAACATTTGGTCTTCCACTGCTGCTTAATCAAATTCCTCCATCTGGCCGCAGTTTTCCAGCAGAACAGGGTAAAGTGCCTCCAACTGGATATTGTAGAGGGAGCCACAGGCTGCAGACAAAACATAAATGTGACCCGTGCTGGCAAAATGAGTCAGAATGCACACGGGCTAATTTTGAGCTACACGCAAAAAAGTGAAAAATATGCATTTTAGCCGTATTTGAGGTTTTCATATAAATGAGTTCATTAAGCCCTCATCTAGCGATCCCAATGCTCCAAATAGTAATTAAACATCTAAAATGATCTTTATTTGTTCGTTTTCTGAGAGGAGTACCTTTTCTCCGCTCGCTTCCCAATAACCAGACAGAATTACAGTATTTAAGTATTCACCCAAACATAATCTATTATGTCTTAGGTGAGCGTTTGGGGACCTGTTGGGGAAAAACATCTGATGTGCAACATTATGTTAGATCCGTGCATTACAGCAGGTCTTAATATACAGGCCGTCTGTCTCAATGTTAATCAAACAATAGAAGAAAAGAGAGAATCACTCGCTGCTCTTGATTGAACTGCTTTTGTCATTTTAATAATCTATGTATTTGTAATGAATACACTAAAGGGATTTTGTTTTTTACATTTGATAATTAATGTTTCTTATTATTTTCTTTAGATGCAAAATGAAAAAAGGTAAAGCATTAATTTATTCTTTCTTATATTTGTATACTGTTTTTTTCATCTGTTTATAATAACAAAGATAAAATAAAAATAGCTATAGTGATTATTAATACAGTAATTATTATTAAGAAAAGAACTGGAGGAAAAGATGCAATGTTGCTGGTGATTTTGTTTTGGAAATTTCAGAAAACTTTAACTCGATTATTCTTAAAATGGACTTTGCTGACTCTATCAACGGGTGTAGCGCAGGCATTTTTCCTCCACTTCCATCCAATCATTTTGAAGGTCTTTTAAGGAGAATGAACTGGAATAGAAATAACTCATGTTTGAAAATTTGCTCATTGTGACTCATTTTGCCAGCACAGGTCACATATATGCAGAACTACATACAGAATAATCAAAGATGGGGGACAAATTATAGGAAATTATTGGGGATCCGGTGGCTCTGTCATGATATTGGGGGTATTTTGTTGGCAAGGGTTGGCTCCACTGGGGATGGGTCATATGTTATAGCCTTCATCGTCATCAGATCTCAGCCCAATGGAAGATTTTGGACCACTGTGTTAGACATCATCAAAACATCATCAAGAATATTTTTTGGAAGAATGGTGTTACAATCCTTCGGTAGAGTCAATTCCAATATGTCTGTTTTGGCAGTAAGTGGTGGCAGTAGCTCAGAAATGCTGATTTCAAACTATATTCAATCATTCGTAAAGCGAGTCTACAGTGTTTTTCACATGAGATCGATTTATGTTGTTACCTATGTAGAATAGAACGTTCCAAACCTGAGGTTTCATCTCAGTTAGGGCGCGATCTTAGAAGGCAGCTGCCCATGCAGGCAGTAAGGCAGCTCACTAGGTTATGGAACTGAGCCAGAGTAAAAATGAGAGCAGACAAAAGGAGATGTCTTTTTTCTGTAGTGTCTCCAGGGCTTCACCCTTGATGTGGCGCATTCATCATCGTGCCTCCAATATCAGTTATTCAGCGGCTCGTCTGCTTACAGCAGAATTAATTTGAGCTTTAATTACTCTCATCGGTGGAATGCTGATGAAGGCAAGCAAACGGGCAGCTTGGGACGCCGCCGCACTCACTGCACTGCTTTCATACCTCCTCAATTCCACACGGACACACGAGCGGGCAAACAACCGGCAGGCTGGCCGCGTCAGGACCCGCGGTCTCAAATACAGCCCAGAGCACAGGAGAGAAGAATCCAATGGCAAACCGCGTACGCATGACAGGTATGTAAGTGATTAGACAGACAGCCATTACAGCAAAATAAGCCCTGACAGGGTTATCAGAACCTAGTAATATGACAAACCCACAATATTGTTTATGATCCCCTCTCTTATACTTTTTAATTGTTTCATCCCCTTTTGCTGAATAGTCATTTAAATCTTAATAAACATCATAATCAGTTTTTATTAAACATGTATAATGTGTATGCGTTTGTGAAAGGTGACAAAAGGTCTAGCTAAAGGAAAACTCTAAAGCACAACCCTAGGTACATCACCAGTGGTACAGAAGCTAAAAGGTGCATCATTTAACCTTATTTACCCCTAAATGGTACATATTAGTACTTTAAAGGTACATTAGTACCTTCTGAAAGTGTTCCGCTCCAGTGATAGTTCTGGGCATGCTTCCAAAGAACATTTAGGCTACTTGTGTGTTTTATTTTATTTTTATTTTTGTATATATAAGAAATGCATGGATAGTTGTACGAATGCACTGCAATCTTGTGTTGGTATAAATGGACAGAGGAGTTCAAATAGAGCTCTTCTACACGTATGATTGCTGTGAAAAACAGTCTGTTAGTTGACTAAACGATTAGAAAAGGATGCATTTTTTTCTATTTGAAAACACCTAAACAAAGCCCAACATAAACGAATGCAAGGTGAATTTGTCAAATCTATTTTTAACGTGGCATTGTGTTTTAACGAGGTTCCTGTAGCTCAAACAGCAGAGCATGGCGCCAGCATCAGCAAGGTCATGGTTTCGATTCCTGGGGTATGCTTGAACCTGTGAAATGTATACCTCGAATGCAATGCAGTTCACTTTGGGTAAAAGTGTTTGCCAAATTCATAAATTCAAAAACAAAAATGTAAATGTTAAAAAAACAAGCACAGACTGAATGCATACATGTTTGGCCATTAGTAGGGCAAGAACGATATTAGATAGCCTTCGGGCAGTTATTCAACTAACTACAGTGTGTAATAGTTATAAGTACAGATTTGTTTCATTTTTAATTAAAATTATACTCTAGAGCAGATTTGGCAGGGCAAATATTCCCATTCAAATGAAATTAAATGATGTTTATTCTGAACGAATTATGATGTTGATAATATTACATGAAGAAGACTTGTGTGGAGGTCAAAGAAGAGAGATAATGTGGACAGAGATGGACTTTGCGCAGGTGGAGGTCGGCTCATGGGTGGATGCTCTGACTCCTGCTTTAATGAACAGCTGGGTCACCAATGCTTGGCACCTTCAATTCTTCTTAATGATAATAATCATTACAGCGTAAGCATCTTTCCCTAAAGTCGGCAGAGTTAGCAGACACAGGCAACGCTGCCATTAAGAAGCGAGAAGAGTCTTCATCAGAGAAGTTCAGATGCTCAAACAAAATGACTCTAATCACTAATGAGATCAAACTGCAATTAACACTTCATGCTCTTAATGATGGGAAATGCTGAGCATGCCACGCTGGTGATCCTTGAAAATGACTTTAAGTTCAAAAAATGATTTCCCAAATGAACATACACTTTTTCCACAGTAATGTTTTGTTCGGGGGAATGTTTGTCTTGATACACATTTCAGTAGATCTGAACATTTTAACATGAAAGATATTACAACAACAAAGGCCTTCAGAAATTGCAAGGTGCACTATATGCATATGCTTAAATTCAGGTCTAAACCCAATACAAATGATTATTGCAGTATGAGATTTAAAGGGGTGACCTGTCATATTTGTGAAAATAGTTTTATTGTATGTGTGCAAAGCCTGTGTGTGAATGTTTTCCATGCAAAAAAGGCAATGATTCATCAACAAATTAAAGTTATTACTTATAAAGTTATTACTAAATTTATAAAAACATACACAAAAGTCCTCCAGAAGGCCTTATATATGGTATCTACACACAGAGAGTATATGTGCATGCATCTCCACTGCAAAATAAATACAACTGTGATTTTTAAATTAAATAATTTGTTATTAGAAGAGTGAGAGTTAGAAACATGCAGTCATTTTCTTCTTAAATTGTCTACAGATGAGACAAAAATCATGGTAGATGATTTAGTTAATTCCTACCTAATTAATTTGGATCTGTGTGTTGGATTAGCAGGATTGGTTTGAGCTCTGATGCTTTGACAACCCATGATTCTGTCTACTTGCAAACAACAACAATAATAATGAAATGTGTCTAAATATGTCTGCTTAATTATTAAGAATAAACAAAGTGGATAAAGCTTTCACATCAACACACATCTGATCAACAGAAGCGTCCAGCTTCACTGTATTTGACACAAACCTTTGTCTTGTGAATACAGCTGTCAGTGTGGGCACATCACAGGCCATTATCTGCCCCATCCACATTCATTATTGAAGCTAATGATCTGTTGTCCTCCATGCACCTCAACGAAGGAGGACTACATTAGAAATCTCTCAAGTTAATTAGTAATTAGAAACGTAAAAAATTCATCAAAGAAAGAGAGTGTTTCAGGTTTGAGTCTCAAGGTGTGTGTGTGTGTGTGGGGGGGGGGGGCAATATGGGTAATGAAACTCTTTCAAGGGCATTTCAACACCATGCAGCTACAAAACTAATCAATGGAGCTTATTTATTTATTTTGTATATGGACGTTTCTTCAACTACAGGCGCTTTAGGCTCTATATGAACTTTCAAGAAACCACATTTGTATTGTGCAAACAGGAGTTGTGTGGATTATGTTTTTATAAGCTGTCTGAACTCTTATTATTAAAATTATTCAAATGCATAATTATGTTCATAGCGTTGGAATTAATGATGCTGAAAATCACATTACAAACATTTTTTGACTAAAATGGATTACTGTTGTCTTGCTATGGGTGACTACTAGGCCTGGGCGGTATATCGAGTTTGTACGATATATCGATATATTATTTTATAAGCGATACGATATAAGGCGATACCGTTTATATCGATATACAGTTTAAAACGAGCACATCTGAAAATATAGCGGAGGACACAGACTGAACTGCTGCGGAGAAAGTGCATAACACAATTTGTTCTAAACATGCAACAAACTTTATATGAAGGGCTTTAAAAAACTCGTAAGATATAGAAGGCTATAGTTTAGTTTCAGTTTAAGACGGCTCTGACAGAAAGACTGCATGTGCCGCTGACAGAGATGCGCTGTTTAATGTGTTTAAGAAGTGCTGTTTTCCTCAATGTATAACTTATATTTCACAGGTATATTCTCCATCTGTAAATGTTAGAAAGCCATGGAAATATTTCCATTTTGGTGTCAGAAGTGCTTTGAGATTCTCCGCTAAACTTCACAGAATTAATTTAGAACGAGCGCCGCCGCGCATGCGCGCCAAACAGACGCAAAATATAATAGGAGCGCAATTATTCTGACTAAAATATACATTTTGCTTAAATATTTGTAGTTAATAAACAATAAATGTGACGTATGTAGATTTTTAAACCTACAAGAAAGTGCATTTGTATGAAAGCGCTAACTGTAAAGTGACTAATTTGGTGCTTTATTTTATTTAGATATATAGCATTATTTTTGTTTTTAGATTGCAATGTTACAATGTTAGAATGTAATGTGATTTTAACGCTTTTTAAAACATAATATATGCCTATGGTTACATTCACTTTATTTGTTTTTGTTTAATCCAAATACAAAAGCGTATAAATACCGAGATATACATACCGTAATCAGCCAAATCAGCCAAAAAATACAGAGATATTAATTTTTGCTCATATCGCCCAGCCCTAGTGACTTCTTAGCTATTATTTTATGCACTGTAAAGGCATACAAATGAACCATATATTCACACATTTAGCAAACTTTGAAAAAATTGATTGATTGAAAATTATGCATAATACAAATATTTAACTCACCAGGTTATATGATATTAACCTTCATTTTTCACCTTCGGTTAATATCTCATATTTTATCTCAAGAATGTTTTACACTAACTCTCCTCTGTAATAAAAGGGATACTCAACTCAAAAAAAACAAAACATATTCGCATCATTTCTCATCATCATGGCTCATCGCAGATGAACATGAATTATGATTTGTTTTTTTTAAATAATCATATCTTTTTTTTAAGTCTGGGATAAGCTTAAAACAATAAAATCCCTGTCAGAACAGACAAAGAAGGCTGAGCCAATTCAAAATGTGCAAGCGGCTAAGATAACAGGTGAAGAGAAACTTACCAAAATACTGACGTCTACGTTTGATGCTGGTGGGGTTTACAATACAGTATGTATATGCATGTATAAAATTTAAACTGATATCAATGTGTGTTTCAAGCCAACTGTTCCAACTCAACTTAGCATTAGCATAAAAACAATAATAATAAAGACTAAATTGCTTTGATAAATGTTATGGTACATATGAATATAAAGCTCCATAAGGTATTCAGATGAAGTTCAGCTCAAGGTGTTGATTTATTTTATACACAGGACAGTTATAAACCGTGGCGCTGGGAGCTGGAAAGATCTGACGTGTGTCCACTGGTTTGAAGCACCTGCATCTTATTAGAACACTCTGGAACATTCCACAGGGTTCCATGACTGCAGCCAGAGGGCATCATGAAGGACTTCAATGAGAGAGTTCACTAATCAGCATCCTGTTCACCAGCAGAGCCAAAGCAATACGACAAACAAGCCAAGAAACGCCATAAACACCTCTAAAAATCTACAGAATACATATCAAGTCATATGTTTCTTACATTTCTGCCATAGTCACCACTAATAATCTACTCCTAAATATAATGTAGAAACTAAATATTTTCTGTAAAGCTGCTTTGCAACGATTGGTATCGTGAAAAGCGCTATACAGATAAACTTGACTTGAATTGTAACAGTTGCTGTGTGCCCTTGTGAAGAAGTACACATCAGCACACATTTAAAGAAAGTACTTAGTATGGAGATAATGTACTTTAAAAGAATATGAATGAATAAAACGTTTTCAGACAATGAATGTAAATTAATGTTTACTACAATAAAAATGTATTGAGTGTAGTTGAGTGTTTTTTTTTTGCCCTCTTAATTAGGACTTGAGTGCATCTCTATATGTAAATTCACAATAAATGTTATTGTTTTTAAAATGAGGTTAAAGTGTACTGCTGAATTTACTGAGAAACATTTATGGTAAACTTACATATATTTTAATGTCATTTCTATTGAAACGTATGTGTCATTACACATTTTGAATTATTGTTGCAATGCAGAACATTTAAAATATATTGCATTTAAATGTAGTATTTAATAACAAACTGCAGTTAAAATTACAATCATGTACTTTACATGTGTTTTACTGTGTTAGTAAACAGATCAGAATTATTGTACTTCTTTAAAGCACAACAAAACATATTAAAATATAATGATTATTCTATATATGTACTTTTAAGTAAAACTTGTAACTTGACATTAACAAATTGACAAGTGTGTAGATAATTTTCTTTAAGTATTGGTAAGTATTGAAGTATTACTAGAACAGCCACAGGCTCAGCACCCGCCTACTTACACTCACTGTTATGAATCTACATCCCCTCCAGAAGCTACTACTCACCTACATCCAGAAGCTGTTACGAATCTACATTCCAGAAGCTAGTTACGAAGCCCCGCCTACGAAGCCTTCGTTACGAATCTACATCCCTCTGGTGAGTACTTCCACTCAACGAATCTACATCCCCTCCAGAAGTACGATCTACATTTAACTGGTGAAGCTGGAATCTACATCCCTCTGGCCATCCGATACTTCCACTCACTCGAAGCCACTTCCACTCACTATTACAATACATTCCAGAAGCCTGGAATGAAGAAGTCTGAGATCTGCGAGCGAGCGACGCCTCGTGGTGCCATCACAGAGAGGCACAAAATCACTTTCCAGAACGTTTTCATTCACCGTTCCTGGCTGGTGGAATGATCTTCACATCGCCATCCGCAATGCTGATTCCCTGACAATTTCCAAGCGACTGATCAAAACACATCTCTTTCATCACCATCTGACTTCATCCTAAAAAAAACTACTTTGCTTCTCTTTACTTAATCCCCAGTCTATCTTGAACTTATTTGAACAATGCCTGAAACTTGGTATAACGAGCACATCCTGTTTCTATTTGCCTCTTTAAGATGAATCACTTGATATATTCTCTAATTGTAAGTCGCTTTGGATATCAAAATCTCAGTTTGACAGTTAAACAGCTGAGCCCAAGCCTCCGTTACTAATTCCAAAACATCACTTTAGAACTAGTAACGAAGGAACGCTGAGTTGCTTCATTAAAAGCGTATTGTATTTCTGTATTAAAAGCAGTGTATTATAGCAGAGTATTACGAGAGAGAGATTGACTGAGTGTGATTACCTGTATCTGATACAGCATTCATTCTTCAGCTCAATCTCATATTCACAATAAAACATTAATTTGAATGTCCACTGAGGAATATCTTTGTCGTACTATCCTTTCATCTGTTAAGAGTGATTTCTGATGACAGCGCTGCTCAGTGCAGTTGTTGGCTGGTCTTTTTCGAACGGCCGCTGATGTCTTGGAGCTCACATCTCCGAAACCTCGAAGCAAATTTTCAAATAGATGTTATCTTTATTAACAAACCGCATATTTGAACTCACAAGTCACATGACACAAAACAGTATTATTTTTAAATTATAGTGGATTGGGCGTCTGCCATGACACTCGCTGTGAGAAATAAAATAAATAAAAAATATAATAATATAATAAAATAAAAAGCGTCTGCTAAATGACTAAAAAGTAAAGTAAAGTAAAAGTAAATACAGCATCTTCGACAAGGGGAGAGATTCAAAAGGTGAAAAGGCTGTTGGAGTTCTGTTGGACTCTATACATCTCTCTCTCTCTCTCTCTCTATATATATATATATATATATATATATATATATATATATATATATTTTTTTAATCTAATTTATTACATGATGTTCCGTTTAATTAATCTAAATTAATCACAAAATAAATTTGACTGTGAAAATACCAACAAAAGATTGTTTAAATATATTTTGTGTTAAATGAGAAAGTATCAAGTAGACATTTGAAATATTAGACAATTGAAGCTTTAGAAGGAAATATTGTATTTGATTTAACATAAAATGTATTATACATAAACATTTAGACTACAACGGCCTAACATAAACTATGGAAACATAAAAGATAATTTGAGAAACATCTCAGTATTTTTTGTTCATAAAATGAAAGTCATTGGAACCAAAGCAGCTTTGTTACCTACAGTCTTCAAAATGCCTTATTTTATGTTCCACAAAAGAAAGGTTTGTAACGACTTGGGGGTGAGTAAATTATGCCACATTTTGTTTTAGTTTTTTTTGGGTGAACTATCCCTTTTGTTTTTTTTTTTATTTTTTTATCATTTTTTTTAATTAAATTATACTCTAAATAAGAAACTAAATCTGCCAGCAGGAGCCAGTAAATGTATTTATGAGTCATTCATAAATCCAGTTCGTTCAAACAGCTGATTCATTCACGAATGAAGATTGACAGGATTGAGAGCTGAGCGAATGAAAAAAATATATATTTGTATTTTTTTTCTCTATTAATTTCATACTGGGTGAAAGGATGTGCTCTTGTTTGGAAAGGCCAACAAAATGAGAATATTGTAAATAAATGCTTTTTTTTATCTGACTGGCATTATTGAAGCAAGCATCAATCTAATGATCCATTTAAATAAAACTCACTAACAGGACACGTTACACACCTCAATAAAGGTCATCTACAGTAATGTCTCTCTACAGCTCTGTTTATCCACTTCATTCCTCTTCTCTTATTCAGAAGATTTGCTCCTCTCTCTTTTCAGCATGACATCAACCCACAGCGCTGCTTCACACAGAGTGGCCTGCTGGACAACAAATGTGCATCCTGCACTGCTCCAAGCCTGCACCAACTGCTCTCTGCCATCCACCTCCCCCACCTTCCTCTGGCTGGGCCGCCCAGGCCATATACTCCCCGCGGTGTGCCGGAGCGACACAAGGCTGGATGTGTTTACTGCTTGAGCATGAGCCACTGTAATCAGCCACCCCCACCTCACGACACATGCAGGATGCTCATGTGTGACCGTCCTTGAGAAGGTGGCCCACCAATTTGGCAAATGCTTTAGAGGATGGAAATTTGCCCTTTTTCCTTTTGCCCGATCTCATAAAATCTGAAATATGTTGAGGTTATGCTGACATATCAAGTGTCATTGGCTGGATCATGCACATGAGTCAAACCAAAGGAAGCCTTTCTACATCTTCAACAAAAGATTAACCAACTAAACAGCAAATCTGGATTTGGGCCGATCACACTATGAGTTTCTATCCGCAGGCACTTCAGTGCTCCTGTGGCCAGGAGCAGTCCCTACTGTCCAGTTCACACCTACCTCCACCTCCTTACCTTATCCGATTGCCTTCTGGAAGATGTCTCTGTGGAAGTCAGCAATATTAATGACTGTGAATCAAATCTGCCAGGAAAAAAGGCACAAAGCACACCTTTTTATATTTACGAACCACAAGGCCAGGTTACAAGGACCTACTGGCTTTTGTGCTCATGTTTAATGGCATCCCATTCTCTACATATTTAGAGTTATCGATGGCAATAAAGCACGGACATGTGCCTAGAAACAACACCCTGAAGAACATAGCACCCGCTCCATTACATAGGCTAATAACACTGACAGCTGAGCGCAGATAACCCCGCGGCCCCCTGTTTCACTGCATCTTTACAGATGGCCATTAACAGGAGAAAGTGTGCCCTTTTTCCAATGGAATAAGATATTTAAAGCTTCTCAAATATGGCTTTTGTTTTTTCTCTTTGCAGTTTTGGCACATGCTGGTTTATAGGGAATTACAGTCCAGATTTACTCATACTTTATGGGAGACTGCAACAGAACGCGATTCAACACAATGCGATTCAGCAGAACCAATTGAAAACTGAAAGCTTCTATATCTATTGAGAAAGATGGAACATGCTTCTCTCAAGCAGAGAGGCAATTCTGTTCTGACACATTCTCTTGCCATAAAACACAACAAATCATGAATAGGAATAAATATAGCAATGAATAAAGAACAGGAGAGAAGATAACCACATAAGACCCTTGACTAAATCTGTTATTTTCCTGAAATACAACATTCCACCCTGAAATATTGTTCCCTGTGACGTTTTTTTTTTCTCCCAAACCCTCAAACTGAATTATTTAACCGTATTTAAGCTTTAAAACCCTGTTTTATCCTTGACTATATTCAAGAGTCATATTCCAGTAATACCATTAAAGGTGTAATAATAAAAAGATCCAAATGGCAAACAAGTTACATGATCATACTTAAGAGCAATACCCAAAAGTGACATTGAAATTGAATTGACAAAATGTTTAGCCACTTCTTATAGATCCAATTAAAACAGTCTTACCTAGCATATGGTTGGCCACATGGACCTGAATTTCCCATTTACTGTAGAAGACCATCTGACACTTGATGCACTGGTAAGTCTTCTTCTAAACAGTGGGGGAAAATAAACACCAAATATAAATTAATAGTGTTGGACAATGATGCTGAAACAAGGAAATACATGTCCCTTATACATGTGTTTTCGCATCTCCTTTTGGAAAAAAAATTTTTTATGGTCCCCCATCAATGAGAGTTAGTTGACATGCAGTTGCAAAGTTACTTATAGTCAACATAATGTCTAAATGGGACCATCGAAATAACCATTATTATGTAAATGTTACAACCCAATAAAAAATAATTAACAACAATAATTATCACTATTAATTTGGCAAATGTACTGAACATGCACTGTATAGGTTTACTATAAGGCACACCTTACCTCGTCACTTTGGGTTGGGCTAACTCGTGACATGGGGGAGCCATCAGGGGTCCGTAACGAAACAGCTTCTGGTGTTTGGTCTCTGTGCACTGTCTGCAGGTGTGCTTGAAGCTCTGCCTCAGACTCAAATTTAACATTGCAACTGGAACAGCGGGTCTTGGAAATAGAGGGTGATACCGATGAAGACGATGAGGAAGAACAGGCAGTCTTTCCCTTTAGAAGACCAGGGCTAAGGCTCTCCCCATGGGTCCATCCAGCAGCAGGACCCATCAAGGTTTGAGCCCCTTGATGCAGCTGCTTCCCTCCATTTACACTCGAGCTCTTGCTACCAGCAGCATTGACACAAAGCGTGCAAAGACCATATGTCCAACCATTAATGTCAAGTTTCACCAAGTCCTGCTTAGAGTGGAACTCTTTGAGACATGCGGCACACTTGACGACTCTCTGGCTTTGACTGTGTTGAAGTACTGTGGTAGCTGAACATGCTGTTGGTTGATTCGTAGATGCCACTCCCGTCTTTTGCATGTGAAAGGTGCCGTGGATCTTGAGTTCTAGAGTTGAGGTCACAGTCTGCATGCAGACCACACAGCGGAAGCCAGTCAAAGAATTGTGCAAATCGGGATGCATCTGACAATGCTCCATGAAGTCTTCCTCACTCTGCAGAGGTAATTTACAGATCCGGCAGCTTCCGGTGTCCAGGCTTTTGCTGTGAGTGACCTTGTGTTCTGTAAGAGTAAGTAGGGAGGGGAAGCGCTCTCCACAAATGGGACACATGTAGTGTTTGACAGGCCCTAAATGCGTTTGCATGTGCTCCCGAAGTCCTCCCTCTGAGAAAAAAGTTCTAGAGCAGACATTGCATTTGTGGTTTCCTTTGATCATGTCTGCCTTCCTCTTGTGTATAGCACTCTCACCAGGTCGAATGTTATGGTCACGAAGTTGGTGATTGGTTAGGAGAGACTCCATGGTATAAGATGCACCACAGATGTCACAGCTATACATGATCCCTGAGGTATCAAAGTCTTCTTCGCTGCCATCCCGACTGTTATGAGACTCCACTGCAACAGTTCTTCCACGACTGTTGTTCAGAAAGGTCTGTACTTCTCCATCATCTTTGGCAACTGAATCACCGCTACCGGACATGGATCCATTGGTGCTGCAATTCTGGGTCTTTCCCTCAAACACACAGTGCTTTTCACGAAGGTGACGTTCTAGCAGATAAACAGCATGGAAGGCTTTGCAGCAAAAGTGACAATTGTACTTCTTGCTATGGGTGGTAATATGACACTGCAGCTCTACTTCGGTGCCAAAGGACTCACCGCAAAAGATGCAACGGTGTGAACAACCCTGATTTTCAAGGTGACTATGTTTGACATGTATTTGAAGGTCAGCTTCATGCCTGAAATCCAAGTTACAGGAAGTACATCGGTATACCTTTTTATCATTACTGTGCTTCACCGCAAGATGGAGTTGAGTTGACACTTTAGAGTCGAACACCTCCTGGCAAAGAGTACAGCGAAAAAACATAAAGGTGTGCATATCCAGAAGGTGCTTCTGCAAGTTATCCACAGATGTGAACTGCTTGTCACAGCTCTCACAGATGTAGTACGTGGACATAATGGTGAAATGAACAGTCACATGTTTCAGAAGAGACTCCTGGTTAGGAAAGTCCTTGTTGCACTGTGAACAGGTTAGCTGTGGCACGACACCATCAAGGTGGGTCTTTAGGTGTGTCTGAAAAAGGTCTAAACTGGTGTACTTAGCACCACACTGGTTACAAATGAACTCACTTGAACATAAGGAAGGGCTTGTTCTGTTTGAATAGCGAGGCTTGTTCTACACAGACTGGAGATGAGGGGCTTAGGACTCGCAGAGATCTTCTCCCATTGTTGATATAATTCAGAGCAAGAGGGATGTTCTTGTGGTTCTCCTTTATGTGCTTGTTAAGCTTTAGGACACTGTTAAAAATAGGGGAGTTGGTACAGTAAGAGCAGGAGTAGATCTCCACAATGGGATCTTTTGGAGTGACCGCTAGAGGAGAATCAAACTGTACGCTTCCAGAGTCACAATGCGTCTGTCTGACATGTTCTTCTAGAGTGGCCTCAGTTAAAAATCCCATAAAGCACTTGGGGCAAAAAAATGCATTGCTTTCTTTGCCGACTGGATTAGGAAAGCCATGAGAGCACCGTATGTGCTCTTGCAGAGCATTAAGATCTCCAAGCACCTCTGGGCAGAAATTGCACTGCAGCAGGTCATCGGACAGGTTAGCAAGTACACCCGAAGGATCCTTGGTGTTGTGGATCTGTTTCAGGTGCTCATTCAAATTGCAAAGGGATGGAAGGATCTCCAAGCAAAATTGGCAGGTATGAGCCTGTTCAGCCTTGTCAACATGTTTGGTCTTAAGATGAATCTGCAGCAAAGCAAGGCTTGAGAAAACTTGTTTGTTGCAGTAAATACAGCTGTATTCGATTTTTGGCTGTTTGGCAGATCGCCCATACATGTTATTATGGGTGGCTCTCTTTCTTCTCCCGCGTGTCTTGGGCACTGCAGAAGCAGCCTCAACCATGGTTGAACTGTCAACAGAAAGGTTGGAGTCTGGGGTAGTGCTTGAAACAGAAGTATAACCTACGGGTAACACAGAGGGGCTATTGCTAGACTCTGGGAGTTGGTGGATATCCATGTGAGTGTAGAGCTCCTCTACAGTAGGGAATTGCTCAGAGCAAACAGTACATGCGTTGCTCTCTCCATCTCTCCCATGCACCTGATCGATGTGGCTTAGAAGCATTCCTTCATCAGCGAAAGGCTCATGGCAATAGATGCACTGCAGGCCAGGTTCGAGACTCCCTCCTACAGGAGAAGAGCACTCTGGATGGCTTTCTGCAATGTGCTTCTGCAATTCCTCAGGCATGTCGAAACCCTCTTCACAGCGGCTGCATTTGCGTGTCTCTTTTAACCTCCACTCTTGAAGGGACCTTGTATTTGCTCCATTCTTCCCCTGTTCATGCACCTGCATGTGTCCGTGAAGTGCGTTGGTGGACAAGAACCCCCGGTGGCACACTGGGCATTTATGGGGCTTGACGGCAGCGTGCGTTTTCATATGGATCTTTAGATGATCGCTGCGTGAGAAAGCAGAGTTACAGTCTCCACAGTGGTACTTTTTGTCACCGGTGTGAAGCTTGATGTGTCGGTCACGGCTGCGCTTGTGCTTGAACAAGCGACTGCAGTATGTGCAGCTGAAGGGAAGTTTATCTCTGTGACTCTGCTCGTGGCACTTAAGGAAGCTTAGGCGACTGAAGGATTTTGCACAAAATTGGCATGGGTAGGGTAGGCCTGCACCTGCTTCATCCTCACCGTATTCATAGTCATCGACATGGCCTGGAGAAGTGTGGTCTTTACTAGATGGCGACGATGCAGGCCAAAAGCAGGATGGGTCATCTTCTATATCAGTTCCATCTGTCAAAAATAACCAGAAGATAAGACCTTTTTACTGTTTGGTGGTACACACATGCAACAATATGTCTTGTGAGAAATCTCTCCATTCAAAATGATATTAGTTTTGGTATGTATTTGCTTGTGTACTGGTAATTACTGCTACTCTCAGTGTGCTCGCCTTTCAAACTATCATCAGTTCCTACAGAAAATATACTTGTTTTGCAAGTCATTATGCATTAGTCAAAGACTTGTTTTAGGGAAATAAGTACAGTATGTTGTGGAATAAATATTTTGAGCTTAACTGTTTTTATTTATATGCAATCATTTCCTTAAATCTGCTTTGAAACAATGTATATCATTAGCCCCGTTTCCACCGCAGGAACTTTGGGCCGGTACTAGGTGTGTTTCCACCGCAGGAACCAGGTTTTAAATAAAGTTCCAGGTAAAAATTTGCTCCTCAGAAAGTCCCTGCTCGCGACGTAGTACTTTTTCAAAGGTCTGGTACTTTCGTGGGCGGGACTTGGGCGCTGAGCATGTTGATTGGTTGAGCTCACGCTGCATTGTATTTCAACCACCATATTTGCCTATTTGTTTTTAAATATTACTGTTATTGTGTCATGAAATGTAGTTTTAAAAGTATTTCAGGCGAGAATGTAGATTTCGGAGACGTGAGCTTGACGCGATCAGCAATCTTTGGTCTTTATTCTATTAATCTATTAATATGTTAAAATATATATTTTTTAAAGGCAATACTGTTTGATATAATATTTCATTTCAATGTAATGTATGTACATTCCCTGAACTACATTTCTACGGTTATTAATATGTTTAAATGAAACCGAAAAGAGGCAGTGGTGTTTGATATTATATTTCATCCTATTATAAATACAGTGAGGAAAATAGCAGTAGCTGAGGCAAGCTGACTGACATTATCAAGTACGCTGCTGTTTGCAGAATTACAGTCTGTTCACACTCCAGATTCGAGACCAAACTACCGAGGATACAAGTCCAAAATTTGCGTACTTGGTATTGAGAAACACGCATAGACCTACGTCACCAGACTATTTGCCTAATCTTCTCTGTACTTTAGACCACGATGGAAACGCAGACAGCAACAGGTCTGGGGGAAAAAAGTTCCTGGGACAAATTGTTCCAGGTAATTTCAGTGGAAAAGCGGCTATTATTTATCCTTTTCCAAATAAACCTGACTTTAACACTAAGTTCAGTCAAATTTTTTGTCATTTTCTCTTTGCATGAGTGGTTCTAATGTGTTGTGGAGATTTACTTGAAGTATGTATCCGACAATGTGTGCAATCAAGTCAAAGGTTGCTAATAGTCAGCACTGGGAATGACAAACTAAAAGGTTTATTCTCTTAATTACTTGCATTTAAAGTATCCACCACAGTCATTAAAGTGCCATTTGTGTACAAATTCTCCACCTTGAACAATCACTGTCAGACTTGAACATTCCTGGTGTGAAAAATTAAGTACATGTATATTATTATTTATAATTTATTTATATAAATACTTATTATTTTCTGGAGTCTGGTGCTGATTTGTTATAGTGTGATAGCCACTTCCAGGTGTCTGTCAGAACAGATATATGACCTTTTTAAAATATATGCAGCATAAAAAGCCTCAAACTGTTGAATGTTGTGCACCCACAATATTTCAGTTATGAACTTTTGCATGCGGTTCAAGGATCAACCCATGCGCATTCAGGACTGCATTTAGAAGATTATTGTTTAACTAAATAAAATGTCATCGTTTTGGCATCTATTTAGTTTATAATCGGTTGATTTACTATATGAAGGTCTATGCTTAAGCCTGATTTATACTTCTGCATCGGACATACGCCGTAGGATGTGTCGGTATTAATTTATTCTTCTGCGTCATTGTCCGTGTCGACGTGCAGTGCACATGCAAACCGCTAGTCTGCAGTGTCCACAGGCATGTTGCTGGTGTAACCCACAGTATCAAGGCAAACGCTGAAGAAGAAGCAGCTTATCAGAGAAGCATCAGCCGTGACGGCAGCAAATAAATATAAAAGAACAAAAAATGTATATAAAAAAACAGATGACAACGGAACAGGAGTAGATGGCATTTTTTCAATCTCCACAAGGACTTGTACCATGGTAGAACAACATTGTTTGTCGCAGACAACAAAGTGATGTATCATGCTATGTTTTATAATAAATGATAAGACACTTGTTCTTTGCTTTGTTTAATTTTTATTAAGAAGGTGTAACATTAAAATATATTACAGTGCAAAAAACACACAAAACTCAAATACATACGGAGGGAGGGGTACTAGCAGACCAATCACAGCGCTTCAATTCTACGCGGACCTCAAGCGCTGTGATTGGTCTGCTAGTACCCCTCCCTCCGTGTGATAAAAATGTGACATTTTTGGAGAGGTGCACATCAGGCTACGCCGTAACCTGCGTGTACTACGCACAACATATGGTGCAGCTACGGCCTAAATTCGACGCAGAAGTGTAAGTCAGCCTTTAGTGTCCATGTATCCATAAGAAACACATCTGATCAGGGGCGGATGGACATAATGTAACCTAATTATACAGGCCTTATTTAAAACAAACTAGTTTTTCAAACAACCCATCAACCCAACTTTTGTCCATATCCCTTTAAATAACGGAGTGAATTTCCAATCAATAAACTGCCAAGAGGCAGTGCTGAGAAAGAGAAAAACAAGGGGAAATGGCTAGGATTTATGGGACATCTTCAAGCAACCTACTCACATATTCATGTCTCTTCCATTGTTTTTACCTCAGGATCGGCCACGGTAACATGCATTTATGAGCACTTAACCCTTGGCAGCATATCTTCAGGAAACAGATAACAATGCAAGCTGACCTGCTGTTCCTCTAAACACAGCTTTACGCAGCTCGGCCCAAGATACACATTCTGAATAATTCCGCCTGTCCTATTGACCGCACAGTTTGGAACATTCTGCACTAAAAGTGTGAACAATGTCCAGACTAAATATTACCACAAATGTGATACGATGAAATACAATAAGCAAACCTCACATGATTTAACACGTTTCAAGATCAGCGTCAGGATTGTCTAGTGATCACAGACAAGAGTGTGAACACTGACTGATGGGATCAGAGTCAGGGCAAAAAACAGCATGTTTTTGTCTCTCTTACTAGTTTTGTTTTTTCCTTCCTTCACTCAGACGAGAAATGTGAAGGACGCTAGCCGCCTGAGTAAATAAAAGCCAGAGTCCCATGGGTCCTTATCCCCGGCTCATGGCAGCGGCCTCTGTGTGCCTGCCAAAGGGGATGCTGGTCCTGAAAACCTACACCCTACAGATGAGGGTCTGTCTTTGTTGGCCTGCCAAAGCCTTCCTGCGCATCACTGTCCAACATCCTGCCACTTCTACAGAGGAAGACCTCCATCTTATGGGCTGATGTTTTTCTACTGTGTACAGTATGTAGCTCTCAAAGCAACCACTCTGCACAGCTGGAAACACTTTTGACATCAGCTTTATGAGTGCTTGGAAATGGAATAATGTACTTTAATAGTTCTGAATAGCTGAGGTTGCTTCATCCAACAGTTAAATGAGTTGCTCCACCAAAATATCATGTTCATATTCAGAGGTGATTCACAGAAAAAGACACACACACAACACACACAACACACACACACACACACACACACACACACACACACACACACACACACACACACACACGACACACACACAAACACACACACACACACACACACACACACACACACACACACACACACACACACACACACACACACACACACACACACACACACACACACACACACGACACACACACACACAGACACACACACACACACACAGACACACACACACACACACACACACACACACACACACACACACACACACACACACACACACACACACACAGACACACACACACACAAACACACACACACACACACACACACACACACACACACACACACACACACAGACACAGACACACACACACACACACACACACACACACACACACACACACACACACACACACACACACACACACACACACACACACACACACACACACACACACACTAATTAATAACTCTAATATAAATAATCTTTTAAACATGATAGTCTAGATGTAGGGGCCCTAACCTTAATGCACTAAAAATCATATGGTTTTATGCCATTTATAAAATCATATATATTATGCATATAAAAAAAATAATGAAAAGTCTTTCAAAGACAATATCCCTGTCTTTATTAGTAAGTAAACTAAAAGATTAACTAACAAAACATTTCTAGTTTTATCTTTACCCTTTTAACTTTTTTATCTTCATCAAAAATTCTACTTTCATATAATAACTAATTTTGTTTTTCTTTATGGTGAAATTAGGTTGTCAAAATTCCACAGCAAAATATATTTTAAATATGAATATTATGGTGACCTTAATTGAGTTTTGTGTTTGGTTTGTGTTTAAAGATAAAGATTGTGTTTTTATAATAAATAACATTTTTACTCTGTATGAGTGTACATTTATATCTTTGGGAAAATATATATTTTTGATTTATATTAAACCAGAATAGAACCAACAATTTTGGTTTAACTAATCCATAGATATAATTTGAAACAAACTAATAAATTTGACTATAACAAATTCAGAGTTTTTTCTTTCTTTCGTTTTCTCTCTCTCACTCTTTTTCTGTGCATAATGTAAGTAATTATGATGGCTTCTTTATAGACTAACCATTATAACATAATTTTAGGAATTTTTTATTGCTGGTAAACAACTATGTAAAAGGTGTTGAATAATTACCAGATTGTCAGATATTTTTTCTTTCTGTTAATATTTAGAGGTATAGCTCAAATGTAAGTAGTGAACACTTTCTCAAGGCCCTGTACACTGCAGATAGCTAATATACCCACCGGTGTGGTCACTGTAAAGAAGGAAGCAGACATGAAAACATGTTCAAAGGGAAATGGCATCGTACAGAGGAAGATGTTATGAGCTGTGAGGGTGATGATGAACAGTTTGTAAAAAAATAAAATAATAATTTGAACAAATGCATGTGTTGTTTGCCAAAATACAAGTACAAAGGCAATTGTAACTAGAAAGATTAAATTTTTTTGCCTGATTTTATTTTAATTATTTTTTTTTTTGCCTACATTTTTTTGCTGAATGCCTTACAGTCGCATTCCTTCTCTGTATCCTTCCTGGTATCCCGCATAAGTTATATATGTGAAAATGTGCTGAAATCAGGCATTACCTATCTGAAGAATGTAGAATTTGGAATCCATAGGTGTCCACGACATACTTTCCTAAGAGGAAGTGTCCAGATGGGCGGCTTTGGGTAGCCCTGACCTACCCTAAAATTTGATTTGCCACCTCAGATACCATCAAGAAAATTCAAAACTTAGTTTAAATCTGAGCCGAAAGCTGTGTCACCAATGACAATTAATGAAGAGGGCTCATAATGTGCTCCACACCGGCCACCTCAGAGTCTGAGACTGTATTTAATCTGGAATATTATTTAAACACAAGGTTTTAAAATTCAAAAGTCTCCTTTAGTTGCATAATATATGAATATGTTGATGTATATCACTTGAAAGCTCAACTAAAAGCCTCCTCCTCATATCTCCATCCATCATCATTTCTAACAGGCTATGGCTAAGACTGTTTAATCTTGTTTAGGAGGCCGGTTACTGATTCTTCAGCTGTGATTGCATCATGACCTATATTCCCGGACCGCTGAGGAAAACATCATCTAGCCAAACATCACTAGAAAAGAGTTTGTTCCCATACCAGTAAACCAGTTAAATAGTTTCAAAACATTTCTACCTATTTTATGAGACCTGAATATGAAAGCAGTGATGGATAATATATATATATTTCAATGCAATGAGTAGAACTGAAGACTGCGTTTCTGCTTTTTGTAAGACTTAAGTAGGACTTAAGTGTGTTTTTATATGTTATGGCATAACCCTATTGAAATATGGTTAAAGTGTACTGCTAAATGCATTTATAATAATCAAAAATATACTAAATAAAAAAGTTGTTTCTATTAATACTTGCATTTAAATACATTTATTTACACATTTGAAATGATAGGCATTTAGTACAAATTTTGTACATTTAAAATATATTAACTTAATAATGCATTATTAAATAACACACTACATTATAAACAAGTACTTTACTGTGCTTTAATGTTAGTCAACATATCAAAATAAGTGTAATTCTTTAAAGCATTACAAAATATTATTAAAGCATTAGTAAAACATTTAATTTGATATAATTATAAAAGTGCACTTTCACTCTTTAAATAAATCTCTTTAAGTGCACATTGGTGGGCTGTTATTTTATTAAAATATCTGCACGTAAAATGTACTTTTAAGATTTGAAGTACACAGCATTTTAATTAAAAGAAAAGTGGTAACCCCAAAATGATAACATCTAAATGAACTGGTTTTATTCAAGTCAAAAATATGATTTAACATCACTGAACCAAACTATATTCACAGCAAGTCTAATCTTTATGGGTTAAATCAGATATAAATAGCTCTTTAAGGTAACAATTGGAGGTTACCACTTATAAGGTCACATGCAATACAATAAAGCACACATCTTTTTCACGAGGGTATTGTGAGATCAGAGCTCTGGCGTCTGATATCCACAGCATCATGTCCACCACAGGAGAGCAGCAGCACCTCAGCGAGTCTGTCCACATTTACCCATGTGCCCCAGCACACGCACTAACACTTGGTCAGTGTCCCAGAAATCACACCGCACAGGTGGACACCCAGAAAGACCAGACAAATGACAGATAGGGACGTGAAAACTAGGGCAGTCACTCCTTCTGTTCTCCAGAGTTACAGTGTGAGGAAAAATGATCAAGAGCCTAAGACTAAGAAGACTGCCATAGCCTTATATCGATCAAAACGCATTTGCATTGCCTCAATAAATGAAAATTGAAAAATATAATTTTGAAAGCTGATTGCAGAGATTTTTGTTGACTGTTGTTCACAGGACAATCATGACATATGATGCAATATATATATATATATATATATATACACAGTATCAGTGTCACAAGTGAGTACCCCCCTTTTAAATAGTAATGCAACTTTGCTACAATGTAAAGTGAGTGTACAGTTGTTTTTCAAGAGTAAATTTCTGCCCAAAAAAGTAACTAATAGCGTTACTTAGTTACTGGCCACAAAAGTTTTATGGAAAGTAATGCGTTACAAAAAGGGCCCAAAGTTACAATTTGTGTTACTTTTTAAATATGGAGCAATGCTTAATTGTTTGTTTTTAATACAATAAGTTATATTTATAGCTCGGGCTCAAATATAAAAGCCTACTTCACACTAAAAAGTGTAAACTGAATAAACCTCAGACTCTGGCTCCAAACGAGTAAATCACGTCTGTACAGACTCTGGCTCCAAACGAACTCTACTGCACAGAGAAAGAATCTCAACACTCGGGCTCAGCAATAAATCTCTACTGCACAATGAAAAACGAATTATTAGACTCTAAACGAATCTTACTGCACAGACTATGATCTCTTGAACTGGATCATCAAACGATCACTGCACAGCTCTGGCTCCAAACGACTCTACTGCACAGACTCGGTTCCAAAAAATGCACAGACTCGGGCTCCAAACGATCTTACTGCACAGACTCGTTGTTTAACATTTAATTACTGCACAGGGGCGTCAAACGAATCTATTCTGCAGTCTCGGGCTCCAAATGAATTTCTACTGCACAGACTCGGTCGACTGGGCTCCAAACGAATCTCTATGACCTCGGGCTCCAAAATCTCTATACAGATCACTCAAACGATAACAATATATACTCACGATACAGTGCGTTAAAAATTTTTTATTATATCGGGCTCCAAAAATCTCTTGCACAGACTTCCAAACCATATAATTTTCATAATCCTTGTCACCAATGTCAATATCAAACGAATACTGCAAGCCTAAAGAATCTCTACTGCACAGAAACTCGGGCTCCAACGAATCTCTACTGCACAGACTCGGGCTCCAAACGAATCTCTACTGCACAGTCAGAGATGAAATAAGGATAAGAAACTAATTGCAAGCAATCTCTAGGACAAAAACTACTTTTCACCTTTTTATAAAGGAAGAAACGTCGTCCATCTTTTTACATCTATGTGTACATGTAAATATTTTCAAAATATATACTTCATGTCTGTGTTAATTATATCTATCTATCTATGATAGATATAATTAACAAGTGAACACGCACATATTATGTATAGATGCTATAACATATTATAAACATATCATTATATATTGTTGTGTGGGTGTGTTTTCATATTTCATATCTCATTAAAGTAACAAAAGTGATTTAGTCAAATGGGGAGCAGTGATATCTTGATTTTATTATTTGATTTTTCTTACTTGAAGTGCTTTTGTTTAGATGTAACAATGAAAGAAGTATTGGAACGCTTTTGTTTTAAGACTGAAGTCCGGATCTAATATATTTGTTCTACTGTTGTATGTTTTGTTTCTGCAGCTGTTTTTATTTTTAAGACCTAAATCACTGTGTTTGAGGATACTAAAATAAAGAATGGCTATATTGATGATTATGACGCATATAGTGAGTTTATGTAAGTTCAAAGGAATCGGTGTAAAAGAATGCAACATTACTAGCTTTGGAGCGCTCAGAAAACTCTCACACTAGAATTTTCTCAGAGACGTGCACACATGTAAAGTGTAGCTCAGGCATTTGTCATCCGATTCCAACAAATTTCAACATGGCATTTTGAAATAGGTCTGTAATTTACAACTGCAGTGTGAAAATAAAAACTCGTTTTTGACCATTTGCTACAGATGTACTCATTTTGCCAGCACATGTCACATAAGAAATATCATATATTAAATGTGACCTGGCTGGTCGTTCTGTCAATCCAAAAATCATATTTTTGCCAAAAATCCGTGGTGGGTATAAAGATCGCATGTCACTCCAAATGATGAAAGGTATTACCGGAAACAATGTTTTTTTATTTTGCGACATTGCACGAAATAATTGCTAAGAACTTAATTTGAACAACTTTAATAGATAACTTTTTATTTTTTTTTTGTCCCCTCAGATTCCAGATTTTCAAATAGTTGTGTCTCGGCCATCGTCATATCATAACACAGCGCTAATTCTGAGTTTGCATTTCACTGTTTTAATTCCAGGGTCACTTTGAGAAGTATGTTTCATATACAATAGTAATATATTTCTATCATATTTTCTTTAATTTAATCCAAACTTTTATTTTAGTTGTTTCTCATGAAGATCTTGTGTTTCAGTGTATATTTGATGCTAGTTTTTTCTTAAAAGACTCTGAGAGCGGCTCTGGAGCACTTATTGGCTGCTGTCTCGTTTATTTCTGCTATTAGATTAATCCAGATCAAGCTACAATATACAGAGCTTATCATCACTTTCAACCTAAATTTGATCGCAATCTCTATATTACTGGTTACCGCCCAGCCCTACTTAATCCTGTCTTCTTCTCTTGGCTTTATCACGGTTCATCAGGGTCTTTGTATCAGCTCCTTCCTGCGATATGCAGCTCGTCCTCGGCTCCTCTCGGCGTGAAGCGCTCAGGGAGTGGAAGTGCTGTTGAGCAGGTCAGGTATGAGTGAGCAAACAGGAAGGCGGCTCTGCCCGGGGCCTTGGCTGGGTCTCTGTCCCCCGCGGCCCACCGGGGGGGGAGGCCAATCTGTCCCCCAGCAGAGCCCGGCCCGGCCCGCTTCACTGATTCACCCTGAGCTGAGCAGCCGTATACAACAGTCTGCGCTTGACTACAACCAAAACGTGCGGCCAAATAAAAAAAAAGCAGATGGATGAGCCAAACAAACTCCAACTGCTCATAGCAGTTCATATGTCTGTTTCACACCAAACACATTTCCCAGCATGTCTTGTTTCCACAACTTCAAAATGGCAAACAGAGTGTGACAGCATTTATTGCTACCAGGATCTCTAAAGGGGGCCCGAGGGGCGCCAGTGACCCTGTGTCAGTAAGTTTGCTCTGTTTTTGTTTTTGCAATGACAAATACTTATGTTCGGCTTAATATTCAACCATTCGAATGCTTATTTTGAAAAAAGGAGATGAATGAAGCACCACTTACACAGAAATCACTTTCAAACCAAGCAAATTTCTAGCTTTCTACATTTCCAGTGAAAAATTCACCTAGCATTGGTAAATGTGACAGTCACAGTTTATATTATATGTTTTTAACTACTATGTACTTAACCATTTTATCTAACATACCTATCATTTACATACGTGTTGGTGCATTGTAATACTAAGTACTTGTAGTCAATTGACATGAAACCTATAAGCAGTAAATGTGGGAATTTCTCATAACAACATGTAGTTACACAGTAAATCCACTGCAGTGAATGGGTGCCGTCAGAATGAGAGTCCAAACAGCTGATAAAAACATCACAATAATCCACACCACTCCAGTCCATCAGTTAAAAATCCAGCCACATATTTGTTTAGAGCTGTTTTTGGCTTGTAGACGGTGCTTGATCTGTGCAGATTTCTCTCCTGATTCAGACCAGACCAGCCTTTTTCACTGGAGGAAGTGTTATTATGGGTTATGGACTCATATTTTAGTTAAAAACGTCTTAATGATGGATTTTTTCAGCTTTTGTCTTCTCCAGATGTTAACTCGTGGACTGGAGTGGTGTGGATTATTGTGATGATTTTATCAGATGTTTGGACTCTCATTCTGACGGCACCCATTCACTGCACTGCAACATTTCCCCCTCCAGTTAAAATAATTTTGAGCTGCACTTTGAAATGTAATGTCTGATTTGTTTTGAAATACTATTAAATAATTTACCCATATCTGTCGACCCCAATGACAAAACGAGCCAATCACCCATTAGACGAGAAAGAAGGTAAATGTCAAATAATAATGCATAGAACTGCATAAATGGGAAGATTCATAGTATCAGAAGGCACACAACATCACTAGTAATCTATAAGTCTAGTCTTTAAAAAAAATAACAATTAAAATTCAGCACAGTTTGGCTGACCCTTCACCCTGGATCTGATTAATCTGATTAATAATTAATAGGCATTGCAGTTGCACACAATACATGTGAAACAATAGCAGAGCACGTCTAAATACAGGAGAGAGAAAACATGCAGAAAAAGAGGAGAGAAGGGAGAGAAAGAAAACAAGTGTCAGGCGAGCAGCGTGTTTTTCATGCACTCCTGTCTGAAATGTCAAGATGTATTCCCCATCAGTGTGAAGATACACTGACATACCGCCAAGCATGAACACACACACACACACACACACACACACACACACACACACACACACACACACACACACACACACACACACACACACACACACACACACACACACACACACACACACACACACACTGCATTCATTAATGATTAGATTTGGACAACCCCTCGTCCAAGATCACAAAGATGGCAGTGATGTGTTTTCTGAGGACATATGAGAGGCAGTGCCTGAGTTCGGTTAAATTAAAGCTGACCTTAAGTTCACAGAGAATTTGATGACTAATAGTCTGAAAAGAAAGTGACTAATACAAATAATACAGTAATTAAATGCACCCGAGAAGAGGTTTGGAGAATGGATGGATGGATAATGGGTATTATTTTGACATTTCAAAATAAAATATATTTCGGAACTTAGTTCTATTAAAGTGCATTTAAGCAGAAATAACAATAAAAATTGAAGAGCATTAATGCAAGAATGAAATGCAATTTGTTTATGCATCAAGCAGTCATACACTTTAAATATTTATCAGGTGCATTATAAATTATGCCAATGTTAGATGCACAGCTGTGCTTAAGTGCTATTAAAAGGATCGAGAAAGCACTCAAATGTTTAACATTTTACTTTCAAGATGTCCAATCTAATTCAGTACCACTTTAATATAAATAAGTTGAGATAAGTAGTTCTGAAATAATATATTATGTGTGTACTTACAAAGTATATCATTGCTATAATATGTTCTTTTTAAAAAGTATACTTAAGTTTTAAAGGTGCAGTAAGGGATTTCTGAGAAATGCTGGATCGGGCCGAGCACCAAAACACACTTAGCCAGTCAAATGTAAGGGGTGTGTCAACACAGGTGCCTGTGTTGCACTTTTTTATGATAATTTTTTATGATTTTTCATGATCACTTGTATTGCACTTTTTTCTGTTCATGAATTTGGAGGCGGAGCTATCAAGGTAGGGGTTTGACACTTATGGATAGGGGTGTGTTTGTTTTGGTGATTCCAAATATCAACAGCTTTTATAAAAAATCACTTACTGCACTTTTTAAGGTTTTATTTGTATGTATTTTTTTTGCAGTAGACACAATTTTGATATCATGGTGGGGAAATTCCATTGATTTCTTTTGTTTTCTGTCCTCTACATCTGCCTCTACACCCAAAACCTAAGCCTTACAAAAATCTTGCTTCACTCTTGCATTTTCATTAAGACGTTATTTAGTATGTTTATTAAGCCGTTTTCCTCAAGGAGACCATTGGCTGCTCCCCATAACCAAGCTGATTTCAGGTTTTATTATGCTTGAGGGGACATTCAGTCTCTACAATGTGGGGAAAAACCTGACCCACACACTGACGCTCTGCTTTGGTCTTTTTAACTGCAGATTTTCTCTCCGCCTCTTTCACTCTAATCCACTCCAGATGAACAAACAGCTCTGTTTCTCCACCGTCATATTCATCTCTCCCTCCCTTATTCCTCAGTACAGAAGTACAGACAAACAACAGACAGGACAATGAAAACAAAGAATAAATGTTTGCATCATTAAGATGGGGTTTTTCATTGCATACAATGCATATTTCTATATATTTGTGTAACATCCAGCAGCTGCAAGATATTTAGCTGATGGCACAGTACAGATAATCACCATCTGCATTTGCAAAACAATTATTTTGGACTACCACCATAATGTATACAGTTTTTTGATGTTTTGGTTTAAATAGGGTTCAATGCATAGTTTAGAGTTGCAGTATTAAACAATGTGTTAGTTAAGTCAAGCCTCTGACAATAGGATCTATTGTCTTACACAACTTTAAACAAACCAGACACATAATTTACATAATTTACATCCATGACCACTTTTCAAAGTCACATGATGTATAAATACTTCATGCAGGAGACCGCATAAACACATAGACATGCTATAACTGACTGTAATTACATATATTCGTCAGGGTTTAATTACTGTCCCCCATTCTGGTTCCCAGTTCTTTCCCTATTCCAGAGACACAACACTCTTTTACTGATTTTAACATCTAAGTAATGTAGGACATATCTTTGATGGTTGAGGCAATAATGGTTGTACATGACGTACATGTAAAGCAATCCACAAATAAAAGCAGATGTTGAAATTGTGTTATGCATTTTAAATACAATATATGAGTGTGTTTCATAAAGTCTGTTCAATTTAAATAAAAATGTACATCAAAGTTGGCCATTTGGATATTTCTTAGAACCTTAAACCTGCACAACAATGGCACAGTGCATTTTTATTATGGAAATTGAGAGACCGTTTTAATCATGACTTTGTGAAAATTTAGCAGCGTGACAGTAGGCTGGAACTAAGTTTGTATGCACTTCTAGAAGCCTGTAGAAGCTTTTTTGAGCATCATAAAAGTTGTCGATACTCTTTGTTTGTGAGGGGGGGAAATGATTTGTGACCAAATAATGTATTTTTTCTATGAATTGGTTGATCCAATTCAGAAACCAATTATGTGTACATGAATTGGACTGGTCCAGTTCAATGATCCATAGCAGTTATACATTATTTGTTCCCTATAGAAAGCTATTGTATGACTTCACACTCTTAAAAATAAATGTTCCAAAAGGGAGTTTTTACAGTGATGCCATAGAAGAACCATTGTTGGTTCTCCAAAGAATCTTTGAGTCAATGGTTTTTAAAAGAACCATTTTTTTTGTAGTGTGAATATCATTTAAAAATATAAAGCACATTTTCCCACTATTAATAACCTTTTGTGCAAAGGAAAGGTTCCTTGGATTTAAAGGTTATTCATGGAACCAATGATGGCAATAAAGAACCTTCGGTTTTAAGAGAAGACTTAAAAAGAAGCTTGAATGCTTCTTGAAGTTCCCATTCTTTACACAGCATAGAGAACAAAGACTAGTAGCCTCATTCTTCAAAATTCCTTTTACCTGAACTCATGCTCAAGTAGAAGTGATGTCACTGTAAGACCGTTGGCTGTGATAGACAAACAGATTTATTATGTGTTAGACCTGTGGTGAGGTTTATAGCATGCTCTGAAAGCTCACAGTGAGCAAGACTGACTGTTTCAGCACGCTGAGACAACTGAACAGAAACCCCAGATGTCAGTTTGGTGAAGCTGAGGATTCCACCCTAAAGAAATACTGCTGTGTGAGAAGACTCCACTACTCAATAATTGAGGATCAGAATTGATTTAGATCTACTTGCCATCTACTTATTTACAAACCCTAAATTCAGAAGTATGCTGTTAGACGTCAAGTAGAATTAGTTTAGAATGACAGAAGATTAGAGTTGGTTTAAAATAGTCTCTAGTGTATGTATGTGAAAGTTCACAGCCTAGACTCTTGATGACCGAAGATTACATTCTTGAATGAATGATTTATTGAATGCCTGCCGATCTTTTATTGTAGGGACACAACTTTATTTTTCCACACTCCTAAACATGACACTGAACAAACCAAACTGTGATGGGCTGCTTTACTTTGTTTTTGTCGGTCATACGACCTCTTGGGCGCTCCTTGCCAATGAAAGCTGCTGTGGAGCCCAGACCTTCTGCTGTCCGTCTCAAGGTCTGGCTACATAAGACTAGTCCCAAATGGACCACATTTTCCAATAGAGGTCTTGTGGTCACGATTTTAAAACCTGTTGATCAAGGCATTGTTCTGGATCTGGGTCTTTGAAGAACTATACATGACCTCAACAACAAGTCGACAAAGTATCTTCAACATTACAAAGAATTTGCAAGAATTTAAGTGGATACTCAGCATCTGTCTCAGTGTTTGAAAGGAAAGCCACGATAAATTAAGCATGTTCTCTCCTCAACCAACCACCCTCGGTCACAATCTTGGTCCTAGGGGTGTGAAAATGGACTAGATCAGGGATGGGCAACCCCGGTCGTGGAGCGGTCACTGTGCTGCAATGTTTAGCTCCATCCCTAATCAAACACACCTGAAAAATCTCACCTATAACTGTCCCCAATTCAGGCGCTGCATCCAAAACAGGTTTCACAATCTGTAAATGTGAAGAGTTCTGTCTAATTATGAAGAGTTCAACCTATTCATTGCTATTAAAGTGAAATTACTGAACCTACACATAGGAGTCTGATAAAAATGCTCATTTTAGAAGAAATGGCACGTAGAGGCTTTTGCATCTTAACTCTTCATATGTTCACCTTGGTCCATTTATGCACATACTAAAAAGTATGATCTATAAGATATAAGGCTTTTAAACTGTTTTAGTAACATTAGATATCTGAAATTTTAAAGTGTAAATCTACCATTTTCTCAAAAAACAATCCTGTCATCACCAGCTCGCAATGAATCTTGGAATAGTCCACAAAGGATGCATGTCTTGTATCCTTCATGGCTCTGGAAACAAACAACGCATATCGAGGCTGCATTGAAAGGAGTTTTCATTTTTTTCGGACAGCATTTGTCATGCCACTGGGATGCATTCATGTCTCAAATACAGCCTTTGAAGGATGCAGCCTCTGGATTGGGACACAGCTTATGTTTTCACGAGTTCTTAAAAGTTACAGATCGGTGTGTCTGATTATGAATGGCACTAAACTTTGTAGGACAGAAGTCCTCTAAGATCCGGGCTGTGAAGGATCCATCCCTTGTTTCTTTCATGGCTTGGGAAACAAAGGACGCATTTTGAGGTTGCATTTGAAGGAGTCTTCGAATTGGGACAAACTTAATTGTGCTGCTGTGAAGCATTCAGTCTTCGAATGCAACCTTTGAAGGATGCAGATTCAGAGTTAAGACAAAGCTTATGTCCTCAGGTTTGCTTGAAATGTACAGGTAGATGCGTATGATTAGGGAAGGAACTAAACTCTGCAGGACAGTGGTCCTCCAAAATCTGAAGTTCCAGGTATGTTTTCCACGATTTGATATGTGTATCTCCCAGCTTGCAGCAATGATACAAAACACAATCTTAGTGCACTGACAAAAGCATGAAGCCTCTGCAAGGAAAAGATCAGGCTATTAATACGGCTGTTGTTAAATACAGCAGCATTCACTGACGCCGCAGGAACTGTTCTGAGTCAAGACTCAGCAGCGGTCCAGACATGCAACGCACCTAAACAAACTACTGCTGTTGTGCAGCGAGACAAACCTGCAAAACAATAAAAAAACATAGCTGAGGTGCGGGAGGAAAAGAGGAAGAGAGAAGTAAACAGATTGAGAAAAACGACAGCATACTAAGAAGGCAGAAGACATGGGAGGGGGGTGGAGAAGGCAGTCGCAGTGGTAAAAGACATTTTGAAAAATCAGATTTGCAGAAACACACATAAAGCTACTGCTCAGACAAAAGGCAACACACACGGGTATTTGTGGAGCTGTCTACCCATGATGCCATGCTGAAAGTTTATTAAACAAGAGCCCTTCACGTGAAGACTCCCCACCCACAGACGAGCCAAAGCCCTGCGGCCCCCATCACTCAGACGTTCCTTCATTTCAGCCGCGTGTTCACCTCCCCGCCGCTCTGGCCTCCCTCATCCTGCTGTGGATAAAACAGTTCCCGAAGGATCCTGCCGGTAATTTCCAGTTTCTATAGAAACTCAGGTATTAGAGAAGACCGCTTGGGGACCGGCTACAATATATCTCCACCGTTTCATCCGAGCGAGGGAGGAAGAAATAGCAGAAAAAGAAGAAAAAAGGAAAGAGCTGGAAGTCCCCCAAGGGTCTCGCAGTTCAAATTTCTGAAGTTCAGGGGAGGAGGAGAGAGAGACGGCTCTTGGCTGAACATACGAGCATTAGAAAACCCACCACAATGAGAGAGAGCGAGAGGGGGAGCATTTCCTCTATGGTCTAGCAGGAGCGATCTTTTCCCCTGGCTCCCACTGGAAGCTTTTTACAAAACATGTGTTGCTGACATGCTGACAGATTGCTCAGTGAAGTGTTCGGAGCGAGCACACACTGGCTATTTACAGGACGACATCCTCTACCTGAGGCGCCATGTTTTATACATACGCCGAAAAAAAGACAATGGAAAGCAGATTGTAAACAAAGCAGGCCTCTTGAAGGTAGGAGCGGAGATAGAGAAGTACAGCCGTTCCCTTATTGACCAACAGCATGCAAACGCTGTTAAAATGACAATGGAAAAGCTATAGAGTCTGCTGTCTGATTGAGGACCAGAAGTGAGGCAGTATTGACGCCATCTCCATCGGCCGCTGGCTCAGAAAGTGCTGTCGTGGCAACCGAATGGAAACGGGGGGATCATAATGTATTCATGATGCGGCGACCCAGGGGTTGAGAGCGCGCTCTCTGGGGACCCTTTACCTAGAGCTAGACGTGTCTGAGCAAAATCACTCAACACAGGACAAGAGCAGAATACTGAGCAGGCCAGAGGAGAGATGAGACAAAACAGGAGAAACGAGAGGATAAGACTGATGTGTGTTAACACATGGGGACACAACAGCAGCGATACACAGATACTGGAAATAGACATTTAAGAAGTAAAAATATGTCTAAGATGGTGCACGAGTCAAGAAATGTTTCATATTTCACTGCTCTGATTTCAGGTTTTTATTAGGTAAACATGAATCAAACTCAAACACCCCTGATCTAAAAACTAACCCAATGTGTACTTCACAATCACTCTCTGTCAAACGGAGATCTGCAGCGTCAGTCATTACTCCAGAGTCCAGTGAGAAATATACCAACACAAAAGTGTTTTGTTGAATTGGTGGCTAATTTGTATGAGTTCGTACAGATTTTTATGTTTTCTTACGATCTGGTAACTCCCCATTGACGGTTAAGTTTTCTGTGGGACCCAGGCACCAAATTTGATGGAAAATGATTGTGTGTGTTCAGATCTTTATGTTGTTCCAAACCTGTATGTCTTTCTTTCTTCTGTTGAGCTCAAAAGAAGATATTTCGAAGAATGCTGATAATCAATCAGTTGCTGGTAGCCACTGACTTCCATAGACTGTGAAAGTTCCATAGAAAGTCCGGACCTCAGTAACTTTTTCATGTTAAAAAATAGGATTTGTTCTCTGACTAATTTGCTGTCATATGAGTGTCTGCATGAATAATTCAGTTTAGACAGTTTGTAAGAATGTTTAGCGTCCGTGGTATGAATATGATTGCTGTGAGACGCTGCCGGAGTGAACGAGGCTTGAGAGAGTTGTGTGTGAGGGTGCGGCATGTTGCCAGATCCAGCTATTATACGCGTCTTTGGACTTGTCTTTTCTACTTAATTTGGCAATTTGAAAGTTAATGAAGTGGGAAGTAGCAGTTTAGGGTTAGCGATAGCTTATAAAAGATTTGAACTAGTTTCAGTTTATTTTTAGGTTTGTATTTGTTTTTATAGCTATATCTGGCAACACTGCATCAGCGGCACTTAAACGGACAGACAATAATCAAAAAAGCCCACAGACAGGTTATTGCTGACAGAATAGCGCATTCGATAAGGCAAACACAAACACATCATGATATTATCTGTCAGAAAAGTTATCAACGCTACCAAAAACAGCAGCATTTAACACTAGTACACAGATCTGTTGAACAATTTACTAAATGAAATCAAATATGAAAACTCTAGCCATGAAGAAGTCTACACCATTTAATTCAGTATAGTAGTTAAATTTTCACAAAGTTATGCTAAAAATATTTATAAGAGCACTAGACAAAGTTATCGTAATAGTTATTAACAAAAACTCGAACAGAAATATGTATTGTTGCATTAACAAAAAAAAAACAACTGATGAAATTATCTACCTCTAATCTCTAGTAAAGTATTAACAAATTTTGATGCAATAAATAAGGTATAATTTAACAATGTTCATCCCTCCAAAACAGAGAAAACTTATTTCACAAACATCAACATGTCTGTCTCTTTTAAAGTGTTTAGTGTATATAATGAGTTGTGGGGTAATTATAGCACAATTCTTAACCCCTCACCACGACCCATGCCGGCAACTGTATTATTATCAACATTCTTCCAAATATCTTCTGCTGTGCCGTCAGTGAGCTGTTGTGTGCAGCTGAACTCTGGCCATCCTCAGGCGAGAGGTTTACTGGACATCTCTGGGTCCAAATGACGGCGGGCAGTGCCTCCCTCGGGTTACTATTATCCACGATTACTGAGACTGAATGGTCAAGATACAAGCTGCGATTCTGACGTCATGTGGAGACATTTAAATAGTGTAAAACTGTTTTTATTATTATAATTCTTAAACTCAAAAATATAAATTAATATGAATAAACTAACCTGATAATATGAGGTTATATAAACAAAAGTAATTTGTAAGTGTTTGATGGAGTAGGAAAAAGTCACATTTTACTGTCTGCTCTGATATATCAGACACCATGTGCATCAGCGTATACTACAATATAGCATGGTTTTAAGTGTGTTTTATAAATTATCACCATAAAATAAATATTAAGGCAATTTTTTTGTCAATTAGGCAAATTCATGAAGTATAAGCTATACAAGATTATTCCCTAAAACTAAAGTATGGAAGAATGCACCATCAGACAAGATAGGATGGATGGATGGATGGATGGATGGATGGATGGATGGATGGATGATGGATGGATGGATGGATGGATGGATGGATGGATGGATGGATGGATGGATGGATGGATGGATGGATGGATGGATGGATGGGTGGGTGGATGGGTGGGTGGATGGATGGATGGATGGATGGATGGATGGATGGATGGATGGATGGATGGATGGATGGATGGATGGATGGATGGATGGATGGATGGATGGATGGTTGGATGGATGGATGGATGGATGGATGGATGGATGGATGGATGGATGGATGGATGGATGGATGGATGGATGGATGGATGTGGATGGAATGGATGGATGGATGGATGGATGGATGGATGGATGGATGGATGGGTGGCTGGATGGGTGGGTGGGATGGATGGATGGATGATGGATGGATGGATGGATGGATGGATGGATGGATGGATGGATGGATGGATGGATGGATGGATGGATGGATGGGTGGATGGATGGATGGATGGATGGATGGATCAGCTGAATCAAAGCGTTACATTTCACAGTGTATAAAGTGGTGTAAATGATACATAGCCTTGATGTTTCCACATTACATGCAGACTAGTGGAACTGTTATTCAGTTTATTTCTACACCTACAGTCGCGTGCCAAACAAGGAGAGAGAGAGCAAACCAGCGCAGTCTCGGCCAGACGCAGACTTATAAACATTTAATACTTAATACGGCTTCCAGCCGCGCAAACAAACTCAGAGAGAGCACAAACATCTGGGACGAGGAGCCAGTCGACTCATGTGTTGAGTGCAGGCAGTGTAGAAAGTCTAGAAAGGTCTACTAAAAGGAATGAGTGGTGCTAGGGCATGATTTCAATGAAAGCATAGTTGTTTTTTACAACTATGCTAACCTAACCCTAACCTTAACACCTGTCTACTAATATCCAAGGCATCAATACATTTAACTGATTGTGATGCTATCAAGTTTGTACAAAGTATGATTTTTATTCAATTTATTCTATTTAATTATACATTTTTATTTTCACATTTGAGAAAGTTTCTGCAAATAGAGTGCAACACTCAGGTTTCAGAAGAAAAATCTCCATTTATTTTATCAATAGGGAAATTGTTTTTAACAAAACTGATAAACCTTTAAGGCAGGCCATTTTTTATTGATTGTATGTGCTTTTGTTGAACCCATCTGTTCACATTGTTTATCATATGCATTTATAGCAGAATTCATGGTGGAAAAACTACATTACCCATGATGCTGTGCAGAACATTCCACCAATCAGAGAGTCGCCGTGAGCAAAGTGCGCTAAAAGAGATCTTTAGCTCCGCCCTTTCCAATGAAGCACCGAAAAAAACGTGTAATAGAGTCTTTCAAAACACAAGACTAATCATTTTAAAATAATATGTTTATATTTCTCCATCATTTTTAATTCAAATTCACGTTTTATGGAATTGTCACAGTCTTGTACTGTACCTTTATCTTTGCCTGCTTTTCATTTACTTTTTTTTTTGCTTCAAAATCAAAGTTTTTTAAAGATCCATATGGGAAAAACTAATGGGAAAAATACTTCCAGAACAAGCGCCACTGAAGAAGTGGGCGGCACTAATGCACTCTATTGGAAGCAAAGTGGAAACTCGTTGGCCACTGGCTCAAGTCCAGAAAGAAAGATCTACCTGTTTTTCTATATATGTGTTTCTACAGAGATGAGCTATGGCTGGTAGACAAAGCTCAATGAATAGTTTATATGGAGGAGGATAGGATGCTCAGGAGACGGAAAGAGAGAGAGTGAGGAAGAGGATTAGATATGTCTCCTGAGACTGGAGCTGCTTTGAATATCTAATGACACTTTGGCTTAACACTGAACACACTCAGACTGCGGCACACATTCAGATACACATTCATAACAACACTGCCAAGCGCAAGATAACTCCAATATTAATTTGTGACACTGATAAGCACTAGCAGAGGCCGGATATCCATCAACCTCTCATGGCAGACATTATGTGTTGTGTTATGAACTGTGGTTGAAAGGCCCGGATTAACAGTGTAGTGCCCTGGGGTGACCACATTTGAAGTGCCCCCCCCCCCCCTCAAAAATTCAGGAGCACCTTCTGATCAATAACAAAAATTTGCCTTCCCATTACAAGGCAATATTTGACTCCTTAAAGTGATTTACAGGGGAATTAGTATTTTTTGTAATGCCATTTCTTTTCTAATTTTAATAAAAGTATGTCATTATGTCAAATTCAAAAATCTATATTTATAAGCTTTTCAAAAATGTCTAATAAAAAAAATAGAATAGGAACAGGTAGAATAATAATAAGTTACCAATCAAAATAAATAAATATTAACAAAATTAGTTTCCTCTACAAAAGTGGCATGTAGGTAAATGTACAGATATTTACAGAGGCTCAGAGGTGGGATGGATGCTTTTAAATTCATAACAATGTTATAAAATGTTGAATATAGAACTATGGTTTGATTGAAATGATTTAAATAACTGAACATAAACATAAAAATATAGGGCGCAGTAAGACACTGATTGTATCACTGAATCATTCATTTAATTGATTCGTTTGAACGACTGATTCATTCAGGAACGAAGCGAGTGACTGTCTTTATGAATGGGTAATTGAGTCACTGACTCACTAGATTCATTTAAAAACGCTGTTCATTCATAAACGAAACACCGCTGTGTTTGAATGGAGATGCCCAGCGGCTCAGCTGTGACTGTTTGAAACTATTTTCCTTGACGACATAGAACAAAATCAGGCAATATTGTTGAATTCATACAATGTACATCACTTTATATTAAATTATTGTTTATTGAACTGTTGTATTAATTTAATATCACATTAGCCAACTCCCTTATAATCTTTAAAAGCTGTCACTCACATTTATATTTATTCATTTAGCTAACGCTTTATCCAAAGCGGCTTACAATTGAGGAATACAATAAGCGATACATTATAAAGAGGTAAACGCAGACACAGGAAGTGCTTGTAATACAAATTTCTAGGCATTGTTCAGAGCAAAACTAGCCAGACAGGGAGAGGTTAATGGAAAGAGAGCAAAGTTTAGGAAAGAGAGTGAAGTATTCTTTTTATTATTATGATGAAGTCAAGTGATGACGGAAGAGATGAGTTTTGAGTTGTTGCTTGAAGATTGTCAGGGATTCAGCGGTCCGGATGGGGGTGGGAAGATCATTCCAGCAGCCAGGAACAGTGAATGAAAACGTTCTGGAGAGTGATTTTAAGCGTCTCTGTGATGGCACCACGAGGCGTCGCTCTCTAGCAGATCTCAGACTTCTGGAGGGGATGTAGATTGTTATAAGTGAGTGGAAGTAGGCGGGGCTTCTGGAGGGGATGTAGATTTGTAATAGTGAGTGGAAGTAGGCGGGGCTTCTGGAGGGGATGTAGATTGTAATAGTGAGTGGAAGTAGGCGGGGCTTCTGGAGGGGATGTAGATTGTTATAAGTGAGTGGAAGTAGGCGGGGCTTCTGGAGGGGATGTAGATTCGTAATAGTGAGTGGAAGTAGGTGGGTGCTGAGCCTGTGGTTGTTCTATATGCAAGCATCAGTGTCTTGAACTGGATGCGAGCTGCAACCGGGAGCCAGTGCAGGCAGATAAAGAGAGGTGTAACATGGGCTCTTTTGGGTTCGCTGAAGATCAGTCGTGCCGCTGCATTCTGAATCATTTGTAAAGGTTTGATTGTGTTTGATGGAAGTCCAGCTAGAAGAGCATTGCAGTAGTCCAGTCTAGAAATGACAAGGGCCTGGACAAGAAGTTGAGCTGTATGCTGTGTAAAGGAAGGGCCTGATCTTTCTGATATTGTGCAATGCAAACTAGCAAGATCGAGCAGTTTTTGCAATGTGGTCTTTGAAAGTCAGCTGGTCATCGAAAATTACACCAAGATTCCTGACTGAACTTGATGGAGTAATTGTGGAAGAGCTTAGCTGGATGGTGAAGTCATGCTGTAGAGTTGGAGTGGCAGGGAAGACAAGAAGCTCAGTCTTTGCCAGGATGAGCTGTAGGTGCACTTCAGTTCATCGCGATCTCACAAAGCTCCATTATAATCAACAAAGCTCTCTACACTGCACAACAAATCTCTTATTTACACCCTGTCTACACTTTGTTTGTTATAATGAGAGGATTTGTGAGCTAAACTTGCATGTCTCAGCAATGAACAAAAGCAGTTTGAGCAGTGAGTGGATTCTGATTAACATTGTATTCAAGGAATCATCATATGTCTGCCATGCATTACTCACCGCTGCACAAACACGCAAGTAGAAACCTTTGAAGCTCCCCTCAGTGCAAACACAAATATGCTGATCGGGTATGTTTTGATAGTCGCACTCAGTACTGGCTCAGTACTATATTTTTTATATATAAACTGATGGGGATATATGTGACCTACCCAATTTTCTTTATATACGTGCAATATTTATATTCTCTCTGTATACATTGTATCATTAACTGTTCATTTTCTATTTGCATCTCTTCCAGCAAAATGGACAAGTATTTTAAAGGTCATTATCTTAATCACTTGGTGGCCCCCTATTGGCTGGTGCCCCAGGGCACTCGGCCAATCCCGGCTATGGATATCCGGCACTGGTGGTTGGACATTTTTTTATAGACTTTCTAGGCTTTCCCATTAAGCAATTTGTATCATTGCAGAATACTTCACACACATTGATGGCCTAAAGCTGGGGTGACCCCATAAACCTCTAAATTCAACAATAGGTTGTCATCGCATGCTAAACCCAGTGCCAAGAGTGGAAAGCTGGAGCAGTTGAACCTGCTCGCAAATCACACTGAATGATTAATGTATGAACTGAACTTATTCGATACCTGAAATGCAGTGTGCAGCAAATACAATATCTGTATCTGTTGTAATGATACAAAATATTGATATTTTTATTCAAACAAATCTGCAACTACCAAGCAGTCTAGAAGTTCAAACTACACTGAAAAACAGTGTGCAAAACAATATTCTGAAAAAGTTATTAAATATGGGTAATTTCACAGAGAAATTCTGACATATTATTTGCACCTTCTAAACGTAGCTAAAATACTTTGAATGTGTCCACATCTGTACAGTGCACTTTTATGTGCACACCTGTAAATACATGTTCAATAAAAATATTGCTCACCAATAAGCAAGCAAAATAGTGCATAGTGCATCTTCTCTGCTGCTGTAGCAGTTTTAAAGTACATAAATCAACTAGCCTGTTTTCATTTATTTGGACAATGTACAAATGTTAACACTTTTTATACAGTATGTCGTCATCACATATACATGCACACTTTAATTGATTTGATACTGAAATATTTTGATAGAATGTGAAATATGTTGCTAACAAATTTAATTATTTGCTAATTTTCAATTGCAATCATGCATATTTAATGTGTGCATGCCTCATAATGTCCGACTGAGCTCTGGTCTATTTAAGTCACATTAGACTCGTCTCTTCTTAAACACGCACTCAAGCACTAGAACGGAGAATATGAAACTGAAACAAACTCAACTATAGCACTTTAAGATTGGTACCTTCAGTACATTTAAATGTAGACAGGAGTACTTACACTTTTACTGGAGTACTATTTCATAAGTGTGTCTGCACTATGATTTTGTATTTCATACACTGCATTAACTTGTATCAATACACCTCTCGCAAGTGGATCCTCAGCCTGTGGTTCATCAGATCCATTACACATTTAAACAGTTTCCCAAACTTTACTCAGGTGTTCTGTATTAGATTCATTTTTCACTCTCAAAAGATACTGGGAGTAGTTCAGTGAATTTTGCCTGCTGATAAGGCTGTTTATTTGAATTTTTATTTGAATTACTTGAACAATATTTCATTTAAAGTTTCAGATTTTTTTAGATAAACTATAATTTTTAGTTAACCTTGGAAACAGTTCACCCAAAAGCAACCCTCTACTCAAAATGTACCTCGGCTATCCAAGAGGAGTATTTTTGTACAGTTTTGGAGAAATGTGTCACAGCATCACTGTCTCAGCAATGGATGCTCTGCAGTGAATGGGTGCCGTCAGAATGAGAGTCCAAACAGCTGATAAAAACATCACAATAATCCACACCACTCCAGTCCATCAGTTAACATCTGGAGAAGACAAAGCTGCGTGTTTGTTGCCACACTATTTCACCTCAGCGCCGCACTTCACACACACACACACGCGCAAATGAGGATTAGGCTTCTCCTCCTCTTTGGAAATGTTTTAAAAATGGACTCTAAAACTAAGCCCACATCAAAATTGAACTGCAGGGTGATAAACTTTATTTACAAATTAGGACAAGAGTGCAAAAAGAGACATCTGTTAGACGTCTTCTTGAACAGCTTCGAGCTATGAATGAACATGACGAAACTTCACCGGCAGCATTTAGTTTTCTTTACAGCACATCAACAAAAAACATTGATGCTTATTCTTCATCATTGTTATTATATAAAATATGCAGTTATTAGTCTAAAACAGGGCTCGTCATGGGGCGCGCGGTCCGGAGCGCTGTATGACTGATGTATCCGTTTAATTTAACTTTACTCCAAAATATGAACTTACCTGAAAATACTTGTATCTCTAACGTGTTCGTTTATGTCCAATATTTAGTGTTAAACTGTTGCTCTTTAAAATAAATCTACTTTTGATTTTCACCTTGACTGATGTTTAGACTGATAACCTCCGCGCCGATGCGGTAAACTTGTCCCTGTAGGACGCGCGGTCCTAATAGCGATGTATGACTGCTGTATTATGAAGTAGCAGTTTTAAATATTTTTTTATATTTAACATGTTAGTTTTTCAGTATGTTTGAAAGTATATTATTTCGGTTATTGGTACTTCCAGGCTCTCTCTCTCTCTCATGCATGCACGGTTTAAATCACCAAATAGTTATGAAATAGCCTATGACAAGTACAGAGAGTCTCTTGCCCCCATCCACCCGTGCACTATAATATCATGTATCGGCGATCTCACAGGCTGGCGATATGAAGATATGAAAAATGACCATATTGCCCAACACTACTGCAGAGCATCCATTGGTGAGCAAGTGATGGAATGCTACATTTATCCAAATCTGATGATGAAACAAACTCATCTACATCTTGGACGGCTTGAGGGCGAGGACATGTTCAGTATATTTTCACTTTTGGGTGAACTTTTCCTATAAACGTAATCCTTACTGGTGCATCCTACACTTAATAATGAGCAACAAACCTAAAAAGGAGATTATGTTTGAAATACACGAGCAAGGAAACGTGCCTCACAATAGTTTACAATTTCACAGAAAGTATCTGTTAAAAGCCTGTGCTGTGACCTTGAGGAGCTGTATCGCTGAGCGTTTATGTGGAGATGGACAGCTGTTGCATTTCCAGCCTCCCTGAGGACAGCAGCGGCTGAAGCGACAGGATGCTTGAGAAACTCAATCCTCAGCCGGGCCGGAGCCAGAACCCCACCGACGCTGAGAGCTTTCAGGGGTAATCATTCCTATCCCAGCCCCTCCGGGGAGCGTTCCTACCATCCTCCCCGGGGACGCAGCGCTTCAGCACCGCACCATTGGGTTGGGGTCAATATGAGGAATGCTGGAGGGTGCATGGCATTCTTCCTTTCCCATTCCTGTGGAAGACAGCAAGTCCTGCGGGACACATTCCTATAGCCATCTCTCTCTCTCTCTCTCAGCAGTTCTGCATTAGCACGATCAATAGTCCAATCACATCAGGGACACGGGTGGATCCATCGTCCCATTCCCATAACGCAATGCAGTGGTCATGGCTTAAGTGCACAGAGAGGTGTTAAAGCTCCTCGGGTCCGAGACGACAGCAGCCATTGATCGAGGCGACACGTGACGTCTCTTACTGCCTTTGTGTCTCATTCTCTCATGAAAATCGGAAATTTGTTTCACACACACTTAGTCGAGGTTCCCTGTAGCACTGTTCAGGAACTATATCAAATATATTCTACCTGATATAAGGAGCACAACAAAATATTACAAAGACATCATGTCTTTATTGCATTGTCTGGTTTGGCAACACACACACACACACACACACACACACACACACACACACACACACACACACACACACACACACACACACACACACACACACACACACACACACACACACACACACACACACACACACACACACAGACACAGACACAGACACAGACACACAGACACACAGACACACACACAGACACAGACACACACAGACACAGACACACAGACACACACAGACACAGACACAGATACAGACACAGACACACACACACACACACACACACACACACACACACAGACACACACAGACACACAGACACAGACACAGACACAGACACACACACACACACACAGACACAGACACAGACACACACACAGACACACAGACACACACACACACACACACACACACACACACACACACACACACACACACAGACACACACACACACACACACACACACAGACAGACACATACATACACACAACACAGACACAGACACACACACACACAGACACACAGACACACACACACACACACACACACACACACACAGACAACACAGACACAGACCACAGACAGACACAGACACAGACACAGACACAGACACACACACACAGACACACACACACAGACACACACACACACACACACACACACACACAGAGACAAACACACAGACACACACACACACACACACACACACACACACACACACACACACACACACACACACACACACACACACACACACACACACACACACACACACACACACACACACACGACACACACACACACACACACACAGGATTTCAATATATATATATATATATATAGTGCTACTGGCCTTCATTTATAGTAGATGCCATTGAACGAACATTTTAAAATATAAAATATTCAAAACTTTGTCTTTATGTTGTTTCCACATTAATTTCAAGATTTAATGTAAGATTTAATCCAATTGCAAATTTTAAAGGTCATTGGTTTTAAAGGTACTATTATAGTTTGAATTATTCGTTTACATTTTAATTTAAAGTTTTTGTCATTTAGTTATTTTTTTTTGTCATTTTAAGTAGTTTTTTCTGTTTATAGTATGACTATACTTGCGCCTACATAGTTTTTTTTATTCATTTTTATTTTAGTTTTAGTACATCAAGTTAAACTAAATTCAAATTCAGAAAAGCTGTCTTGGCAACTAGCTGAAATAAAAAGGTCTCTGTTTGTTTTTTCTTTCAGTTTTTGTTTTAGTTAACTATAATAACCCTGTTGGTTTAGTCTAACAAATATGTCACCGGATGAATCTGTGGTTCCCGAACTGTCTGTAAATTACAACTTTCAGTGATTTGTGACTCAAAATGAACCACGAGCAGTTACTATGTTTTCTTAAGACATGGAGAGACTGGATCGGTCTAATTACTGAGCATGTCATTTGTGAAGAAAATGAAGCTGGATGAGTGTGTTCAAGCCTTTTCTGCTGAATTTAATCTGTGAAAATGTTGGAAAGAGTGAACGCAAGCTCCTCATCGCAGCACAGCTTTAATATCAGAAGAAGAAGCAACTCATTTAATCATTCACGCCGAGCTACTTCTAAACCTGCTTTCACATGCACTCTTCTCTGCTCTTCTTCAGATGTGCACCGCTCCCGAATGACTATTGCATTCTTCTTTTTGGCCTCCACAGGGAGCTCATTTAAACCACCGTCTCAAGTACTGAACAATTAAGACTTATTTGTCAGAGAAATGGGGGTTTTTTAATGAGGAACTGCTCTGATGGCAGAAGTCAGCAGAGAGAGTCACTGATCAAATCCAGCCAAATCAATTACACACAAGTACTGGATTACAAAAGCCCAATCTCCAACCTAGGGACCAAACCAACAATGTTTTGTAGAAGTGTACGCCAAAGCAACAAACTGCAGTAAAAGAGAGGATGCAAATAATAATGAAGCAACAATGTGCTGCATATAAACATGAGTCAGATCTGAGAGCCATCTTCTTAGTGTTAAAGGGCACAAAAGATGTATTATAGTGTGTGTGGGGGAAACCAAACAATTGACAATAGCAATTGAATCTATAGTTTGGGGAAACAATACTATAGAAGTCAATGGCTTATTGTTTGGTTACCCACATTCTTCAAAATATCTTCTTTTATTTTCAGTGGAAGAAAGAAACTCAATATAATAATTTTTCAGTTATGAAACCGTCTATCGGCACAGACTTGATCTAAATGCTCATTTGCCTTCTTTTTAAGATATAACTATTTTATACTTCATGCAATGGTATATAATAATAAATAAATAAATGTGAATATCATGTTCACGTTCAAGTATATGTTTGATACAGTATTGTCAATATGGATAGTTTTGCTCTATATTGCCAAGCATCTCTCGATCAACACAGTGGTGTTTTGAAGCTGAATGATTCAGCATTTATGAACGAATCAGGTGAGTCAGTGATTCAGTAAGCCATTCATAACTGATCAAGTCGAAACTGCATATTTGTACACTGCTAGTATGCTAGTATGTGGTTCAGAAATCAACACGTCACTTGCTTCATTCCTGAATGAATCAGCTGTTTTGAACGAATTGGTTGAGATAAGATACTGACCGGTCAGCACCTACTGCTGGATTTACATTCATATTTAAATATCATTTTATAGTTCTATATTCAGTACATCTTATATTTAAAACAGTAATCTCATACGCAGATGTAACTGCATGCATGGCATCTCTGAGCTGTGTAAATACATCTAAATCCACGTCAGATGCAGCTTCTGTGCCACTTCTGCAGTGCAAAGATGGGTTTTGTTGACACTGATTTCATTTCATTGGAATCAGCCCTATAGTATTTTATTATTCTAATTGCATATATTTAATAAGGTCAGAAAATTTGCCTTCATAAAAGTAAAAAAATGTCAATGGAAATCCATTTAAGAGGGAAAATATTGTCACTTTATGTAAATGTTGATTTTTTTTCCTCCACTGGTTTAGGATTCGTTTCAGTTTTTATCCTGGCTTCACGAATCCTGCAAAGTGTCCTCCTTTTGGAAAGCAGCTTGTGCAATTAATCTGTACATCTGCACAGTTTACAAACGCTGTTGTCTGTTGGACATATGCACCATGCAATGTTGTGTGTGTGATTTAAAGAAGCACCGGTAACACTTTAGAATATGGAACACTTATTCACTATTAACTACGACTTTTCCCTCAATAAATTCCTAATTTGCTGCTTATTAATAGTTAATAAGGTAGTTGTTAAGTTTAGGTATTGGGTAGGATTATGGATGTAGAATAAGGTCATGTAGATTAAGGCATTAATATGTGCTTTATTACTACTAATAAATGGCTTATATTCTAGTAATATGCATGCTACTAATAAAAACTAGTTAAGAGACATATGGCATGGTCATTATGTACCTGTGAGGTGACACTGATGACTCTTGTGTGGAGTGAGAGTGTTCAGGGGCTCAAACACCTGCTCTTCCTCCTCTTCCTCGTCCTCAGGACAGATGTGGCTCCTCAGATGGTCTTTCCCTTCATCCTTTGACTCAATCTCTGCAGCAGCAGCGTCTGGATCTGAGGGACCAAGCGCAGCAGGACGAGAGATGATCATCAATAGTTTAAGATCTATTCTCACATTATCCAGATCATTTTTGCTCAAGCAATAATTGAATTGACTGTATTGCATTGATTATTTTTATTAGCAAAATAACATTGATTTTGTTCAGTATGACCAGGCAACTGAAGGTAATTGTATCTACCAGCCACTGTTGCAGATAAATTGTCATGGATTGGCTTTTGGAAACAACAATGCATCATTGTTGTAATGCATTTGATAATGTATTAAGGAAGAGGAGAAAGAAAAGCTCCATGTGTTTGAGTGGCTCTTCGTCTCAAACATCAATGCTCGTTCCTCAGAACAAAATGTTTGTCTTATATGAGCAACATGGAGAAGAAATCCACTGTGTACCACCTAAAACACCAGAGGTCTGGCTTTAAGAGTGTTTTTCAGTATCTTCTATGAAATAAACTCTTGAATGTGGTCCTCCAGGAATGGTAGATCACATATGGGATAATGTACTATAGGGCTGCATGATGAATCGTATTTTTAACCATAGTCACAATATCTGCTTCTCTCCGTTTATCAAGCATAATCATCTGCAATATTTGCCCACTGGTTATTTATCCTGAAATGCTTCATTTTAATTTGGCATTTGGTCATCTTGCATTGGTAGCAAGCCTCCACAAGCTTTCATGACTGCGGTTGCCAGATGTCAAGAGATTAAATCCCCCAATCAGAGCTTTTAAAATTCATTCTCTGGCCAAGTAATCTTCCCAACCTGGCACCCATGTGCAAAAGCACTGACGAGCTGAAAACACTGGCAAACACGTATGTTGGAGTTCAGCGATATTCTGCACAAATAAAAGTGTAATGCAGCCGGTCTGTTTTCTTTCACGTTCGTTTGCACTGTTTGCTGTAACTAAATCTGTGCGCAAACCATGCAAGTCGATGTTCTCTGGATTTGTGCTTGCATGGAAATACAAAAAAATTATGACAATAATCCTGAAAAAGAATCTTTACATTTAATAGTATATGTAATTATATTTTTTTTTTTTTTTTGCAAAATAATCACAATCAAATCTTTTTACCCACATTTTTTTGCCCGAACCCGGCCCGTACCCGAGATCGTCTGACCCGACTCCGACCCGACCTGACACAGTTAAATTAAGAGCCCGAACTCGACCAGAACCCGAAAATCTTTTTTTCCCGCCACAACGAAATAGCCAAAAAAAGGATGCTGCATTTCACGATTGCATGTAACGGTCAGTAAACAAATACATGAAGAAACAGATTCATCAAGGCTCGGCTATTTTACTAATAAAAGTTTCCGTGATGTTTGTGCGCTGCGCAATCTCCGATATCTGTGCAATAATGTGTGTGTGCGTCTATGATAGCAGCGTAGCCTCTACATATAGTTTAGCTACAAACCCGAACCCGACCCGAGCCCAAAGCTATCCATTAAACATTAACCCGAACCCGACCCGAAACCCGAAAGTATTATGGGGACCCGTCGGGCACGGGTCGGTTAGCAGACCTCTATCACACAGTCCTAATGTACTGCTGGTCATTATCACGAAATAAACCAGAGGAAGTGCTCACTATTATCATTGTGCTCAAGGAACCACTGACCATTCTAGTCTCTATTGATGGATTTTATTTAGCAAGAGAACTGTCCATTTTAGAAAACTTGACCAGCATGTGGGAATCTGATGCACACAAACAGTACAGTCTACAACCAGCCTGTAAAAGGGTGCCAACCAGATTTGGCGGGGCACTAACAGCATGTCGAATTTACTAGTCTTGTTACTCATTATCTTATACCAAGGTCTCTATGAACAAGATACAGACAAGTGCTAATACTGTGCCAAATCTCATCTTATTCTTCCATATTGGTGGAAAACCACCTTTCATCGAGGAGAGTGTCCCGCAAGGACAAGCACCCTTAAAGAAGGCTCTTCTCCCAGCCAGAAATAATTACAAGAACATTATTTTAACTTGACACAGTGTTTCAAAAACGTGGCGCAAAAGACACAAGATGCATGCACAATGGTCATACATGTCCGTCTAGCACACTTACATAGAAAAACATTGGAAAAGTAGCGCATTAGAATGGAAAAACATGTTCTGTGTGAACAGCCCTTAGAGTAATAGTACCAGGGGTGCCCAAACTCGGTCCTGGAGGGCCGGCGTCCTGCAGACTTTAGCTCAAACTTGCCTCAACACACCTGCTGGGAAGTTTCTAGTATGCCTAGTAAGAGCTTGATTAGCTGGTTCAGGGGTGTTTAATTGGGGTTGGAGCTAAACTCTGCAGGACACCGGCCCTCCAGGACCGAGTTTGGGTATACACCCCTGGTATATACTCTTAAGAAACTAATATATACCCTTTTGATACTAAAATAAATGCATCAAGAAGTTAAAGCAATTGAATCTTCATCAGACTCAATGGCCTCTTCAACTATTGATTCACTCTTTCCATCAGGGAATCTGTTCCTCGTGGATCTGTCGAATGGCTCACGGTCTCAAAGCACAACAATAGCAGCTTCTTGGTAAGCATGTTCAACGTTTCAGTAACGTGGTGTGATTTCAGCTTCTTGATGGATGGTGTTTAGTTTAGTATTTATTCTCTCGCATGGCAACTAATACAACTCAAATACTCTCCAGCAAGAGAAAATCCAACTATTTCTGCACACATCTCATCACGTCTTCTTGGCAAACGGGTTCACTTGCACTCAGAAAAACGAGTCTAGGTTTCCTGCTTCCTTCTACTATTTCACCACAGTCTGATGAAATGATATTTGATATAGCCTTGAATAAAATTGCATAATCATTTAAAACGAGTGGACAGCAGAAGTCACGCAGAGCAGAATTAAATCTTATATCAAATGAAATAAATGAGCCGAGTGTATTTGATCATAATGAATCAACTGATTGATTCCATGAATTAAACATTCATAGAATAAATAAGGATTTGTAAACATTTATATGTCTGTGAAGTTGTTAATTCATCAATTTAGGTTTAGAAGTCAATACTGTAAGTTGTAGTGTCTGTGGTGCAAATGTAAGTAAATGCACATGTGGCAGAACCGCATTTGACATAAAATAATACTCTAAATAAATAATACAATACTCTACAATACTCTAAATAATACTCTAATAAAATAATACTAAAAATACTCATGAATACTCATGCAGTCACGTTGCATATGGATGTTGCAGTTAAAGTTTATACTACATGCATAAGGTTTATTTAGGTGAATAACAAGTCAAGCGTAAGCAAACTGTGCGAAAGATGACCTGCACCACGCTGTTATTTTAAGATTATTTTCAACCTACCAGCTAAGGTTTGAGCTTCAACAATCCTTGTGCAAGAGTCCTCTAGAGACGCTGTCATTGATGTGCACTGCAGTGAGACAGATCAATAACGGGACGTTTGAGGATTTGACCGCTCTCCTGGAATACACACGAGCCGCCGCACAAAGCAGTGCGGTGAGCGTTACCGAACTCACTAAAACACAAGCATTTAGACAAGCTCCTTGGTTCTCCTTTTATAGCATAAAGTCACACTCTGAAACCTGCATCGCTTTTCATATAACAAACTCTGTCTCCAACAAAACTAACGTACACAAATCTCACACTGTCCTGTCCTGCAGACGAGATCTTTAAAGACACACTTCTGTCGAGTGTCACTGGTAATATCATTATTATACTCTCACAGAGTCTAATAAACAAGAGGTGATGTGCGGCCAGTCATTATCACATAATAAACCATAACAGGGTGACCATGACCCCAGACCGGAAGCAAACTCTAATTTTTTAAGAAGATATAAAATACAAATATATATTCCAAGGAAACAGGCTTTGTAGTGTGCAGAGCTTGAAAAGTGTGTGCTGCTTTATCAATACAGCAAATGCCATGAATATGTGATTTCTCTTTCCCCCCCTTCTCCAATTCCTCCAGCAGCAAGTTCATTCTGTATATTGATCTTCTTTCTCTAATCGGCCCTGTCTCTCTCTCTAACACACACACACACACACACACACACACACACACACACACACACACACACACACACACACACACACACGCACACGCACACACACACACACACACACACCACACACACACACACACACACACTATTGCACACACACACACACACTCACTCACTCAGTCTAATGCACTCCTGGACTCATATTCTCTTCCAAAGTACAACACAAACCAGAGCAGTAGAAAATAAAGGCAAGCTTTATAAGAGAGAGAGAGAGAGAGAGAGAGAGAGAGAGACGGTGAGAGATGTGTGGTTGTAATGAGGCACAGGCAGAATACAGCTGAAGACCCTGATCCCAGAACCGCAGCATTACTTTAGAGACAATTCACTCATATACTGTTGCTTACTGTACATTATGAGCAAACTCTCAGTACACTTCTGCCTCGGTCAGCTCAGTGACATCTGCTGCAGCAGCGGAGGTCTTTTTCTCCCAATGCTGCTCGTGCTGTTAGGATGAGCAGGAGGAAATTACTTCTCACACTTTTTAAATAAGTTACAAAAATGATGTGAATGACATCCATCTCTCTGTGAGACTGTCAAAATACAATAAAGTATGTGAACAGATCACATGTATTGCCATTTAAAGGTGCTGTATGTAAGTTTTTGACTCTACTAAAGCATAAAATGACCATAGTATGTTTGCAGATATTTAAGAAACATGCTAAGTTAACATACTTGTTTATCTGAAAAACAATGCTACAGTCGGTTATTCTCCTTTGGAAATGTGCATTCAGTGTCGGAATGTCTCTCGGTTTTGGTTTGTGAAACCCGCCCACTGCCAGTTTACCCAATTGTATTTCGGCACGCCGGGTTGCCATTTGGCTGGAAACACAGCGTATTTCATCTCAGTCATGGTCATGTGCACTCGTTCAGGTTGGTGTCATCAATCTGGCAACCTGCGTGTGTGTCAAGTCTGAGGAGGAGGTGCCTGGTGAAAACCCCCTCTCCAGTATTTTGAATTTGGGATGCAATACCTAGTTCAACCACTACATACAATTCTACATACAGCACCTTTAAGGGTAAACATGGACGACATGAAGTATAATGAACTGAAAGTAATGAAAACTCTTGTATGTGAAGAATAGCATAATTGAATTGCCTGTATAGACTATATATAATGTATATAAAACAATTCCATATAAAATAATAGTGGATTTACTGTAACATTAAAATTTGACATCTAATGTTAAAATATGTTTTAATTAGTGCTGCCAATCGATTAAATTTTTTCAAAAATTGATCGCGATTAATCGCGATTAATCCCACCTAATATTAAAATTTTAAAATATAATTTTATATTGCTATAATTTCACATTTAATCTTCAAATGTACAATGTACAAACAACATAAAGACAGTATATATTTAACATTCCTTTAATGGCATTTTTTATGATTGAAGGCCAGCATAACTGATATCATTATGTCTCTATAAAATAGTTTTTCCCCTTAATATTTAACCATTGAGTGTAGCCATTCAGCATTACAGTATAATTGAGAGCTATCAATTTTAACATTTATTAGACTTAACTTCGAATTTAAGTGAACTTAAAACTATCTTCAGACGAACCCATTATAATAAATGACATATTTAGCTACCTGTGCCCTTCAGCAGAAATATACAGAAAATGAATAGTTACCAAACACTAAATTATATATAGATGAACCCCTTAAAGCATGTTCCTGTGGCTCAGTGGTAGAGCATTGCGTTAGCAGCGCAAAAGGTTGTGGGTTCAATTCCCAGGGAACACATACTGACAAAAGACATGTATAACCTGAATGCACTGTAAGTCTCTTTGGATAAAAGTGTCTGCTAAACACATAAAGGTAAAAAGTTATTGATTTCCTCTTTTTTTCTTTTGTTCTTGGATTAATAGACATCACTCACGCACATTAATAGATGCACTTTAACATAAGAGTGCACGTCTGAAACGTCTCCCATTTGATGTGGTCATAAAGAAAAACGCAATAATTTTCAAGAAATAAAGAGAGAGGCAGCAGTTGTGAATGGGGTGGCCAACCCTAGCCCCGCCCCTGCGTTCATTGGAAAGGTTTTGCTGCTCCGAAACAGAATATCACAGAAAGCGTAGAGAGGTGGTGCTGTTATTTATTTATAGGCTATATATTTTTACATTACTTAACATGTTAGTCATAATATTAGTGAATATATGATATTGTAGTTTTATCTCTCGCCCCCCTGGTTGAGAAACACTGAAGTGTTGCCTTCGCGATCGACCGATTGGGCATCAAGTGATAATGTTTTTTTTAAACATTCGTTTCTCATTTATTTGGTTCCACAATATTTGCTGATTTTTATTTTATTTAAACAGTGTGATATTTTCCCATTATTTTTCATCAAGGTGTAGCCTATGTCGTCCGTGCCTCCAAGCTTTCTTATTCATTTTTGCTAATAAACGTTCACGTTTCATAATTGTTTGTTCCTCATTCTTCACTGATTTTTTGTTTTGTATAGCCTATATTTAAACTTTGTGTACGTTATTTGTAATTTTATATTAGGCATATAGCATGGTGTATTTTTATTCGTTTTGTTAATACAAGTTCTATGTTCTACGTTATATTTTGTTGTTGCTTGAATTTAATTTCTTCAAAGTGAAAGTAAAATGCGCTTTTATAAGCTATTTAAGCAAAGGAAAGTTAGGGAAAGAGGGGAAACTCAAACGAACTAAAAACAAACAACTACTTGACGCCGATTTGCCAGCTGATATGAAAGTCAAAGTAAACGCGCACGGCGCTTGAAGGGTATTTAAAACCAAAGGAAAGCAAGGAAAAGAGGGAAAACTCAAACGAACCCCCCACCACGGTTATAACCGGTGTGACAACAGTCAATTAATTGGTGAGAAAATGTCCTCACCGTCACAACCCTAGCATCGGTACAACTGCATCTTTAAGTCCTGTTTTCTAAAATCCTTTAGATCTGAAAGAAACAACTCTCAAACATGAAATATCACAGTTTGAACCATTGCTGGCCTGAAATATCAGATGCTTTCATCATCCGTTGTACTGTATTAATGTCTTCACACCAGCGCCGCTGTTGTGCTAACGGCTGACAGGCTCACAGATACCATCATCCATATGAGCTTTAAAATAAACACACACGAGAGCTGACCTTTACATGAGACAAATGAAGCAGCAGATCCGCTGGACTCACTCATGACCTGATTACTGCTCACCGCCGCTGAACGCCACATGCATGACAGGAGGCATTCATCTACTGAACCACCACAGCTCACATCCGCTCCTAAACGTCCATATAACCGCACTTAGAGCTGCACTGCCACGTGCAAATCAGATTCATATATGCATTATCCATCTGGGTTGGCTTTCATGGCACACAGTAACGAGCAGGGACACATTAAGGCATAACACGAACACACTGGACCTCTGAAAAGTGATCTCTCTGGGACACATTTGTAAAAGTGCTGGAATCTTAGAAGTGCTAGCTAAATTAATTACATTAAAATCCAGTATGATGCTAATACTTTTAACAACTGCTGCTGATAGCTTCAGTCTCACATTCGTTTTACTTTTCTTCAACTGAAAAGATCAATATTAGCTGAAAAAAACACACGGATGCAAGCTTCAACACGGGCTCTTGCAGTGCAAATGCAGACTAACAGACCTGCCGCTCCCAGATACAGTATGTCATTAATAATAATCAAACACAGCTGATGAATAAAACACGCTCACTGTTTTTGTCTGGATAACTTTGGCAAGTCGTAGAGTTAGTAAGTGCATTGAGAACCTTCACGATTTCTGGTGTATTGCTTGTTTAATAACTTGGATACTTAACTGAAAACTACTTGAAAGTGAAAGTGACGTGACATACAGCCAAGTACGGTGACCCATACTCGGAATTCGTGCTCTGCATTTAACCCATCCAAGTACACACACACAGTAGTGAACACACACACACACACACACACACACACACACACACACACACACACACACACACACACACACACACACACACAGTGAACACACACACACACACACACACAGTGAACACACACACACACACACACACAGCAGTGAACACACACACACACACACACACACACAGCAGTGAACACACACACACACACACACACACACACAGTGAACACACACACACACACACACAGTAGTGAACACACACACACACACACACACACACACACACACACACACACACACACACACACACACACACACACACACACACACACACACACACACACACACACAGCAGTGAACACACACACACACACACACAGTGAACACACACACACACACACAGTGAACACACAGTGAACACACACACACACACACACACACACACACACACACACACACACACACACACACACACACACACACACACACACACACACAGTGAACACACATCCGGAGCAGTGGGCAGCCATTTATGCTGCGGCGCCCGGGGAGCAGTTGGGGGTTCGGTGACTTGCTCAAGGGCACCTTGTCGTGGTATTGAGGGTGGAGAGAGAGCGTTGTACATTCACTCCTCTCGCAACCTTTCGATTATGAGTCTGACTCTCTAAACATTAGGCCACGACTTCCCTCTTAATTGAAATAACTATTTTAATTGAAAACTACTTGAAGGTTACGTGCCATTGTTTGGCCAAATATAAAATTGAAAATAGTTAAAAAGTTAAATGAATTAAATTACGTTTTTCTGAATTCATTGGTATAATGAAATTTCACGGAGCATGCCTACATCACTATTTTTACAAACGATTGTGGTACTGAATATTTGGCCCCAGGTTTTAAACTCCTCTTTTCAATTTTTCTATTGTTAAGTCAAACCTCAATCCGTATGTAAATCATGCACCACATACACACACATTCATGTAATGTGAATGACGTACAGTCTCTTGCTCTTACTAAAATAAAACGAGTTAAAAGCGTACCGAGCTGTGTTTCTCGAGCGCTTTCCGTGTGCACGATTCAAGACAGAGTGAAACGGACAAATGTACTTCATCCATTCTTTCATAAAAGATTATTAATAGCCTTTCTTGTTTGTCTCATCTGTTATATGGCTCTACCTCATTACTGTGCAGTACGTTTAAAACAAATGTATTTTAATTTTTTAGTATATATATATATATTTATATATAAATATATTACTTGTTTTCCATGAATGTATTTTACAACAATACAAAGAGCAACATATAATTTTTTACACTTATTCACTTTTCTCTGTTCCCCAATAAATATTATTTTTTTTCCCCACTAACTTTAGATTTTATAAAATTATTGTGCACTCATGATTTTTCTAGAGTAACTTTTGCTACTGAATTATCCACTAACTTAAAAAATAAAAGTATTTTTTTCATTGATTATAATTATATAATTATTCATTTGTTGTTTTTCTTTACAGTAAAGTTGTCTATATTCAGTAGATTGTGTGTAAAACACAAAAGAGTGACGATCAGGTCAACAGACACTGAGGTATAGAAATCATACACTGATTATAAAAATCTGTGCTGGTATCGGATCGATATCGGTATCGGCAGATACTCCAAACTCTTTGGTATCGGGACGGGTATCGGTTCTGAAAAAGTGGTATCGGGCCATCCCTAGTAGCACAATAGCAGCAGCAGTGTAGCAGATCTAATCCACTATGACCAAATACACCGTCTTCACATGACACTGAACACTGAATTAACATGCTAAAACATTCAGAGAGTCATCATTAAAATATACTTATTCTGTAAACTTTTATAAATTCCTCTGTGGCTGAAATGATGTTGTGATTTAAGCTTAACACCTTAGTATTTTGCAAGGGGGTTACACAATTTAAGAATGGGAACAATCGTTTAAGAACGGCCAGTTGAAAATCCATTTGTGTTGACCACAAATTTGAGGATGCAATCTCCTAATAGTGCTTGCTCAGTGTATATGGGGATCACGGTTGCTTTGGTTAACGTGATTTCTAATTATATTTTTTAATGCACTGTACAAATGGTAACTTTCCAGGCAACATGTAGCTTACAAATAACCCACATTTAGCCTACAAACATAAAACAATGTTATATGCCAATAAAGCGTTTTTTACAGGGACCAGTGCTCCACAAACAGACTTGCAAAATATGCACTTCATGTCACTTCATTAGAGACTCATTCTCCACCCATTAAACAGGAAATGTTCCTCCTGTATGCCAGGTGTGGAGAACTAAATGGATTTTTGAAGCACAAGGAGAACAAAGACTCCCACCTGCTTCATAAGAAATGAAGCTTTCTGGGAGGAGACTTCAGCTCTCCCCCTGCGGTCTCCATTATACCTCCACTATCTGCACTTTCATTTCCTGGCACAGAGGAAAGGGACGCCTGACGAGACCTCCCCGCTGGTCTCTGGCACTGACAGACAGCGCACAACGCTGCTTTGAAAAGCACCTTTAAAAAGAAGTCCTCCATCTGACACAATTAAGCTGAGAGGCCAATAGTCATACAAAGGCAGGCTTTCTGCTCAAGCACAAAGATACAGTAAACTTCATCCAAAACTGCTAAATCATCATTTGACTGAGTTACTTGCCATTAAGCAGATGTGATTCAAAAGCAACAGTATGCCAGACAGTCTTCCTAGAGAATATACTGAAGAGTCTGGCAGTATATTTCATACTCTAGGGCTCATAAATGACAAGACTGGAGAGCTGGAGAAATTATAATTGTGCTCTTTGGCTCTTGCCAACTAAAATAACTACCTTTGCATCCCAGATCTTTAAATATTAAAGGGATAGTTCACCCTAAAATGAAAATTCAGTCATTTACTCGCCCTCAAGCTGTTCCAAACCTGCATGAGTTTCTCTCTTCTGCTGAACACAGAAGAAGATACTTTAAATAATGTTGCTAACCTAAAGGTTTCTGGTCCCCGTTGACTTCCACAGGTCAAAGGGAACCGATGGATGTTTGATTATCCACATTTTTCTAAATATCTTCAATATTGCATGTTTGGAATGGCTTGAGTAAATGATGACAGGTTTTTCATGTTTGGGTTAACTATACCTTTAAGTGTCTTTCATAATCTAGCAAGTACAGTCCATTTAACATCCTGACAATTTAACCGCATCTATCTCGACTTTTACATCACAAATCATTTGTGTTGGTCAATAACCTATTTAAAACACTCAAAAATGCATTGTGATTTATTAAAGTAACATACAGTATTCAAAAAACACATGCATATTCATGCACAAACAAACTAGGTTACATGCGTGAACTACCGGAAACATGGTGAAATATTGTGGCCCAGAGCAGATCTGCATGACTCCTCAAACGTCCATCCATCAGGAGACTAGCACTAGCCAGGGTTCAATCCACCGGTTTATAAGTGAATTTAGGGATGAGACAAATAAATGCTACAACAATAAGTACAAACATTAAGTAATTGTTCATTTGTGCAAGAAGTGTGTGTGTGTGTCTGTCTGTGTCTGTGTGTCTGTGTGTGTGTGTGTGTGTGTGTGTGTGTCTGTGTCTGTGTGTGTGTGTGTGTGTGTGTGTGTGCATGTGCGTGTGTGTGTGTGTGTGTGTGTGTCTGTGTGTGTGTGTGTGTGTGTGTGTGTGTGTGTGTGTGTGTGTGTGTGTGTGTGTGTGTGTGTGTGTGTGTGTGTGTGTGTGTGTGTGTGTGTGTGTGTGTGTGTGTGTGTGTGTGTGTGTGTGTGATGCAGAAGGGCAGCTCTGAGTAAATGTCAGCGTGAGAGGAGAAAGTGTTTGCATATGAGCGGATGATGTATGTCTTTGGCCTGTGGACATTTATTCCCTTAAGCAATAATGCTGTCACCTTTGTCCAGCGCATTATATATTAAAATAACCTTTTGCAAAAAAAATAATAAAAAAGTCTTCCCTGAGATCCAAACACACGACTCATATGTATTTAAACTAGCTTGTGTCTCCATGACAGAGGACAGTATTACACACACCCTCGCTGACCTCCATCAGCTCTAGTGATGTGCTCTGACACTTTTACAGGCCGACACACACCATCACACACACATCAGAGCTGTATCTGAATGAACACGTGAGGTTCAATCTAATGAGTGCTTCTTTACAGCTCAAACAGCAGAGCCTGGCACCTGTAACGCAGCATAATGGGTGAAATTACCAAGGAATGAATGGTATAAACTGATAAGATGTCAACCGTAAGTGCAAAGTTGCTTTAAATAAAAGTGCCAAAAGTATATAAATAGCTTCAAAAAGGAAACTGTTAAATATTGCATTGTTACATTAACATCAATTCAAAAGCTTTGTCCTCCTATTATTCCACCTGCATGCTGGCACTACACTAGAGACTTAATAACATAACCAAATAACCACTAATGCAACTCAATTCAGGTTTATTACCGGATTCACTCGTAAATTACAATGTGTGCTGTATGCAAACAAATTAATCATGTCCAGCTAAAAGAAGGCTAATGCAATGTAAAACATAAAATGCCAAAGTATAGTGTCTTTGAGTTGCATCAATATGAAGTGTTTGAGACAGCTTACTCGTTGTGTTTGTGTTGTTTCGCAACACTTCAGCTGCTATAGTGTGGACACGGGTCAGTTTAGGGACAGGTTTAGTGCTACGGGTAGGTTTAAAAGAGGTAGCAGTGTAATTACAGAAATGAATTACAGATGTAGTTAGTTACATAAGTTAGTGCATTTGCAGGCATGTAATAGCAGCACAGAAGCATGTATGTACACATTAAGTATATACAGTGAATTAAATGATTTAACTGCTATTACAGTAAGATGGGGAAGATGCCTTTCTTAATAACTATGTCCATTTACTTTCAATTATAACATTTAGATTGAGTTCAACGCGTGTAGGGAGATGATGCATCAACCAACATGCTACTTAAGGGAAATAGACAGAAACATGTGCTAATTTAGTTGTTATGGCACAACGTGATATTAATATAAAATGCTAAATATGCTATTCAGTTTAAAATTGTGTTTTGACCATTTAGTTGAATAACTGATGACAGACAAAGCAGGATCCCAAGAGAAGGAGATTCCTCTGAACGGTACATTCATACAAACATATGAATATATACTTATTTAACTGTATGCATAATCTAATTGAAGATATGTCTTAATTGCAATCACTCCATTAGCTTAGGTTTGAATGAATAGCTTATTATTATACATCTAACTCATGGAATTATTGAATAATAACCTCATGAATTACAATAAATATTACATTTAAAAATAATAACATTAGTAACAACATGCTCCTCGAGGCCTTCTGTGCTGAGGGGACATCTCATCCTAAGGGTCTCGTTTTATCTTTTTACTTCAAAAATAAATAATAAATTAAATAAATATATTAATCTCGCATGAATGCGTCCACAAATCCCTCATTAACAAATATGCAAAATATGGACTAAATCGTACCTATGTTTAAATTCAGATAAAATAACGGTTGCACTTTATTTTAAGGTGTACTTGTTACAGTGTAATTATGCATTTACATATTGAGTAATATTAATGAACTACATGTACTTACTATATAGTTAGGGTTTGGCTTATAGTGTTACTTGCATATACTTATGCATGCTTTATTGTGATTATAATACATGTAGCATGTAACAAGGACACCTTAAAATAAAGTGTTACCAAAATAACAAAATTAAGACGAACATTGTGTTTAGTTTAGATTTTGTGCCATAATCAAGAGAAAAGGTATTACATAAAGACACTTAATATAAAGTGGGTCCAAGCATAATGTACCAGTAATTTATTTTTTAATTATTTTGTGGAAGTATAACATAGACAGCATTAGTTTAGCCTACAGTGCGTATTCACAATGTCAGAATTATTTAATAAAACTGAATGATTGCAACAGAAATAAATGAGTCATTTTTTCCTCAAAAAAAATTCCTCTGTCGGATTCACTTGTGTGTATCTTTACAAACATTATTTATTAAAAACAATGCAACAAATAACATCATCATAGCCGAAGACTCTTGCATGCAAAGCAAGAACGCATCAGAACAACACGAGGACAGTAGTCTAAAGCTGAAAATGCTGTGATGGTCAAACGATTCATGTCCTTATGTTTATCCCACTTTCACCATAGAGCTCGGGCGCTCCGGTCACGTGAGGTGTCACTCCAAACTCGCGTGCCAATTTAACATCCAGATCTTATATCATCACTTACAGCATGCACACATCGTGCTGAACTCTCCATCGAGACAAGACCACATAAAACACAGCGAAGAGTGTCGTGCATTTCTACTGTACGTCTCCGATCCGTTCGGACCCTAGTTCATAAAGCAAAGCTTTGGGTTTTATAGTTCATATTTGCGCACCGCTGCCCGTGGAAATAACGCATGCATTTACCGTGAGAAGGTGTTTGACATCTTACAAAATTCAGGTTTGGTTTCTCGAAAAGCCGTTATACAGGTTCAGAGGATCACTTACCTTTCAGAGCTCTTGGTTTGGCTTGTTTGCGGCGCGACATCCTACAGAACCCGCTGAAGAATATACATATATATATTTCTATATCTGCTCTAATGTGATCATAAAGCTCATTCAGCCTGACACATTGCACATTCGAGGTAAAAATCACAGTGGTGCTTGTCAGTTCCTGTTGGTCTAGATGTGTCTGTTTAAAGCAGCAGAAGAGTTAAAATGTCATATCCATCTGCTGATAATTCATATACATGTTTGAAATTATCTGTTACATTGCGCGATAGATCTCGAACGGCGCTGTAAATGTGCAAAAAAAAAAATCTAATAAAGCGAAAAACGAGTAAAAGCGAATTATTTCCTTACATTGGCACGAGCTAAAGACTAATTGAGACTGTCAATTCTCTCGTTTAATCTGAGAATCAGGACTGAGTCTGTTTTAAAAAGGAAAAAAGAGTCGGAGAGGAACATGCGAGCTCCCTCCTCATCACCAACCTGCGAGGTCTCGCTCTGCGCTGTCGCTCCGGTAGTCCACATAATAATGGAAAATGGAAGCGAGGCCCCCAAAGCCATGAGGACGGCTCCAGAGGGGGCCCCATCCCCGCGGGGACGCGCCCTGTGCGTAATCACGGAGGAAATCATTGTCAGCCTGCTGCTCTCAAACACTGACAGAGAGGCATGATTAAAATCCGCGGGACGCCGGCAAGATCTGGCGTCTGGATCGAGGAGTCGCCGGATCCGGAGCCCTGGACTTCTTGTCGCGTCTTATGAAGGCGGATTGGTCCCTCTTCTGGCAGACGAGATATAGAAGCGTCTCCATGAGAAATGCACTTTCACATTTTCAATCGCATGTTTCAGATTGGAATATAAAGGGTTGTGCCTCAGTATTTAGACGGGTTACTCACCACAGTTTTATTGGATTTTTTTCTGGAAGTGTGTTGTTTTAATACTGTGCACAATTTATTTTTTACCCGATCTTATGAATGTTTGTTTCAATGGCATTTTCTGTTTGTATTTGGGGTACTATTTATATGCAAAAATGGACTTGATGTAGGCCTACAATTGGTAGGTTTAGAGGTGTGGGGTAGATGCGTAGGCTATTATTATATGTACGCCAAAATGCGCCATATATGCACGCCAACAAAGTGCGTGTAATATGCACGCAAAAATTACGCATTATATGCACCTTGAAAACATGCATATGCACGCCATTGTCAGTTTCTGCGTACAAATAGTATGTAAAATACAAAAAACTAAAATCGTGCCACTGATACACATTTTCATGAGGCTATACTCTTTAAGATTTTAAATTGAAATAATGCATTAGGCTATGCTAAGGCCACTGACTGCCCACACTCCCTTCACACATTCTCCATCTAGTAAGTAAGGTCTGATATGATTGGCTGGTTTTACAAAAATGGCAACCATAAAAACATAACAAACTCTTTCAAATGTCAAATATAAAAGTCTCTTTCAAATGTCAAAATAGAAATCTAGTTTTTTCCCTTCAATCATAAAAAGTAAACAATAATAAAAGTTACTAAGCCCAATTTCTAGACTAGTCAACCAATAATTTGTAAACAATTTTAAAGGTTTAATTCAATCAATCATTTAGAATTTATAACTAATTTAAAGCAACCATTTAATATATTACTTTAATATAATGTGGTAACAACCCATTGTCATTAAGTAAAAATATAATTTGCAATTTTAAAGTTTAAAATAACAGTAAAAGCATAATTCCAAGCAACTCCAAACCAAACCCTAACGTTAACCAATACTCAGTACTTATTTGTGTAGTTACATTGTGACAACATCACCTTAAAATGAAGTGAGACCAATGCGTTTGCTGTTTTAGAATAACATATTTTCCCTTTTTTTAATTAAAATGACATTTTAGGAATAGGTGAATAGACAAAGAGTTCATGAACTGAATGATGCTTGAATCATGGTCCAGCACAGAACATGGAAAGCAGGTATAACTACCCATATATAATACCCAAACTGGTATTAACATATTTAGGATATATTGGAACCAGACTCAAAAATGTTCTCTGTTGCAATGGGACTGAACATGGCTGCATTTGGTTGCGGTGGTTCATTACTGTCATGTTGTGACCTCCATAGTTGTATTATTAGTATAACATCCTCACTATATTTATAAAGCCTTCACATGTTGAGAATCCGCTCTAAATATTTGGAATCCCCCCCGAGTAAATTCCCCACTTACCATCTGACAAAAGCACAAACAAAGTGTGATCAAAAGACGCAAGATTGATATGATTTGCTTTTTTGTTGCAATCGTAGTGTTTGCAGGATGTAAACATTTTTGTGTATGTGGTTTCGTTCTGTCAAGAGGTCTCTGTTGTCTTTCAGATGAATATGAGCGGTGCGCAGGGTCCCAACATGCTGTCAGTCTCTCTCCCCAAATCTGAAGCTCTTTCATACCTGCAGCCCCCAGCCGTTCCTCACAAACACAAACAAACAGCGCTCCAAACCCGCACAGACTGCTCCCACTTTCATTAGGAACAACACTCGTATTCTTCCACAGCATACTAACTTTTCATTGTCATATTTATTGTGTGAATTAGAAAAACTTACTTACTAAGGGCCTGAAACTGGCTTTGTCTCGTAAAAGCTGTTGGGCTATGCTTCTAAAGTCACATATGATTATATTTTATATTCACAAGTTGTAAAGTGCGGTCAGATGATATAGTTTTGTATTTATTTTCTTTCTTTCAATTTTTTAGGGGCCTATGCATGAGCAGTGTGGCAGACAGACAATATAATGTCATACAGTATATAGAGACAGGACATATATATGGTATAAACTAAAACCTAAATAAAAATGTATTTTAAACTATGAATGAATAAATTAAGCTAGAAAAACAACAACAATGGTCTGACACATTACATAGATATTTAGTTACTAGGCAAGTGTGATAGGGCTAGTAGGATTTATAATTGTTAAAAAATGTTTGGTTTATTTTGAATGTTTACTTGATGTACCTGCTACATATTTTTGGATTTTTATGAGTCTTACTTCAAATTGTACTCTCTGTTTCCTTGTAATTGTGATTGAACCCATGTACCTACAATTTATGTACATTCACTATATGGACAAAGGTATTGGGACACCCCCTTTTTTAGAACAGAAAAAGTCGCTTCCAAAACTCTGACACCAAAAGTGGAAACGTAATTAATGTATTTAACACTTGTATTTCCATCTCTGTTGCAACAGTTTTGGAAGTGTCTAAAATGATGTTACCCATATGTACAAGTCATTGGTGTTTGGTGATGAGTTTTTGGCTCATTTAAAGTCACACCAGAGGTGTTCAGCTGCTTTCTGCAGACCAGTCAAGTTCTTCCACACTGACTGAATCATCATTTCTCTTTGATTCTTGTCTTATACACAGAGACACTGTCATGTTAGAATAGAAAAGGGTTCTGTCCAAACTGTTGCTATAAAATTAGAAGCACACAATTCCCTAGAATATCATTATATGATTAAACATTAAGATTTATACTCATGGAAATTACTAAAGTAGTCATTAGAAGTAGTCTGTTCATTAAAAGGGGGTGTCCCAATACTTTTTTCCATATACTTATATATATATATATATATATATATATATGTATATTAGGGCTGTAAGTTTAATGCATAAACTTAATAAGTTATGAAAAAATAACGCAATACACTGGAAGGTCTCCCTCCTCTTTAGCCCGGAGGACATGGTGTCCGTGATTTCCAACAAGAATGTCAAATTTGGACTCATCTGACCATTGAACACTTCTCCACTTTGAAACAGTCCATTTTAAATGAGACTGAGCTTTAGTTGGCATCTGCTGATGGCACGGTGGATTGCGTTTAACGACAGTGGTTTCTGGAAGTATTCCTGGGCCCATTTAGTAATGTCAATGACAGAATCATGTTGATGAGTGATGCAGTAGCATCTGAGGGCCCGAAGACCACGGGCATCCAACAAAGGTCTTCGGCCTTGTCCCTTACACACAGAGTTTTCTCCAGTTTCTCTGAATCTTTTGATGATGTTATGCACTGTAGATGATGAGATTAGCAAAGCCTTTGCAATTTGATGTTGAGGAACGTTGTTTTTTAAAGTATTCCACAATATTTTTATGCACATTTTCACATATTGGAGAGCCTCTGCCCATCTTTAAGAAATCCCTTTTATAGCTAATCATGTTACAGACCTGATGTCAATTAACTAAGTTAGTTGCTAGATGTTCTCCCAGCGGAATCTTTTCCAAATATTCCTGCTTCTTCAGCCCTTTGTTGCCCCCGTGCCATCTTTTTTGAGACATGTAGCAGGCATCAAATTTGAAATGAGCTCATTTAGTGGATAAAAGTGTAAATTTCTTCGTTTAAACATTTGTTATTTTCTCTATGTTCTATTGTGAATAAAATATTGTCTCATGAGATTTGAAAGTCTTTTAGTTTTCATGTTATTCAAATTTAAAAAAACTTTCAGGTAGTCTCTAATGCTCAACAAGGCTGCATTTATTAAATCAAAAATACAGAAAAACAGTAACATTGTGAAATATTATTACACTGTAAAATAATACTTTTCTATCTTTTAATATAATTTAAAATATAATTTATTCCTGTGATGCAAAGCTGAATTGTCAGCATCATTACTTCTATAAGTTATATATTAGATTTTATCTTCACACAAATAATTGTAAAGTCTGTGTACTGAGGAGACTCTGATGTTTTCTGGAGCGACGGGGTGTCTTTCAGCTCTGATGCCTCCGCCCACAGCAGCTCCTCGCCGGGTTTGTGCCATGAACTGTTGAGTCGTGCCAAACTCCTCATGCTACAGAGAAAAGACAAACTGCATACTACAGCATTGCTTTCCAGTGCTCATTATTGTTTAGCCTGCTTTGTCACAAAAAACAGCCACTGATTTATTATCTGGCATGCATTCTTTTGAAATCCACATCGTTTTGTTCACCTTCACCACGTTGCCAGTGTGTTGGTTAAGACTGACCGCTAATATTTGTAACCTTCCAGTTTGGACGAGCGCATGCGGAGGCGTCCCGTGGCAAGAGACCGGCTCATCAGCACAGATCAGACCGGGCCTGTGGATGGAGGGTGGCGGGACATCGTGCCCTTAGTCAGGGTTTTTGGCAGAGCATGACAGCAGCGTCTGGCAGCAGCTCATTCGTGTCTTGTTTCATCGCAGCACATGTTCAGTCATCTACCTCGGCAGTATTTCTGTGGCAGAGGTTTTGTTTTGCACGTGTCCAGTGAGTAAATGGACATAGCTCTGTTTTTGTGATTCCTTTTAGCTTTTTTATTTGCACAGTTCTCTAATCATTTAAGACAATTTTAATAGCATCACTATACGCTACTGGAGGGTTGAAATGTTTGTACAACAATAACTGCAGAGAATATGAAATTGCCTAAGGTAAGGGAAAAGCAGCACATTAAATAAATGAGTGGTACCAAAGCCACTAAAAGGCAAGCCTGCAACTTTTAGCCAAAAATCATAATGGCTAAAGCTTCTGCTTTGGCAGTAAATTGAGAAAGGAGACCAGAGGCCAATATTTTTTTTTTATGGATGTCAATGGAGGAAAGGCTTTTTAGAGAAAACAGCTCACCATTTAATGAATCGACAACCTATCAGCCAATCTTCTACATGTTTTTCACTAAACAGTGTTCCTTGTGGCTCAGTGGTAGAGCATTGCGTTAGCAGCGCAAAGGTTGTGGGTTCAATTCCCAGGGAACACATACTGACAATACATGTATAACCTGAATGCACTGTAAGTCGCTTTGGATAAAAGCGTCTGTAAATGTAAACAATACTTTTGGATTTAATCTGTCTGTGTAGATCCATAACTAAACCATCCAGGTGTGAAAACGTTCAAAACATATTTTTTTATTAAAATCACTGGACTCTTGACATCTGATGAAGGTGTTTGGATGGACACCAAATAGTCTTGCTGATTATTTTTATAGTCCAGTGATTTTAACAAAAAATGTAAATGTTCGAACTATTTTTAGAGTTAACACTGAAAAAAATGCAGTTTTATAAGAGAAGTCACTGACTTTTTGCGACAGGTGGGATTCAGCTTACGGCACTTCTCATTCATTCCTATGGGATCCTTAAACGGCGACTGAGTATCGCTCAACTCGAAGCTGAATTTCAATGACGTCAAGGCTGTAATGTGATTGGTTATAAAGGCACATGTGATGCAAGTTAGCCGTTATGCTTTCTCCAGTAGAAGTAATACAGACCCTCTCATCTCCCTATATTAAGACAATCTCTGGTAATACTGCATAAGAAGTGATACAGGAAATGACACGACTACGATTACGACTCCACTTCTTAAAATTAGCCTTGCCCTGTATCTTGTTCTCTCATTGGCTGTAGACTCTCGCGATGTCATTTCCGGTCAAAACACATTTCACACTATAGAGGCACAGACACATTCAGATATTTAGCTGAATATTTCTCAGGCACTGGCGACACATCAGCTTTTCTCCCAGGTCACATCTTTGATCATTTACACTATGCGAGCATCACTTGCATGAACAAGTGCCATTTTGCCTCAGATTTCAGGCATTTGTTGGACATTTCCAATAAAATTGTTGGCGAGTGAAAATTGGGCCTAAAAATCAACTACAAATGTGAAACCTTTTATGCGTTTAGGCCATTCATTTACATAACAACGGCATTTTGGGAGCCTGAAAATGCAAACTTTTAAATCAGGTTTCCCAGTGCAAGTTTTTGAAAAAGATGCTGTTATTGCCTCTATGCAAATGATGAAAACGATGAAGTCATGTGCATGCATATTCTGTGTTCGGTCTATAATGTGCAGGCACATTGCATATCTTCATCATCAACTACTGGCCTGGAATGAAAAATACAAGGGTTTTAGTCATTTTCACAGATCCATGAATGAGGTTTGTTTTGAAAATGCTGTCGTCTGTCGGCAAAACCTTCCAAAAAAGCAAAGTAGTATATTTTTAGTACATTGTTGTCATGCAAACATGCCCACAATCTGCAGTGCTGTAGGTCATCAGAACCAGGATTGAAATCACCTCAATGCATTTGCCACAAATAAAGCAAACCAGCGTGGTGTTGTATCTGTGAAGACGACTGGTTAAAAGACTATTAATGGAAGCAGAAGGTTTGTCTTGATGCTTGATTATTACTTAAGATGTTCAGAAATGTTTTAACTTGAAAGAAAAGACGTGTATAATAATGATGGCGTCGAGAGGTGAGAGAAGCGTGATTAATTTTTATATACAGTAGTGATCATTAATGACTAGCTACACATAAAATCTTCTCTAAATAGAGTTATCTTGTGTAATATCTATTATTTTACATTGAGAGTAATATTTAGCACTGTCAGTGGTTATTAGTGATTAGTAACTGATTACATGTCATCTGGATTATGTAATCAGATTGCATAAATGTTGTACTTGTAATTAGATTATATTACATTTTAAAATATTTGTAACTAGACTACAGTTATGTTAATTATTTACACGATTCAATATATTATTCACACAATAACAATAAATAATTCATAATGTTTTGATTCTCCCTAATTCTTTTTCATCTCTTAAAGTTTCCTTTCTAAATTCATATTTTCCATGTTATTTCTTATTTGCATGTAATGTAGACATTCACAATATTTAGTTTTTCGTGAGCAGAACCTCTTTCATGTAATATATTAACTTGAAGTTCCCGTAAGATTTTAAGATAATACTGTAAGTTAATAATCAAGTAACACGTTTGCATATTCACAGTTCTCCGATTAATGGTCACATAATATGTGATTTATTTTAATTTGATATTTTTATGATTTGATAAGTAGCTCACAAACCTCCTGCATTTCCTTCATGAACCTTAGTTTGGGAAACGTAATGTAAGGGTTAATACACTTTATGTTGTTAATAACAACGAATGGAAAATATTTTCTTTCTCTTTGCATTTTTATATCAATATGCTAAAAGATAATACTATTTAAATCAATGTGATAAATGAGCTAGGTCAAAAGAAATCAAAAAGTAATCTGATTATATTACCTAAAATTGTGTAATGGAATGGATTATGTTACAAACTACAGTTTTTGTCATCTGGAATCAGTGACGGATTAATAATTAATCGCCGCCGCTCTGAGTACCGTGTGCAGTGTATTGCAGCTGTGAAGAAAAGACGCTAGTTTCTTGTCTGTCATAGACGTAGCACGTAGGACCTGGTCACTGCTAGGTTGGGCTTTCCTCAGTACAAGCGTGCTGGTTATCTTGAGGACTCGTGTTTAAAGATCCCTTGACCTGCTTTGAGAAACTAGAAACTAGCTCAGCAGGGCTGTCAAACGATCACACCGGAGCATTCTTCACTGGTGAGGGATGATCTCTGCGCTGGTCCCATCTCTGCTGTCAGGAGGTCTGACATGAGAGACCTCGCATCCCAAACTTCCCATCTCCAAACTGGAGCTCCTCTCTCTGGACGACATACATACAGCCGGTATTCCTCTTTCTTTTCTCTCCATCTCTGACTCTCAGGTTCCCAGAAAGACACCAGACAAAGGGTATGAAAAAAATCAACACAACAACAACAAAAGCTATAGCACTGCACTGCAAAAAAAACAGAGGCTTATCTTACCTAGTATTGCTGTCTTGTTTCTAGTAAAAATATCTACAAATTATTAAATTAAGATGCATTTACTAGATAAGCTAAATTTAATTTAGTCTGTATTTTTTTTTTGCAGTGCAGCGCTATAGTTATGCTTTTTTTGTTGTTGTTGATTTTTTCCGTACTCTTTGTCTGTGTGTGTGGCCGTGTCTCTGGGAACCTGAGAGTCAGAGATGGAGAGAAAATGAAAGAGGAATAACGGCTGTATGTATGTCGTCCAGAGAGAGGAGCTCTAGTTTGGAGATGGGAACCATGGGGATGTAAAATACTAAGTAAGATAAGCCTTTTTTGCAGCGTGTAAACCCTCTACACCAACAATAGAGACGGGAAGCATTCACTAGTTTGTCTACAGACTATACTGTATGGTCTGGGCTGATTGCCAATGAGACGTCACAGAAAATGAATAATGATAACTTGAAGAAGCAAATGGACATATTACTAATGACTGTAAAGTAAATCAATGGGCAAACGGGTCCTGTCCAAACTGTTGCTATAAAATTAGAAGCACACAATTCCCTACAATATCATTATATGCTTAAACATTAAGATTTGTACTCATGGAAATTACTAAAGTAGTCAAACCTTTCATTAGAAGGGGGTGCCAATACTTTTGGCAATATAGTGTATGTTGTAAACCAGGGGTGGCCAACCCTGCTTCTGGCGATCGACTGTCCTGCAAAGTTTAGCTCCAACTCTAATCAAACACACGTGTCTTTCATTTTCTAGCGACCCTTAAAACCTTAATTAGTTGCTTCAGTTGTGTTTGGCACCCCTGTTGTAAACAATCAAAATAAATGATATATTTATGAAATGGGAAAAATGTATTCATTTTATTTTCAATGTTCATATACCAAAATGTATTTCAAAAAGTTTTTTTAGGGGCAAGAAAATACATTTCCAAATTTACAGTAGCCTACACTTAGTCTAAATGCAAATGTGGCCTAGTAGAGATCAAAACTAATTTAAATGTTCAATGTTTTTGAAAAATATCATTCATTAAATGCAAGGTATTTAAAGTGTAGTTGAAGTATACTTGCAATAGTTCCACTTTAGCACAATCACATTTACTTCAGTATATCTATAACTGGACCAGAACAAAAGACGTGGTGCATTATAATGACAAGTTCTGACGAAGAAAAAAATACTCAATTTCTGGAGATTACTGTAATTATTACAGTGTTGGGTTTCATGACCATGTATTTTTAATCTTCAACTGACCTGTTCTCTGGCATAATACAGGCCTATTACTGACAGAACTCTTTATTATTGATTTATTTAGTCATTTAGCAGACAAATGTATTTATACTAGATATATCTGTAACATACAAAAACTGACTTCTGGATGAACCGAAGAAAAAAAAAAAGTTTTATTCGACGAAACCTCTAAGGAAAGTTAGTCTAATTTTCAAACATTTTACCTATGGGATAGCAAAGCAGTCAATGCAAACTAATTAAACTAATGAATCACTGTCTGTACATCAAGTCATCATAGAATTCTTCTCAAAGCCTGAACTTTATTCCCGTTTGACCTTGAGAGAGACGTAACCGAGCTCTTTCTCAAACAAACACACCTCCAGTCCGCTGGGAGCCGTGAGGACTGAGCCGCTCTCTCTCTCTAACACACACACGCTCACTCACCACACACACCCACACGCACACACACCATACACACACCCACACGCACACACACCACACATACACACACACACACACACACGCACGGCTCACACACATGCACACACGCACGCTCACACACAGCTCACACTCACACACACACACACACACACACACACACACTCACACACACACACTCACACACACTCACACACACACTCTCTCACGCTCACACACACACACACACACACACACACACGCTCACACACACACGCACACACACACACACACACACACGCGCACACACTCTCTCTCTCACACACACACACACACACACACACACACACACACACACACACACACTCACACACACACACACACACACACACACACACACACACACACACACACACAACACACACACACACACACACACACACACAACACACACACATCAGCACACACACACACACACACACACACACACACACACACACACACACACACACACACACACACACACACACACACACACACACACACACACACACACAGCAGGACAACACACCATCAGAAGCCAAAAGACTCTCACAAACACACACAGACAGCAACTACAAACACAAGCAGTTGGTAAGTGATAGCTAGCACGGCTCTTGGCATGTTAATCAGGCTTTCTTTTGCCGTGGGCTATTTAGAGGATTCACCAACACGCCACGCTGAGCTCCCTCACTGCTCCATTCAAGGACAAAAGCATCTCAAACGGATATTTATTATCTTTGCTCTTGGCCAATATCCATACTTATTATAGCAAATATACACTCACAGCAGCCACTGAATAAAACATAAATGTATAATGAGACCAGATATATTTAAAAATATTTTCTCTGTTTAAAGTGTGCCCTTCATATGTTTTCTTTAATAAACTGGTGTTTAATTTTTCAAAATATAGATATACATTTATTGTTTTTTTTCTTCACAAAATGTGTAATGCAAATAAATAGCATTGGTAAAAAGTGTCACTCTCTGTAATATACTGAACACAACTAAACAAAATGACAAAGTGAAGCTCAAAAAGCAGTTTGTATGCTGAATGAAACCTAAAGACTTGATATTCATACTAGATAAAAAAAACTTGCATAAATGTTCGGAATTTGATTACCATCATCTAAGTTTTAAACTTAAGAAACAGTAAAAATACACCGACACACTAACACTACTTGAAACACATCATGTAAAATAACATGCATCATATATAGCAACACCATATACAGCCAAATAGATCATGCAGTGGCACTGTTCTAGCTCATTATTAACCCTGGCTGTAGAGTGCATTCTAGTTGCACAATATATACAATATAATGCATATTCACTGACTAAACTCTAAATACATGTTGCATAACACCCATTAAATGTTCAGACATGGTCTGCTTTGCTGCTGTCGAGCCAGAGGAAGATTTCTTTTGTCCAGACATTTAGAGGAACAATTATATAATTGAGCATAATTCTGTCAATGTTGTACAGCCAATAATGAATGTATTATTGAATGTACAGCAAATAGTCTATAATGAAACAGCTTTTGCTGTTCACAGATTTTCTGTCCCACACCATGATGGCGTATAAAGTTGAGGTCAAAATCCTTATAAATTGGTATTTGTAATAATGAGATATGATAATCATCACTATCATAAATATTTTTTTCCAGTGCTGTTTGTGAAACTCTTGTAATATGTCCAAATAAGGATCATTTGAAGTTCTCTCACTCCCCCTACAGGACACACTGACTACATTCAGTGAAGAGAGCTGTTTTCTTGTGTTGCAGAAGATACGAGGTGAAGTGCTGATGCAGAGATGTTCTGTTTTTGAGCAACAATATAGTGATGACACTCACCGGCCACTTTATTAGGTACCCTGTTCAATTGCTTGGTAACACAAATTGCTAATCAGCCAATCACATGGCAGCAACTCAATGCATTTAGGCATCTAGATGTGGTGAAGACGACTTGCTGAAGTTCAAACCGAGCATCAGAACGGGGAAGAAAGGGGATTTAAGAGACTTTGAACGTGGAATGGTTGTTGGTGTCAGACGGGCCGGTCTGAGTATTTCAGAAACTGCTGATCTACTGGGATTTCCACACACAACCATCTCTAGGGTTTACAGAGAATGGTCTGAAAACAAGAAAATATCCAGTGAGCGGCAGTTGTGTGGATGGAAATGCCTTGTTGATGTCAGAGGTCAGAGGAGAATGGACAGACTGGTTAGAGATGATAGAAAGGCAACAGTAACTCAAATAACCACTCGTTACAACCAAGGTATGCAGAATACCATCTCTGAACACACAACACGTCAAACCCTGAAGCAGATGGGTTACAGCAGCAGAAGACCAGACCGGGTACCGCTCATGTCAGAAAAGAACAGGACACGGAGGCTACAATTCACACAGGATCACCAAAATTGGACAATAGAAGATTGTAAAAACGTTGCCTGGCAGGGGTTAAAGCAAAAAAAAAAAAGAAAAACCTGAGCCTGAACTTTTTTCCTGGGTGGGGGTTTAGTTTCGGGGATGGAAAACAGTTATTTGGCAAAAAAAACAAAAAAAAAACTTATTTGATTGATCTTCCGTGAAAAAAAACTAAGGCACAGACTACTGAAATTGTTTTGTTCAAAATAAATAATGGTAAATTAAATACTAGGAAATGAATATACAATTGGAAATATACAAAGATAGAAAACTACAGTTCAGTTCAATTAATGACAACAAAAACAATTTGGGAAATGCTGCTCTAAGCCAGTGGTCTCGAACTCAATTCCTGGAGGGCCACAGCTCTGCAGAGTTTAGCTCCAACAGCTCCATCTCACACCTGCTTGGAAGCTTCAGGTGTGTTTGATTAGGTTTGGAGCTAAACTCTGCAGAGCTGTGGCCCTCCAAGGATTGAGTTTGAGACCAATGATCTAAGCCAGGAGGGCCGAATCCTGTTCCTGGAGATCTACCTTCCTGCAGAGTTCAGCTTTGACCCTGATCAAACACAACTGAACCAACTAATTAGGATCTGAAGGGGCACTTGATAATTACAGACGTGTGTTTGATCAGGGTTGGAACTGAACTCTGCAGGAAGGTAGATCTCCAGGACCAGGGTTGGGCACCCCTGCTCTAAGCAGTTGCCTAGCACTCTGAAAAGGAACATGATTGATGCCCACAAAGCAGGAGAAAGCTATAAGTAGATAGCAAAGCATTTTCAGGTACCGATTTCCTCAGTTTGGAATGTAATTAAGAAATTGCAGTTAACAGGAACAGTGGAGGTCAAGATAAGAGGCTTGTTTGTGATGAACTACACTAGTCATGTGTGACCTACGCCTACACCTTGTGTGGTCGCGGTTTAGCTCAGGTCCAGCAGGAATTGTTGGGGGGGTGAATGTCCAGTGCTCTCTCCACCCACTAAACAGCTGAAAGACCCTTCGTTCTAACCCCACAACTACTCCCCGGACTGTTTGGACGTGTTGTGTACTTCACTGCTGTGTGTGTGTGTGGGTGTGTGTGTGTGGACTCAGAGGAGTAGAGTCAGGCCACAGGAACTTCCCACACAACTTCACCTTTTCCAGTTTGGTTTTCGGTGTCGGATCTTGTTAAAGGTTTGTCCAGTGCTGCTGAGGTGAGAGTTTCATGTGTGTTTGTTCACTACTCACTGCTGTGTGTGTGTTCACTACTGTGTGTGTGCACTGGGATGGGCTAAATGCAGAGCACAAATTCTGAGTATGGGTCACCATACTTGGCCACACGTCACGTCTTTTTCTTTTCCTTTCCTAGTCTGCCACCGGTCGGGATGTTAAAAGTGGAGACGTCAAGTCAGACACTTTCTGCTCCGGTAGTGAAGCTCTCATGGTGTTTGCATACTCTTATCACAGCAGACGCTTTTATCCAAAGCGACTGTGCATTCAGGTTATACATTTTTTGTCAGTACATGTGTTCCCTGGGAATCGAACCCACAACCTTTGCGCTGCTAACGCAATGCTCTACCACTGAGCCACAGGAACACACAGATCTTATCACAGATAAGGTGAAATAAATGCAATATTTGTCAAATACACAGAAACTATTTTATGAGCAACAGAAACACTTTTTGTATACTGCTTAATACAGCACCATCCGTTCAATAATAAAGTTCAGCATAAACATATAGGCTATTAACAGGGCCATACTTTGGGTGGTGCAACTGGTGCAGTCTCACTGGGCCCCGCATCAGCTAAGGACGGCCCTGGTTACTAAATATCAATAAAGTTGGGGTAGATATGCTTTAATCTGTGTTTTTGATCAAAATGACTCAAGATAACAGTGCAAATACACTAAAAAAATTACTTTTACTCTTATAAAAACATAAAAAAATGTTTTATCGTTATTGGAATTGAATTGTTAGAATAAACACGCAACACACGCCATGCTTTTCATCACAGAAACTGATCTATGAGAATAAAGTGTGTCATCGTGAAGGCTCTTGCGGACGATTTCGAGCAACTGCAGTGCCTGACCTCGGCGGCTGGTCTCGTTTTGCTCTTGCGGTACTTTGATGGCACATGTGATCGTAAGGCGGCTGCAGCGCTGATCAAAGTCGGACAAATGTTCTAACCAGAATGCATTGCTTTTATCAGGCGCCAGCGAATCTTTGAAGCACCACATTAAGTCGAACAAGCCTATTGTCTGGAAGACCAAGGAACATTTCAAGAGAGAACTGCTTGTAGGATTGCTAGAAAAGCAAGTCAGTACCCCCGTTTGACTGAAAAAGACCTCCAGGAAAGATTTGGCAGACTCTGGAGTTGTGGTACACTTTTCAAGTGTTCAGTGACACCTGCACAAATATGGGGGTGGATCGATCATGCTTTGAGGTTGCATTGCAGCCACTGCCACGGGGAACATTTCACAGGTATAGGGAAGAATTGATTCAATTAAATTCCAACAAATTCTGGAAGCAAACATAACACCATCTGTAAAAAAGCTGAAGTTGAAAAGAGGATGGCTTCTACAAATGGATAATGATCCAAAACACACATCAAAATCCATGATGGACTACCTCAAGAGGTGCAAGCTGAAGGTTTTGCCATGGCCCTCACAGTCTCCTTGTCAGGGTCCTGCTGGTGTGCCCTGACCAGCCACCAGATGTCTCTGTATGTTGAGCACATGGCTTGTTGTTTGTTGTTGGTGCCATGTGCTCTCCTGTCTATTGTCTGTCCCCTCCCATCTTGTTACCCAATCATTGTTTCAGTTGCTCCACCTGTGTCTCCCTCGTTACCCTCGGTTGTCTCCCTATTTAGCCTCCTGGTGTCTGTAGTCCTGTGCTGATCCGTTGGTTTACGTTGTGTGTGTTTCATGTTGCCTGTTCTGTGGTTCACTGCCTGCCTGTTTTACCCCTTCGGGGTGGTTTTTGTTTATCTTTGTTTTATTTTATTATTAAAACCCATTCTCCTGCATTTGAGTCCTCGCCTCATCTCTCTTTTCACGCACCCAGACAGTCCTGACCTAAACATAATTGAAAATCTGTGGATAGAAGACCTCAAAAGAGCAGTGAGTGCAAGACGGCCCAGGAATCTTAAATAACTGGAATACTGTTTTAAGGAAGAATGGGCGAAAATCCCTCAAACAAGAACTGAAAGACTCTTGGCTGGCTACAAAAAGCGTTTACAAGCTGTGATACTTGCCAAAGGGGGTGCTACTAGGTACTAACTATGCAGGGTGCCCAAACTTTGGCTGCGCGCCCTTTCCTTTTACGTTATTTTGAAAATGTAAAAGTGTAAAAAATGTTGAAAATGTAAAAAAAAAATATTCTGTTTAAAATATAAAGGGAATGTGTCAACTGTAACTTTATGCCTTTTGGAGATAATTTCATCTTCCACTTGCTTAACTGTTCACATTAACATAAATTTTGACCAGGGGTCCCCAAACTTTTGCATGCCACTGTATGTAGTTTCTGCTCTACTTGTGTCACCTAGCAGAACTTCCAAAATAATGTGTGTCGCTTCCAACTCAAACATCACAAACACAGCTCTTACGGCTCTGTTACAGTGAAAGCATGTCTAAACAAGTAAAAGTAGGCTACTTTTAAGAAAAGCTCCAACATATTAGAAATACTTTTAACTTTAGCTTACCTGTCCTGTCGCAAAGAAACTCCACAAGTTCATCGCATCGATTCAGACCCAACCATTCCATTAAATTCCACCATCTTGTAAAAACATTACCCTTGTTTTACCTCGATATATGTCCCTGTATGTTTTGGCAAGTCTTCATATTTTGTCTTGCACTTCTGTAACAGAATCTGAAGTTGTTCTTCCACACCGGCTAAACACCCTCTGGCTCAGGTGCTCAGGTGCAGTGGCCACGCCCCCAGACTCTCGCTATTGGCTGCACCGAGGTATTCAAATACAAAGGTTGACAGGCAGGTAGGACATCCAATCATTTCATTTGAATGGAATGCAATGATTGGACAAACATTTTGTGGCTCTGAGACTTCCTTATGTAGCTCCAGAGCTACTAGACCCATAATATATATAACAAAAAATATGTATTAAAAACATTACATACCCAAGCTTTAATGACAAATTTATCAATGAGAATACGGTTTAATTCAGAAGGTTTTCTAGGGAGAAAGTGATTGCTGTGTGAATTCAAACACAGTGTGTTATTTCTAAAAAGGTATTTAAAACCATGGCATTTAATAAGTTTATATATGTAAATGTATGGATAGAATAATCAGTCAAATAAACATGCCTGAAGTACTGTTTATAGTGACTATCACTGTGTAAGGCACTGGTTAGCGTAGCCGCACATCTATGGCCCTGTGGCACGATGGCTGCTGCCCAATAACGCTGCTGGCTTCCCCTGGGCTCCTGGTTCAAGTCTCCAGTTGCAGGTTGCGTTCAAACTATTTATTTAGTGTGACACATCTCCAATTAAAGTGTGCAGAGTGCTGCATCCCCCCTCTCTTCTCCCCACAAACCCTCTATCATAAAGAGAGAAAGACAAAGAAGAGAGAAAGAGGGAGACTATTCTGCCTTCAAGAGATGATTGTAGTCATTTCCCACTGAAGCAGCTCCCAGTCTTGCCCTGAGAGGTGCTCTGAATTATAATAGTGAGACGAACGGAAGCTGTTTTTTTGTGTGACAGCACAGTTAGTGAACACAGATACCATGACCTATAAAATGGACACTTTAATCGATCAAGTTTATTTTAGTTCTGGTCTTATTTCTGCCTAATCACAATGCAGACTTCATTAAATATACTATATATAGTACTATAACTCTTTGCAATGTCTCCATTATTTACACACCTGATTTAAATAATAAGCCCTTTTGCACAGAACTTCATGAACTGAACTTGTGTCATATAAGGGAGACATACAAAATGTGCAGTGTTTTCCCTGGACCGGAGCCAAGAATCTCTGCTCTAACATTTGTCATCTTGATCCCGTTTTCTCCCAAACCACGCTAATGTCCCAGGATCCGACAGCCATAGGCATGCTCCTGGTTACAAGAAAATATTAAAATAGTATTTAAATTGCCTGATTAAAGCCACAATATGTACGATTTTTGTATTAAAATATCCAAAAAACACTAAAACGTTATAAAAAAGTGTTATATATTTTGCTGACTTGTGTAGTGTTTTGTAAATGTGTAAATCCAGAGAAATAAGCTATTGTAACTACTGAAACAGACCGTGTCCTTGCGTCGCCTGCCAATGACGTTGAACATCCTCAAATTTACGGTTTTATTTTGTAATAAACCCCAAAGACACTTTAAAGGTCCCATGAAATCAACATTGATTTTTTTTGGGTGCTAGTATCAATATGTTAGTCTTACGGTTATCTGTATGCCAGTGTGCTCCAAAACAGTGGCAACATTCGCATTTAGAAGATATAAGCATTCAAAGCTTGAAGTTCGTCACCTCCGCCAAACAGCTCAACGATTTTTTTGACGTCACATCGTACTTCATCTTCTCATTTCTGTCCAATCAAATGCTCTCTAGAATTCGAAGCGCCCGCCCCCTACACTATAAATAGCCTAACTATGAAGCCGCGAGGCTGAAATCGGTCACTTGTTCACAAAATTGTATTTGAATGAATGCACTATATAGGGGACAGGGTACGATTCAGACAGTGTACATATTCGTACACTGTCTTCCCCCCCCCCCCCCACACACACACACACACTCTGCTCCGGTCCAGAGACAAGATAGCACGGAGCAGATCACATGTATGAGTCGGTGCAGGCCACAAAAAGTATCGGACCTATTTGAATTCTACTCAGAATGCAATATTTTAGCAATATGGATGAGATTGTGGGTGCCATATCCTGTCAAAAGCGGCTTTACGGAGCTCAACGGCTCTGAACGGCTTTAGCCCAAGTGGTGATATAAACGAACGCTATTGGCCATTTTAAAAAGGGGCGGGGCTGCTTAATATGTCCTGCCCTGTCTTCCTGTTTCAGTTTAAATGACGTCAACACATAGAAAACCGCTGTACGTTTCAAAGCATTTCAGGGAACCTTTAAAATGCATTTTATTAGACAGGTGACGAACACACAGAGAGGCATTATAACAGAACTTTCAACATGCTCAAATGTATCTAGTAAAAGAAAGCAGCGCTGTTTTACCTCACATACGCTCGACCAGAAGAAGCGGACGACTGTGGCATAATAAAAGCTCCACTGCTTTCGAGCCGTGTATCGCACTAGTCCTTCATTTACAAATCGCACCAGGGTCCACGTTTCACTTCTATGACTTTCAGTCCCACCTTACTTCATACTAAAGTGACCTTGATAAGTCTTTAATACATTAGCTCATCCATGGACATGATTGCATCGGCTGTGGGGATGAAGCCAACAACCCCCATGATTCCACACTCAATCACGGTGTCATTAATATACGCCTTCATTTCTCTGTTTGTTTTGAATATGCGCCCTCTAGCGGCGAAAACTTATATATTGTACCTTTAAGGGCTACCCATTAGCTCAACGATGGTATCCTGTGGAATAGCTGAAGGTTTTCTGTGCCAGTGGTTCCCAATGGCAAAGCTTTTCCCATAATACTTGATTGGACGAGAGACATGAGGTGAGTTCCAACAGAATTGTGCCCTACTCCCTTCGAATGGCAGAGCCCTTGAAGTTAGTTCTCTGAAGTGTACAGGGCATTACTGTAAGCGTTTGGAGTGCCCTTGGCAAAGGGACTGATTGACCAAGTTTGACATCTTTGCATGCATGCAGCATCCAGCACATCAGCCTGCCTTCTATTTAAAGAGGGAAGCCTTAAAGACATCATGGTTGGAAAAAACGCCAAAAGATTGAATAGCTTGCCTGTTGAACATTCAAGCTTTCACTTTGCCAATGACAACTGCACACAGGGCATGCTACTCAATCTGTAATGTACTAATAAAACATCTTCCAGTCATCATCTGAAGGCCCATTCAGAAGCTGAAGTGGAAGAGATTGGTGAAGGTTTTGAGAGGTTGAGCAAGCATGCTGCTCTTAGGAGACCAGTTGGAGCTATCAATGGCTGCCACATTGGAGATCCAGCTTTAGGACAGTGCAACTACAACAGGAAACTTCACCCATCAATCATTCTCCAGGTAGTACGTGACCACATGTTTATTTTTGGTTTCCCGAGGTCTGTGCATGACTCCAGGATCTTAAAAGAAACAGTCTCAAGGTCATACCCCCAACCTGGCCTTTTCATTCTTTTTAAAAGAGCCAATCTGCCTCATCACACTTTATAAAGAACCACTACGAGGCATTGTTGAAGCATGCTTTATCCAGCACTACGCTAAGGCCTAATCTATAACAGAAAGAGCCTCTGAAGAACCATTGGTGGGCAATATTTCTGCATTCTTTGATGGTTTACCACATATTTGCCATTGACAAGCAGCACTAACGTTCACACTAGACTTAAAAAAAGATATATTCAACTGCCTAAAAACAAAACGGGGTTCAAAGCCTGTCTAAATATTTTAACCACGGTCCATTTATGTACAAAATAAAGGGTATAAACTATTTAAAATTGCATCTTGGTGAGATATCGGTCAAAATTTGAATGGCTTTTTATATTTTAAATTTTACGTTTGTATCATTAGTTTATTCAAGTAAAGCCTGAAATATATTACACTTTCCCGCCGATTTACAGTCTAGAGATGTTGACGCCAGTTGCCGAAAGTCAGAGCCAGTCTGCAGATTGAGTTGACAGATTTAATAGAAAATCGCATAGTGTATGATGGTGACAGACTCCAGTTTTTAGCTTTAGAATTTGGGTGCATCTCAATCAGTTCCCTAGCTCATGAATCAGTATATCGTGTATGTCACTGGTAAGTACCCTGGCTCGCTGCACATTGTGCAGAACGTCACCACTGGAATTAATAAGCATACAGGACCAATCTCTTTTTGATATATATATATATATATTTAATTCTCTTTAAATACATGGTTCTGTTACATATTCTTACATTTCAGCCAAATATTAATTATAAATGTTAACTAGATGTGTTCATTACCTGTCTAGCGATGTGTGTTTATGCTGAAATATACTAAAAACAGTGTCTTTTTTTAAATCTTCTATCGCGTGTCATTATATTAACGAGTTGGCTCGCGTGGTTTATGTTTCATGCTTCAGAATGTGACGACATTTCCAGTAAGAGATGTTCCCTAGAATTACGATGCATTGTGGGATTTGTGCCAGTGTTCCAGTGCACTAGAAGGATTTTGTGATTGAGACAGCTCTTAAAATGTCCGATATCATGAATGCCCTGACTACTGAACAAGGGAGCTGATTGAGACGCACCCTTTGATTCCATCGAGTCAGAGGATATAAAATATTCTTGTTATTTCCAGCCGATTTTAGAACACGCATTGTTTTCATTTGCCACGTGTCTCATAGCAACAAGGCACTCATTTCTGGGTTTGTTGTGATCGGAACAACTTTAAAATCTGATAATGTATGATCCCCAGTCGTTTAGTGTATGGCCAGTTTTCCTGTCACTATTTACAAAGTCGGTAAGTGCATGATGCCCAGTGTTTTAAAAAAAAATCTGATTTTAAAAGTCATGTAGTGTATTCCAGCCTAAAGCAGAACTCCGTAATTACATTTAAAAGTGTAATCTGGAAATTTCTCTCAAAAAATCTTGTCGTCACTGGCACACAATAAATTCTGTGGTAGGTCTGCCATGAAGTGTCCATCTGTTGTAGCCTTCATTGCCTGAAAAACGAAAGGCACGTCAAGGACACACTTGAAGGAGCCTTCAAATTAGGACAGCCTTCAGTCGCACAGCGGTGACGCAATCGCCCTTCGCATGCAGTCTTCGACGGGTGTAGCCTTTGAATTGGGACGCAGCTTTTGAGTCAAATAAGAGACTCTGACAAAAGCCTCTTTAACTACAAATCTGCGAGTTTAAGGCTAAAGTCCCCTACCTTGGGCAAAGTAGTGGAAAATGGACAGGTTTGTCCAACTAAAGCACAAATTTAGCCATTTGTGTATTTCCAGTTCCTACCAATTGCAGGGAGTTACGCAGATTCCTGGGAATGGCTGGACACTATTGTGGGTTTTGATAATAAAGATAAAACAAATATTTTAGGAATCTGTCAAAAAATTGTTTAAATCTAAAAATGTTATTGTCATTTATTGGGAAAATTACAAAAAGGAACAACTAATTAGTATTTATATTAACAAAAATGGCCTCATAACAGCTTGCATTGTTTATGTACTTTTTGACTGTAATTGCGTATCTGAAAAAAACACTATAAAGTGCTCTGCCTTTCTTTCATAGATAACAGCAATAATTATATTATAGCATTAGAAATAGCCTCCTATTGTTACTAAAGAGCTTACACATTTTGGAGGACTAACCAATACAGAAAGCTAAAACATGATTTTGGTAATCACCAATGCTGTTAGTTTAGAGCAGCAGTGGCACAAACCTTACATAATCTGTTAAAAACCTTACATACATTTGTTAAGAATTGTATATAGTGAATATAGTTAAAATCTCTTTTAAAAATGTAAATAATAATAAAGATAATAAAGACAACAGGTGAGGAATGTTCTGCAGGAACACGTTAACTTTGATCACATTCATGTCTTACTGTCATTTCTTTATCCTGTAAAAGGTGGTTATGGAGCGTCTCATATTTATATTCAGACAATTACATGCTGTTATACCAAAAAGAAAGTTAATTTTTGACATGCAATTCTACCAGTAGGTGTAAAATGGAAGGTTGTAAAAAATGTCCACTGTCCCCTTCTATTGATTGACACTGGTCTCATGTCCATAGGCCCTTTAACTAAAAAGCTATTACAAAAACACCGCCCAGTGAGCTATAGCAAAAAACGAAGAAAACATGCACTTTCCCCAGGGCGGACCTTTATGCAAAAATGGAAATGCTCACGTGAATTTGTGACATTTATAGATAAGGATATGACCATAAACTGAGCGTTTTTTGCGCTGAGGACGCACACGGATGTGTCAGCGCCTGACAGGGAAAGCCTTTACACTAATGCATTAACATTAAAGCTCAAAATAAAGAATGATCATGTTTTGGGCAGCTTGGATCACGTACTTCTCCTGCGGAATCTCATTCTGTTTCCGCCACTATTTTTTAGATGCATTTTGTCCATAGAAATGCGTTATTCAGTGCTGTAATTTGAGCAACCGGCTGAAGTTGGACGTGCACTGTGGGCGGACCCGACTAATCGATAATGAGAATCGTTGTTGATGATTTTCATAATCGATAATAGGGATGAGCGAGTACAGCATTATCTGTATCTGCATCTGTTCTGTTAACCATATGAATTATCTGTATCTGTACTCGGACTGGGCGGGGCCTAACCCGGAAGTGGGCGGGGTTTAACCTGGAAGTGGGTCGGGTTGTCTTGAAATGGGCGGGGCTTTAACCGGTATGTTATTTTAAGCATGCAATTGATATGGGTTGATCAGAAATTGTTATATTTATTGCTGATTAGAAAACTATTTACATGACAGCATCAGCATTGAGCTTCAGATCAATGGTTTTGATCACGATAAGAAACGAACTATATACAGAACAAGTTTTGCAACAATGAATACAACACATGCGGTTGCAATTATGAAGTAAAATGTAATGAACAAGAGTTTTCATCTCAACATAACTTTCTTTTTTTAACTTTTCATTTTTTTATGATCAGTGTGATTTATTTTTTTTTTTTTTTTTAATTTTTTTTATTTCCACACCAGGTTCTTTTTATGTTATTTTTTTTATTTGTTCCACTTATACTAAGAGTCAGTGTAACTTACGTGTGTGTCGTGGTGTTTCTATCTGTGTGTTAGTGTTGATGCTTAACAGTCAAATTATATATGAAAGTACAACAGTTTATCCGCTTTTCTTGCAAAAACGCAAGGAAAGCAGCAGTATGCACGGTTTTTCCACAAAACCCCAGGCTTGACGAATTGGCAAAAAAAACGAGAAAAATGAGTGAGGTGAGAATGTGTGTGTGAGTGAGAGTGTGTGTGTGTGTGTGTATGTAATTGTGTACTTAGTATATCACTACTTCTTTTTACTTTTGTATTTTATGAGTCAAGAAAGTGTCAGACAGACAGTGCTGTGAAGTAATGAAAAAAAAAAATCTGGTTAGAGCCAGCTGACGGTTTAAAAAGAAAAAAAATCTCCGACACGCGAGACGCGAGTCGCATTCGTCCAAGCACCACGTCTGAACAAACCCCACCAAAACTTTACCAAAACTCTAAGGTTAAGTACTACTACAAACAAAAGTAAAAAACAAACCTGAAGCTGAAGAAACCCTAAACGTTAACGAAAAAAACCGTGAACCTGAGTGACTGAGGAGAGACAGAGAGAGAGAGCGTTCTGTTCTCTTCTCATTGTTCTGTGTGTGAGTGAGCAGAGCGGGACACAGCAACACAATACACCTGTATGTGTGTAGGGGAGGGGTGCTGTGACTAGCCTATCACAGAACGCAGACACAGTCAGCTACCCAATGAGAATTTTTATTCAATCCGAGCACAGATATTGACTCGCATTACTCGTATGATACTCGTACTCGGCAAAAGTGCTTTATCCGTACCGGATACTCGTTTCAGCCGAGTATCCGGCTCAACTCTAATCGATAATAATCAATTTTATCGATTAGTTGTTGCAGCCCTAGACTGAACCATTATTTCTCAGCAGGCATGTGATGGAGCCATGGTCCTGTTGGGATACAGGATAGGATAGAGCGGGGGTGCCCAATCTTGTTCCTGGATTCCTGATTAGTTGGTTCAGTTGTGTTTGATCAGGGTTGAAGCTGAACTTTGCAGGAAGGTAGATCTCCCAATATTGGGCACTCCTGGGCTACGGCATCCCCAGACCCCCCACAAGATACTTGTTTCTTTGATACCAAGTTTGAAGACAGTCCATAACTCAACCATGATTGAAATACAACCCACTACAGTACCAGATCAATTTAATCAAATTTCAGCAATACATACATGTCATTTTAAAAGGGAACGTCCCACCTTCAAAAACGAAAGAAAATTCAATACAGTCAATAAGCACACGGGACGACACTTTGAGCTACTGTTCAACACCTGGACTCAATCTGAGCTCTATTAGATAAAGCATAAAATACATTTATACATCATAGCATATTTTTGAACCTGAAAACTATTTTACACCTCTCCCGTAGCCTTCATTTGCACCTCAGCATTATTGCTTCTCTGACATTTGCGGGAGAGGAGAAAATGTAACAAAACAACAACAACAACGCACAAATAATTGTTTTTAGAAAAACAAAACACGTTCCACTGCTGTGTGTGTTTCTGTGTTTTCACTGATTTCGTAAGTTGCTGGAAATAAGGCAGCTGTTTCACTTAAGGCATTGCTGCTGTGAAATTGCTTCTCTGTTAAACTCAAAAATGCACAAATGAGTTGACAGGAAATTCTTAATGTGTACGCTTTCTCTTTTTTTTTGTCAAATGAGTTTTATAGGCGTTTCACAATTAGATCACCTGTGCTGAGAATCGAGCCAATCGTTGATCGGTTTGTTCAAATGCTTGTGGCCGAATGAAGAGTTCAGTCTACGTTAGCGGGGAAGATTCGTCTCTTCATAGGTGATGTATAGAGGTTTTGAGAGCGCAGTAGCCCTTCATCAGATCACACACAGCTCCAAATTGGAAATGCTAGGGTGGGAAGTCAAATGCTCGTCGTCTACTGCTGGTAGTTGCCATACTGGCCCTGTTAAGAAGGATACAAAGTCACTGACATAGTGTTACTGATGGATAAGAGTCATGTGTCACACTCAAAACATTAGTTTCCATTACTGTTTCTTTTAAAGATGGACATTTTACAGATTAAAAGTGATATTTAATAATCTCATTTAATGATTCCAAGACAGTGAGAAACAAATGTTTGAAAAGGAGCTGATGAGTACAGTCACAATGATTCAACCAGGGTTTCTGCAGGTTTTATGAAGGTACATTTAAGACTTTTAAGACAAAGTAAAGACATTAATTAATAAACTGAATGGAATGTCAATATGGTCTCTAAATGTAAATGTCTTCAAAGTTTGACAGCAATGATTAAAAATGTAACTAATTATAACAAAAGTAAAAAATCTAAAGATTCTTCAATTAATACATTTTATTGGGAAGCAAAATGGCAAGATAAAAAAGTCTTGTTTTATGAGGAAATTATCAAAATAAAGTGAGTTTATGAATAAAGCAAACAACACATATCTGCCAATGGCCTCAAACAATCATCTTAATTCAAAGGGAAAACAAATGTTCATAATTCAGATGTTTGGTCTTATGCATGAACTCACTTCTACTCAGTTTCTCAGACAACAAGAACGCATATGCTCAATCTCAAGTAAATGTATATCTATTTAAGAATGTTTATACACTATATTGCCAAAAGTATTGGATCCCCCCTTCTAATGAAAGGTTTGACTACTTTAGTAATTTCCATGAGTACAAATCTTAATGTTTAAGCATATAATGATATTCTAGGGAATTGTGTGCTTCTAATTGTATAGCAACAGTTTGGACAGAACCCTTTTCTATTCTAACATGACAGTGTCTCTGTGTATAAGACAAGAATCAAAGAGAAATGATGATTCAGTCAGTGTGGAAGAACTTGACTGGTCTGCAGAAAGCAGCTGAACACCTCTGGTGTGACTTTAAATGAGCCAAAAACTCATCACCAAACACCAATGACTTGTACATATGGGTTCAGTCATTTCATACACTTCAAAACTGTTGCAACAGAGGTGGAAATACAATTTTTAAGTACATGAATTATGTTTCCATCTTTGTTGCCACAGTTTGGAAGTGCCTTTTTCTCTTCTAAAGAAGGGGTGCCAGTACTTTTGTCCATATAATGAATGTACAAGTCATTGGTGTTTGGTGATGAGTTTGTGGCTCATTTAAAGTCACACCAGAGGTGTTCAGCTGCTTTCTGCAGACCAGTCAAGTTCTTCCACACTGACTGAATCATCATTTCTCTTTGATTCTTGTCTTATACACAGAGACACTGTCATGTTAGAATAGAAAAGGGTTCTGTCCAAACTGTTGATATAAAATTACATGCACATAATTCTCTAGAATATCATTATATGCTTAAACATTAAGATTTGTACTCATGGAAATTACTAAAGTAGTCAAACCTTTCATTAGAAGGGGGTGACCCATACTTTTGGCAATATAGTGTATATTTGTATTGGAAAACAACAAAAAAATATTGTTTTTACATTTAGAGGCCATATTGACGTTCCATTCAGTTTATTCGTTGAATTTTCTTTACTTGGTCTTAAAAACATACTAAGGATGCAGACCATGCAACATTTAATGCTATGACTTTTTATATTAAATACTTTCTGCTCTGATTTAAGACCTTTTTAGGCCATTATTTATGGTTCTGCTCAAAACTGCTCAACAGAGACACATGAAGAAAAAGTTCCAAAATTGTTGATCTTTACATCAGCAGTTAACAAAAATTTAATTCTCATTTAAACCAAGTATCTATTAACACAGATCGACAGGTATCTTATGGCGCTTTTCCACTGCGTGGTACGACTCGGTTCGGCACGGCTCGTTACGGCACGGTTTCGGTTTGCGTTTCCACTGCAGTTTAGTGCCGCTTTAGAGTGGGGGGGATTATTCACGTGTTGTTATAGTTGCGCCGCCTCTACTGCCGTGACATCATCGTGAATGCGCCACAAACAAACACACAACAAAGGAGCATATCGACGGAATTGTGTTCTTCATTCTCGGCATGTGGATGTTTTTAACAGCAATGGACAAGCCTATGAGAATGCTTGAGATGTGTGGTGGCAGTGCCACGGGCTGTATGTTCGTGCAGGTGTGATGCGTTACTCGAATAGTTAACAATTCATGTAGAATGTTCTGTGAATTATCAATAAACTTTTGAATAATATTTCAAAATGTTCAATGTATCCCTTGTTTTTTTTATTTATGTGTTGGTTTGTATCATCGTGGCATTAATCATTTGTCTTTTTCAAGAGGTTCATTAAGTTACGTGCTCATACAAAAATACATTTTTAATATAGTCTGGAGGTACACTTATTCGATCAGATTGTTTTTAATTGAAGCAAAACACAGATACAAAGGTAAAAATATAAACAGAAAACATACTCTAAAAATATACAAAGTGCAAAAAGTATATACATAAGGCTTTTTCATTCCGCGTCGCCCCATCAAGCTCTCGCTGGATCCGCTCCTCGGCTATCAACGAGAGGAACGTCTGTACTTCCTCAACAGACAACGAAACAGCTATTTTTTGGTTGATACAAAAAGGTGCGTTTGTTCAAACAAAAGTTGCGTCCGCTCCTTCGCTGGCTGTGCTGATTTAAATCTAGCGGTATATGTTGGGTCTCATGTCGCAAGTTCAGTGACGCAGTAATGACGATTCTCTCCGGCCAATCAGTGATCAGTAGAGTTTACACGTCACGTTTTGGTAACGGTACGGATCGCTTGGAACCCCGGCCGAGGTGGTACTAAAAAAGTACCAGGTACTGTACCCAGTTGGAAAACCCCGCAAAAGTGAACCGCACTGAACCGTACCGTGCAGTGGAAAAGCGCCATTAGCAGTGCTCTGTAGTGACGGGAGGGTTTCTCACCTGGTCAAAAGCATAGGGACGCTGCGGCTGTCCTTGTGGTTGTCCGGGCTGTGGGGGTCTGTAGGCTGCATACTGCTGTCCTTGACTCTGGGGGTAGTTCGGATACTGACTAGGAGCGGCCTGAGATGGACCTGTTGGTATAAAAGGAAGAGTGTTTACTAATGGGAATAAATCAAATTGTATCTCTGTATTCTTACTGGGGACGTAGACAGTTAACTGATTAAGAAACCTTATGATCACAAATTGTGCCATGTCAGAAATGTGTACATCATAGACTTAAATTTAAACATCTTGGACCATTATGAACCTTTCTAACTAGTGAGGACAGCAGATGTCTTCACAAATAAGCTGTCATATTTCACTATATTGGCCATCACATATATAGCCAAACCTGTACACACACAGACAGAGAGACAGAATCTCTTGTTTGCTACATTCACACAGAAGCAGAACTTGATAGTAAATGCAGCCGTTAATGATTGATTTCCGATGTCTCAGACGTGAATCTGTCAGTATAATTCATACCATAGGCCTGCTGCTGTCCGGGGTATCCCTGCTGTCCCGTGTACTGCTGCTGCGGAGGGTAACCCTGCTGCTGCGGTGGACCCTGCTGATACGCCTCTTGCTGCTGACCATACTGTGCGTTTCCTACAGGAAGAGGAACAAGCAATTAATGAAGCATCAGCAAAGCTACCTGCTAAGTACAATGAACCGTGTGTTTGCAGGAATTCCAGCTAAGAGTGTCTGCATCATGCACAACTAGGTCTGGGCAATAAATGATATCCTATCGAGAAAAAATCATTAATGTTGCCATGAAATTAACGTTGATAACGATGCTAAGCTCTGGACATTTGGATTAATCTGACAGCCGATCACACAGCAGAGAAATAAAGGCTGAATAACATAAAAAATTCAGTTTAACTTAAAAAAATTATGGCAGAAATATATTACTATAGTATGCATTTCTTAAAAGAATAATAATAGCTTTAAGGAATATGACATAACTAATATTTATTCAGCCATGTTTTCATTTACAGTTATGCTGTGCAGCATTTCAAAGAATAAATGTTTTGTTACAAAGCAGTTGTTGTATTTTAATTTGATTACTAGGGATGTAACGATGAGCCGGTTGAAAATCAATTCAAATCGGTTGAGATGCTAAACAAATTGCGATACAATTAGCGGTAGGAGTTTATATGAATGCATGTCTGAGGGGAACTGACTGTCTTTAGGAAAGTTTACGTGGTATTTTCTTCTCATCTAGCCTCTGAACGATGCATATTAAAGTAACCCAGGAAACACGGTATCATTGCTGTTCATAAGCGCCACCTGCTGGCAGAGAGTGGATCTGCGTCTCATTCAGCTCGTCTGCTGTTTCCTTCAGATGTGTTTTATGTACAGTTTCACAAAACTAAAGTCAGACCATTCTGTTTTTGCTTCAGATTTCAAAATTAGACAGCCTAATTTAGATAATTAAGATACGCTGCATCTTTGTGTGGATCATGATTGAACTTAGGGGTGCGCCGATCCGATACTCAGTATCGGTATCGCTCCGATACTGATATTTTCTGCCGGATCAGGGTATAGGTCAGACGAGACCGATCCAAATCCAATATTCTGCGTATACTATTCTGTGTTATTGTTAAGCCCCACGAAAGCATTATAAAGCACCATAAAGTTAATGCACAATATTCCAAGCGTTCTGAAACCGTTGCACAGTTTAATGTGAGGCACAGATAATATTAAATGCAAGTTTATGCAACGTAAGCTTTTCTCTGCTGCGTTAGAAGAAAAGGCTCAATAAACTATCGCACAGATTAAATACACTACGCATCAATGTCTCTTCCCTTTGTGCTTTGAACTTTTCTGTGCTGCGCGCTGTGACTACATGTTGCTTCAAGCGCTTCATTCTGCGCACTTTGTGCCGCTTTGTATTGGAGCCTTTCGTATCATAATAATTATGCACAATGACAGATCATTAATAGCCTTTCTTGTTCGTCTTATCTATCATATGTTGCTGCCTCATTACTGTGCTATACATTTAAAATAAATGTATTTTAATTTTACAGAAGGCCCTATATAATTATATATAAAATGTATAATATTTTTCATGAATGTATTTTACAACCACACAAAGAGCAGTGTGTAACATTTTACCAGATGTAGTCACCCACTTACTTTATTTGTTCCCCACTACATAATATTTTTTTTCACTAAAAGTTTAGATTTAGATTTTATACAATTGTGCACTCATGATTTTTCTAGAGTAAATTTTGCTACTGAACTATCCACTAGCCTAGTTTATAATAGTATTTTTGTCTAATATTATGATATATATTTTTCATTTGTAATTTTTTCTTCATAAGAAAGTTGTCTATATTTAGTAGATTGTGTGTAACACACAAATGAGTGATGATCTGTTACTGATATCTACGATAACTACTGATATCAGATCGGTATCGGCCGATACTCAGTTTTTGGTATCGGATCGTTTCTGAAAAAGTGGTATCGAGGCACCCTAAATCTAGTGGTTGCCTCTAATTTTAAATGGAAAGAGACCAGACAAAGCCTTAGTTTGTTTATATGAACAGATTTATTTTATTTGTGTAACTTATTTATTTGATTTGGGGTTTGTTTTAAAATTTCAATTTAGTTTTGAGACATACGATTATAATTTCACAAAGAAACATGCAGCAATAGCCTAATAAAAGGGCGCCTTTTCATTTACTATATAATTTGTCTTCAATCGCGTTTTGTTAAAAATAATCGTGAGAAAATGTAATCGTGAAATCAAAATCATGAATCGAATCTGTTACGGCTAGTGCAGTTTTGTGTTGTTGTTTTTCCCTCTCTCCTCTCCCTTGTTCCCTGCTCCATTGGTTCTGCTCAAGTCATCGTTGGAGGCGATGACGTCCAACTAGTGGCTACCAGGATCCATAAAAGGAAGACGCTGAGACAATGCCGGAGATGCCTTGCTCGTTGTCTGTTGCTATTTTGATTTTTAGCCGACGCTAACTTTGTGTATTGTGGGATAAGCTGTTGTTTTGTACATCCATGTGTTTTGTGCATTACCTAAAAGCTCCATATCGTTGAGTTGAGTGAATCGTTACATCCCTATTGATTACATTTTAAAATATACAATTGTTTATTTGATTTATTCATTTCGTTAGACATCATTTTTTATGATAAATCATAAAACAGAATCCAGAAAAAAACAGATTTGGTCAAGATTATCTGTGCTATACTGAAGCAGTACAAATCATTTAGCAAGAGAACGCATCTTACCCTCTGGCGCCCCCTGTCCTCCATGGCTGTATTGCTCCGTGTAGTATTCCTCTTGACCAGGATATTGCTGAGGAGGTCCTGAAAACACACCAAACAGACATTAAAACAACCAAAAACTGAGTGAATCAATATTTGATCAGGAGATTTCAGCATACCTTGATGTGGTGGCCTGTAGGGAGGCATGGGCCTCTGTCCCATCACGTGATTGCCTTGAGCAATCATGCCCATAGGGTTCTGCTGCCCCTGGAAATGCTGCCCGCTGCCACCAGAAGGGGGTATGTTGTACTGTTGGGAAGGAGCCTGCTGGTGCATCATAGGCCCTAGAAAACACAAGCACTCATAGCAAACTGTTTTTTTGATTATGTGGTTGATATTATTGCTAAAACATGGTTTTCAGATGAGTACCCTGACTGGGCTGCATGTTCAAGTTGGGCCGAGGGCCGTAGTTGGCCATGGGCTGCCCCTGGCTCATGTTTATCTGCCCCTGTGACGGTATTCCCTGCGAGGAGGGCACTGTGTGGTTATAAGCCCCCATGGTGCCATGGCTGCTGGGTGGCATGTTAATGGAGCCGCTGGGTATGCTGGGTGTCTGGTTGGGCCCCGGGCCCTGCATGGTCATGTGGGTTGGACCTTCAGAAGCAGACAGAGATTAAAGGGTCATGAAACCCTAAAACACATTTTTTTTTGAGATGCAAACATATATGTACAGGTTGCACATCAGTGAAAACAACAATAGCACTCAAGTGGTTGGAAAAGTGGTTATTTTGTTTGATTTTATGGAGCCATTTTGTTCTTCTGATTAAGTTAAAGTTAAACTAACATCAAAAAAGTGATGAATATGCGTTAATTTAGAGTTGTTGCATAAGTATTATTAATAAGAACGAATTCTTATGATCCAATCACTGCGCTGTATTATGCATGAGGTCGTCTTACAGCGGAGAATTCAAATCCCATGAAATTAAATCCCATTAAATCCAATGCTGTCTGTTCACCTCTGCAAAAACTGACCATAACGATATTTAATATGTGACCCTGGACCACAAAACCAGTCATAAGGGTCAATTTTTCAAAGGGTCAAAGCTTTCCATTGTTGTATGGTTTGTTAGGACAGGACAATATTTGGCTGAGATACAACTATTTGAAAATCTGGAATCTGAGGATGCAAAAAAATCTAAATATTGAGAAAATCATCTTTAAAGTTGTCCAAATGAAGTTCTTCGCAATGCATATTACTAATCAAAAATGTATTTTATATATTTATGGTAGGAAATTTAGGAGACTTTTTGAGAAATGGGACACCACTACTATACCATCAAACGTCATCGTATGTCGTCTGGCTCTTACAATAAACACACCTATAATCTATATTAATGAATTGCTTACTGACACACACACACACACATATCGGAGATCGCACAGCTCACACATCCAGGAGCCAACGAGAGGATAAAATTGCTGTTTTTGAAATATACTCACTCATTGTAAAGAGAGATGCACAGATATGCATACACGCAACTTTCATATCTCTCTCTCGAATTTGGCAATATGTATTTGAGAAAAAGGTTTAGCAATGCATAATTATTGGGGGTACAAGCCCTCCTCAATGTTTATTGTGGTTATTGCCCTGATCAGACATGAAAATATGTTGTGGCACTATCGTGCGAGTCTGCTGCGTTACGGCCAGCTGAATGCACTGTTTCTCTGCCGCTCGCTGCTCAGAACAGACACGGAGAGAGGCGACACTGCGCCGGGTGTCAGACCTCGTGCTCGCGGGGCAGAACTGGCGACGTCTTCCAACTGAACGATAGCTTAGGTTTTTTCAAAAATGTCGCTAGGTTTGTCAGTATGTATGTTTTATGGAAAAAAGCCACTAAAAGGGTTTTAAAGCTGCTAAATATAGTGCTGAAGTCGTGCTCGTGTGTGTGAGACGCGGGAGCAGATGGCAGCGGGCGATGGGTATTTGTGGCGGGCGATGTGGATATTGTGGCGGACCGCCACAAATAAATCAATGTGTGGGAAACACTGAATTCATACCGCTTTGTTTGGAAAATCTTCGTTTGAAGGGCTATCTGGCTGGAGTCGTAGCGACTCCAACCAAAGGAGAATTGAGACACCCCTACCCCTTCACATGAACGCACAAAATGCATGGGTAGGAGAAAGGGGAAGATCTACGGGTAGAAATGGGATTGGGCCTAAATTCGACTGGATAGCGCAGGGTTCCTCAAATCTTTCCCTGGAGGGCAATCTGCTGCAGAGTTTAGCTCCTGATCAAACTCACTACCTGTGCTTTTCTAATGATCTTGAAGACTGTGATTAGCATGCTCAGATGTGTTTGATTAGGGTTAGAGCTAAACTCTGCAGGAATGGTCCAGATTTGAGGATCCCTGGTATAGCGGATATCTTGTTTTTATTCGCTGAAGAAAATGAGAGTATATTTCGTTTTTGTCATTAAAAACTGTCTTTTATTTAGTTATCGTCTGTGAGAAAATGTCAAAAGTATATGATGAAAATAATGTATACGAAATGAACACTGGTTTGGAGAAGTTGCCAGAGTGGACTGAGTTTTCCTCAGCTGCTGGAGTTTGCCGGTGAGTGCGCTGAATGTACCTGGCATCTGTCCGTTCATCTGGCTCTGCATGTGTGGAGCGGGCGACCCGTCTGACGGCATACTGTGACCGTGGGCCAGCTGTGGAGTCGCTCCACTCGGAGTCATGGGCATGTTCTGAGTGGGCGGCTACAGAGAAGCACAGAGACACTTACTCAACCACTGATTTCACTCAGTTATTTAAACATTCATTTAACAGTTCTATTTAAATGGCAATTTAATAATAATTCCTGTTAGCCAAAATAACAATCTGGTATTTTTTATGTTAATTCAATTTCATACTTACATACGGACAATAAATGTATAACCTGAATGCACTGTAAGTCGCTTTGGATAAAAGCGTCTGCTAAATGCATAAATGTACTTATACTTCATAATTTCCTTTGTGTCAACCTACGACAACATACCTGCTACCTTTTTTCAAGGGCAATCTAATCTTAAATTCAATTCAAACACATGCTGTGTGACATCATACAGATTAGTGATGCGCGGATGAGCTAAAACGTCACCCGAATTATCCATCCGCAGCTATATTTTTGTCTGATTTAGAAAACCGCACCCGTCACATTCAGGGTTCATACGGTGATGAAAAACCCAGAAAAGCCACGTAATGTTAAAACAGCAATTTCCAGGCCTGGAAAGTTTTGGAAAAAATAAATAAACCCAATAAAATATTTTGGAAAAGTCATGTTTCACGATTCTCTGTACAATTGAATTATGTTTAATCAGGTCCTGAATTTCAGTGCGGTATTGTGCATATTATTGCGCATATATAGCATTACTCATTCCCGCAGCTTTCGACTTTAAAATGAGGGAAATTCCTGCAAAACATTTATTCAATTTAGCTTTAGGTTAGACGAGTAAACAAATCCACACAAACCATCTCTCTTTGACCTTCTCTTCACATCGGCGCATCTAGAGCTGAACGCTGAGATACAAGACTTTAAGCTCGTTTCGGTACAGTTGACAGAATTGTCAATTGCCTAATCGGTCATTGTTGCGTCATCACAAAAATGTATTAATTGCACGTCTTTTTAAGCCTTTCGGTACTCGCTCTCTCCTTTTCTGTGCGCTCACAGTCACATCCAAAGCACTTGCTGCGAGTACAAAATTGAGTTTGCAAGCAAAGCTTGTTGCTCTTAAGTGGCCAAATACACACAAAATGACGTCAAAATGGTCGTCCTGGCGAGTATCCTCATAAGCACTGTCGGTTTTGTCTTAAGTTAATGTAATCCGTTGCGAATGAAAACGCATGTGTATCAATACTGCATCTGTGAAATAGGTCTTGTGTCAGCAGCCGTCTGTCATTAATGTTAATCAAACAACTAAAAGAGAAAATCCCTCAATGCTCTTGACTAACTGTTTTGTTGAATAACTTTAATATGTTAATTTACAGTTTCTGTAGCCTATTTAACACGCGTTCATATTTTAGAAAATGTAGTTAATATTTGCATTATGATTTATCTTATGCACCCGCAAATAATCTGAATGCAATTTTTTATTACCCGACCCGCGGATTATCCGCAGCGCCCGCGGATATAACCATCATCCGCGCATCACTAATACAGATCATACGAATTATGCATATTAAATATAAATATATTCTGGTTTCTTACCATTTTATTGTACCATAGCTAAAGCCAATAAATGCCAATGTATCAGATGGTAGACTGGGAATAGATACTCACGGCGGGAAGCAGAGACTGCATGTTCTGATTGGAGTCTGCTATTGTGGCCAGATACACTAGATTTCTGTGGAGCATCTGTTGGTAGCTGCCAGAGAGCAATGAGAAAAGAGCTTTGATCACTCAGTAAACTGGGGAAAATAATCATTTGAGAATGTGAAATGTGTGAAACAAACACTACGGTATGTCTTAAAGGTATAGTTCATGCCATCATTTACTCTCCCTCATGTCATGTATGAGTTTCTTTCGTCTGCTGAACACAGAAGATATGTTGAACAGTTGCTGGTAGCCACAGACTTCCATAGTATTTTTTGTTTCAATAATATGAAAATAAATGGGGACCAACAACTGTTTGCTTACCCACATTCTTCAAAGTATCTTTGTTTGTGTTTAGCAGAAGAAAGAACCTCAGATATGTTTAGGACAACTTGAGGGTAAATAAATTATGACAGAATTTTCATTTTTGGGTGAACTAATAATTTTTGGCAGTTAATGCAAACTGCATAAATGTTTTTTGCACTGAAATTCCAATATTTCACCCTCATTTCCTATTTTTAAGATAGGTACAAACAGTTCCACTCAGCACCTTAATGACAAAAATGGCTCCATTGAAAGCCATTAAAACCACAATATTTAATCACAGTGCCATTTAAGCATATATCACACAATATCTGTTAATTAGTTACGGGGGAAGTCGTGGCCTAATGGTTAGAGTGGTAGGAAAGGTTGTGAGTTCGAGTCTCGGTCTGGCAGGAATTGTAGGTGGTGGGAGTGAATATAGAGCACTTCAATCCCCTTGAGCTCCCCTTGAGCAAGGCACCGAACCCCCAACTGCTCTGCCCACTTCTCCGGGAGTGTGTTCACTGTGTGTGTGTGTGTGTGTGTGTGTGTGTGTGTGTGTGTGTGTGTGTGTGGTGTGTGTGTGTGTGTGTGTGCACACCTTGGATGGGTTAAATACAAAGCACAAATTCGGAATATGGGTCACCATACTTGGCCGTATATCACGTCACATTTTGAACATGCTTTCACTCCATTAGCAAGTTTTCAAAATTTTTATTTAATTTTAAATTTTATTAGGTAAACCAATAGAGCAAATATTTGACCAAAATAGCAAATATTCACCCATTTCTGTTTCCTGGCTGGAAACAGAAATTTATTTATTTTTTTATGAAAATATAAGATTATGGAAATTGGTGTGTTTTAGAATGGTAAGGTTTTATTTTTTTTATATATATATGACACAGCACAAAAATGATTGTTGTGTTCTGTGGGATTATGTAAACAAACCGCATTTAAAGGGTTAAAATCCTGCAAATGAATGTATTTCTGGTAATTATGATCAGGACTGATGCTGGTGAAGAAATCTGACAGTGCATGGGAAAAACACAATATTGATATATAATCATATTTTTGACAAACATTTTTGTCCTCTAGTACCTCTGTGTAACTGTTTTAAAGTGACGAACAAAGGTTTAAAAAAAATCTATAAACAAATGCAAAGCATCAAAGACCGAGAACTCACTGTGAACATTCAGCTGTTTTCCCTTTACTCTGGAAATCCATGATGCACTGAATCAACTGATTGTTTTCATCCAGCAACTGCAAATGAAACGTCACACAGTTAATTACACATTAAGATAGAAAAACAACTAAATAATGCAGGAAAAATGAGTAAAAGTATAATAGTATGTGTTTAATTTAATCAATCTAAAGCGTAGCTAATCAAATCAGACCTAAATAATGAAAAACCGGTAAAAGAAGAACCGGGCATCAAAAGAGGTCCATGTAACACTATAAGTGCTCCATAGAAATACTGATTCTCCTATTAATTGTGATTGTGAAAACAATGCTGATATCAAACCCCAAGACCAAGCTTTTATTCCATGCCTGTTTTAAGTGGCTGTGAGGAAATTAATATTATTTTGTTGTTATGTTGGATGTATGATATTTTGTAATGTACCTGTTATGGATCTCTATATTTCAATGTGTCCTGCACTGATACTCTCGCTGCTGTATCTCTGCAGCTGATGCAGAATCTGCAGTGCCACGTTTGTATTGAATGCAATGCATTAAAAGGACTGTGTATCATGCAATAGCACCTCAATGGCGAGAAACGTCTTTCTGTTGATTTATTTCTGCATGTATAAACTCAGTGCAGCTGATTATTTAAATTAATAGTACAAAATGATGAATGTGAATCAGTATGAACACTGATCTGAAATTATCAAAGTGCTGGTTTACACATGGAGGACAGGTCAATACATCAATCATCGCAATTTTGGGAATGATTCATGAAACAAGCATACACACAAAATGTGCAATTTCGCGAAAACAACAAATCAAGCACCAGTTTTTGGTCATCGAGAGCCAGCAAATCAGTGCTATATGCCGCTGGATAACACAAATAAACCTATTACCTTCAAATATGTCCATGGCTTGGCATAATCAGCCGCTCATTATTAAACTAAAACCTAAACATTATTAATTCAAGCAGCAGTGAACACTGATCAACAGACATAAGTAACAGAAACCCGAAGAATAAAGCTTAACTGACCAAATCAGACCCGGGTCACAAAACTGAATCATAAAGCTCGACTGATCAAATCCTACATGAGGAATTGAAAACAGATAAACACATCTAACGTTACAAAAAAAATGTTTGACTAACGTTCATTAAATCTGACAGGAATAATGTAAAGCCAAAGAATAACGTTAAGTGGGCTGATCAAATCAGACCCGCGTAATCAATATAACGTTAAGGAGAAGTCGGTAATTAGCAAACGCGCTTGTAACAAAACATACGATTGATAATAAAAGCAGGTGTACGGTAGCTATACTAGTTATTAGAAATATCTGGCACAATTATTTATGTTTGACCGTGTACACTGCGACGCTTTTACACAATCCTCTATTGTGATTCATCAGAGAGCCGAGCATGTAACGTTAACGTTAGCGGCTAACAAAGACACAGCAAAGCCGAGGCGATTTAAAACCTTTAAACGCCAAACAACGACTCAAGAACAGAAGGGCGACATGTTCGTGTTTTACTCAGTAGTTGCTGTTGAACACTATGACAAACATCTCTCTAAAATGTTTTCTTTATGGTGTTATATGGTGTTGGCGGGAGAGACGTTGCAGCTAACTAGCCGAGCCCACTAACGTTAATGCAAGCGCAGTTACCCTCGGTTTCATTCGGCTTGAAAAATGATTAAATTAAATTACCTTTTGTATCCCGGCAGGAGTTATATCGCCTTTAGCGCGCTGCCGGTGCGGTGCGAACGCCACAGACATGTTCGTTAATCGTCAATTGAGATTACCGCAACGGTCAACACACAAACACACACTGAGCGAGAACAAACGCGCTGAGCTGCGAAATCAGAACGATCCATTGCGCACAGAGCAGACGGGGGCGTCGCGTCTTCTCATCGCACTCAAAACAGAAAAACTGACAAACTGAATCAAGAATCAAGACGCTTAAAATATAACTCATTACTTATATTATCCAGCACTTAGTATTTAAATCATGATGTCCCGATTAACACTAAATATACACGCTAGAAAAGCACCGCACACCTCTGTTTACTAATAATGGTTTGTTCCTGCGGGTCACACAGGGGAAATTCCAAATGCCATTTGTGCAGCCTTGACTATCGTTGGTTAAATTCAAGATAAAATGCAATGTGCGAAACATGTGTAAAGTGTCATGTGTAAAGTGCAATATAATGCTTGAATTTACATTTCCCATATTCATGTGTGCAACATGGTGCAAAATGAATATTCTAATGCAGTTACCTTATGTAACTTGCCATTTTACCGCACCAGTAACATTTCATTTCAGTTTAAACTGATTATATTATAAATAGCAACATTTAAAGCATCTCTATGTACAGTCTGCAATTGCACCCCCACCCCCCTGTGCAGAAAGATTAGCATAATTGTTATTTAAATGCAATTATTTATACATTGTCTTAAAAAAGGTCTTGTTTTCATTTAACTAAAAGTTATTTCATTTTCAATAATTAATTTTTCCCCATCTTTCTTGTCCTCTCTGACAGAAACGGGTAACAAATTGGAAAATGTGTGGGGGGGAAATGTTACTCAACTCATTAACATTCGCAAAGGTCACCAGCAGAGGGAGCAAAGAGGAGGGAAAAAACATTAGGCCATGACTTCTCCTTGTATGTATCACCATCATGTGGGATAAGCAGATGTGGCCTTTCAGATGTCAAAGATACATTGTTAGAAAACATATGTTGATACATGCACTGGGATGCATCGCCGTTGATGTAACTTGGTGTCCTCTGGTGTTTAGGTCATCTTTCGTCAACCCTCCCAGAGTTAATCAGGCCCTTTTCAACACTTAAAACTCCGGCCCTCTTGATCTAAGGGGACCTGGTGGCTTTCTCCTCAGCTTTGCTCATAATGGGTTTGCTATATCTGTTCTTGCAAACTATTTTGCTAAACACTGCTCATAGAGCTTGGAGGTTTGCTATATTTGCCTTCTGAGTAGCCATACATTTTTTTAAAGTGTTTAGAGCAAGTAATGGATGCCTTATCTTGACTTCCTTTTGTTTACGGCGAGGATGGGATCGATGAGTGGAAAACTTCAGTTGTTATGAAACACCTTGGTGTATAATAAACATTATCTGAGTGTAAATGTAAAATTGAACATACTTTATATTTGAAACTTTATTTAATGTTAATTTTGTAGCTCTCTTCTCAACAATTCAGCTGCTGTTACAAAACAGGAGTTTGTCATTTATTTAACACTTTCGCAATGTTTATATAGATAATACCTGAGACATTATTCTGACTTGATTCAGCACGTTAATGATGATTCTCGCCCAATCACCCAATTTCTTAAGGTTTTACATGCTGTACCGCTTTTGATCATGCATTTCACAACACCGACTATACGTTTTTCATTTTTATTTAAAGATAGTTTAAACAATGCAATTATATCGTGTAGCTATAGTGAAGCTGACATGACTCATCTAATGCCTTTCATGAGGCCTGACAAATACACAGTAAAATAAAGTGTTTCTGCACCAACCAAGCAGCAGGTGGCAGTAATGCACTTCACGATCCACAGTTAACAAAAACAAAAAGAAGACAAAACTATTAGTTTTTTTGTGTGTTTTTTTTTACAATTGCATCTATCATCTGTACATTTATAAATTAGTTACATACCATCTACACTATGCTTTACATGTATGTAAACAAAAGGCCTATAGTGTTAGCTTGCCATGTTACAGTAAACAATATAGTTTTGAAAGCAGTTTTCTTTTCCGAGGGTTTCATGTTAGAGCTTTGGGACAGTGCACCAAAGATGCAGCAAAAGTGTGTAAAAATTGGGGGTAAAAACCCCACATGACACACAGAGAACAACACCAGAACGTTTTCTGACTATTGTTTACTCAAGTTCCACAAACACCAATGTCTTCTGACCTTCTTGCACATAAAACTGCAATTATCAGAAATAGATACAATACAATCAATGACTTAATATCTAGCAGTTACAGCTTTATATCTTGAAAATGTAACTTTACATCTCACAGTTAGCCAATTTCTTATTTTTTGATTTCACAACTTTTTTATTATTATTTGAGAGCAGCTTCCATATATGGGATATTTTGAAAAAGCAATTCTCGTTCTAACATTCGTTCGGTATCTCACTAAGGGAACGCCGCAGCTGTGACCGATCGCGGAAGCTCCAATAACACCAATCTGCCGACTCCTCCCTGTATATAAACCGCAGCTACCTGCCGTTTCGTCATTCTCGCTCTCTTCCCCGTGAAGACTTCGGAAGCTGGCTCAGCAGACTTCGGGAATCATTTGCTTAACAGTTTAAAGACGGAGCCGCAAGGTATTATTATTATTAAGCTCAGATGAGCTTCATTTGTCACATACACAATTATACAGAGTATAACCAGCAGTGAAATGTGTTCTCTGCATTTAACCCATCCAAGTGCACACACACCTGGAGCAGTGAGCAGCCGATGCTGTGCCACCCGGGGAGCAGTTGGGGGTTCGGTGCCTTGCTCAAGGGTCTCACCTCAGTCGTGGACAATTCCTGCCGGAGCCGAGATTCGAACCCACAACCTTGGGTTACAAGTCCGACGCTCTATCCATTAGAGCCACGACTGCCCACAGGTAACATCCCAAACGCAAGATTCCTAACGTTTGTTGAGCGACTTCACTTAGAGTGAGATAACTAACGCGTCACGGCGAGTTTTCTACTCTAGGTTTTCTACTTATTTTTCCAAAGTTTTGGAGGCGTTCACCACACACCAAAAAGAAGGAAAAGGGACAGCTCTCTATCGCAGCACAGCTCCGTACTAGTTGTCACATTGTGGTGGGCTTACCGTACAAAGAGAGACTGTCGATTGACTGGCCATCCCAACCGGCAGGTCAGGGGGATGAAAGAGATTTGTATGATGCAAAGAGGCTCCCGTCACGTCTCCCTCCAGTGAGGCAGTTTATTCCAGCCGTCCCGGCTTGCATGGCTGAAATTAAGAGGTTTTGGGACAAGCCTTTTTCCCACCATGTGCCCGACAAGGGATTCTCGAGGCTGGATGTTCAGGGTATGGAGGATTTGGGGATGGCAGATCCTCCCCCTGTCAAATCATCTGTGGCTAATCACTTGCACCCAGGTCGCAGGACAGCGCCCTATTCAACTGGAGCCTCGCTGCCAGGGAAAACAGAGCATTTCGCCGCCTCTGTTTTTCAAAAGATCTGTAAAATCATCTGCACTGGCTGTTCGTGCTTTGAACGCGACGTCCCTCCTTACTGCCTACCAAGCGGAGTTATAAGAGGAGATGGTGCATCAGCTGGACTCCGGATCTCCCAACCCAGCGCTCTGGGAGGAGATATATGTAATTGCAGATTTAAACCTGCGCACTTCCCGTGGAGCAGTTCAAAGCTGCCGTTGGAGTATGGGCTTAGCGGTTGTGGGAGCGAGATCGCTATGACTGGGTTTGTCAGGCCTCTCTGACAAAGAGAAGGTGGAGTTTTTGGATGCCCCTATTGATCCAAAGGCCATGTTTGGCGCAACGGTAATGGCGATGTGTCAACAATGTGACCTGTGGAAAAAGGAAGGAGAGGCATTCGAGGTCTGTCTCCCCAGAAAACCGGCAGCTCGGCCTTATCACCCGAACCGACCAAACATCAGACCTTCAGGGAGAGGGGGACGTTCTGATTTTCAACCTTCCCATCCGGCTCCAACGCAACAGCCGGGAAACGTGAGCCCATCAGTCAAAGCCCGGTTTCGTCACTGGCTTGCCTCCTTCCAATGGCAAGACGGTAGTCCTCACTGTGGTGGACAGGTTCTCGAAGGCAACCCACTTTATTCCCCTCCCCAAATTGCCTTCAGCGAGGGAGACAGCGACTATTGTCTTGGACCACGTTTCCCGCATTCATGGCCTCCCGGTCGACGTGGTCTCTGACAGGGGTCCCCAGTTTGTGTCTAAGTTTTGGACAGAGTTCTGTCAACAGCTGGGGGCGACCGCGAGCCTGTCCTACGGATATCACCCGCAGACTAACGGTCAGGCTGAGCGGGCCAACCAGGATTTGGAGAGGATTCTGCGCTGTGTGGCGTCTGCTGAACCGTCATCTTGGAGTTCCAGGTTAACCATGGTTAAGAGAAGCCCTCACTCGGACTGGCGAGAGGAACAAGGCATCGGCGGACCGTCACCGTACCAAGCCACCACTTTACGTGTGTGGTCAGAAGGTCTGGTTGTCTTCCAAAGACATTAACTTCAGACTTCCCGCACGTAAACTGGGACCCAAATTTATTGGACCGTTTGTTGTGGCTAAGGTGCTCTGTCCGGTGACGGTCCGGCTCAAATTAACCCCACAAATCAAGCCTGTCTTTCGCTCCCCCCTTCAGCCCCTGATCTCCGCCCCTCCGCCTCCTAGACTCATCAAAGGGTCGCCAGCCTATTCGGTGCGGCGGCTCATTGATGTGAGGCGTAGGGGCAGAGGTTATCAATACCTGGTAGACTGGGAGGGTTATGGTCCGGAGGAGAGATGCTGGATTCCGGCTTGCGACATTCTGGACCGCGCTCTCATTGATCAGTTCAATCAGCGTCATGGTCATGAGTCCTCTGGGGACGCCAGGAGATGTCCCTGAGGTGGGGGGTACTGTCACGGTTCAGGGTGCCTTCTCGGCTCCTCTTGTAGTCCTGTCATGTTCGGCAGCTCATGGTCTGGGCAATCAGTGCCCATCGTGCAGCAGGAGTGCACGGATCACGAGCTGATTCTCCCCCACCTGTCGCTCATCTCCCCTTTCCCTTATATGTCCCTGTGTTCTACTCCTCATTGTGAGTAGATTGTTTTGTCCTTGCTCGTGTTCTGTGTTTTGATTGCCCTCATCACTCTCTTACCCTCTGTTCCCTTGTGCTGCAGGATTCGTAGCATGGAGATCCGGCAGCTTGTGTGGTCTGCAGATTCTGCCGGCCGGCTCTGGAATCTCCGCTTCCTAGCAGCAGTTATATATTGTTTGTTATTTTGTGTTTTGTAGCGAGAATTAAAGTTTCTCCCTCTCTCGTAATCTGCATCTGAGTCATCTATCACCCAAACCCTGACACCTTTAACCTCCCGAGACCCTTAATTTTGTAAAAATGTATATAAATAAAAAAAAGTTAAAAATTATATTTAATTCATAAGTTATCATTGGTAGAGAACATTGTGACGTTTTTTATTAAGTAAAAAGACATCAATGAACATGCATGGACAAAAACAATAGATTTTTAAAAATCACCAATACATTTTTAGTTTTCAGGATATTTTTTTTTTTTTTTACCAAACTTGCATCTTACATCTTTATGCAAAATGTGTGTAAAATGGCCATAAACTGGTTTTCTCATTATATACAATGTATCTATAAACTAAATCTAATTAGCATATTAATGTGTTTTTGCACTGCAAAAATCGGCTTATCTTACTTTTTGAATTTGTGTCTCGTTTCTAGTCAAAATATATAAAAATTCTTAAATCGAGATACTTTTACTAGATAAGCAAAAAGGACTTTTGAAATGGCTGGGGGACTAAATTAAGAGCATTCTGCTTAAAACAAGTAAAATGATCTGCCAGTGGGGTAAGTAAAATACTCTTGTTTTAAGAATATGCTCTGTACAGGACATCCAGAATTAAAACAATGGCACGTATAGTCTCAGAGAAATTCACTAAAATATAATGTCCTCATATGAGGCCGCAGGGTCTCAGGAGGTTAAATATTACAACTGTGTATGGTTACAAATAAACTGATGATCAATTTACATGGTCAATACAAGAAAACATTATTTCTACTTAAAATTTCACATTTAATTAAACACGTTAGTCTATTAATTATTTGTGAAATTTACTAGCAAATGCTAAAAAAATAGTTTGAAAGTAAATCATAAAACATTTTTTTGTGTGTAAGCTAGAAAGTCAGAAGGTAACTTTGATGCAACACTCACAATTGCTTGAAACACATGACAAATAAAATCCATAGAAATGGCGTCGCTCTTCTTCTTAAAGCAATACAAAAGCACATGACCAGCCTCTATAAAGCTGCCAGAGTTGTATGTCTTTGATATACATCGGTTGGAGTGAACTGGGTGTAGCTCCTCATGCATTGACTCATACTTCAAGCTCGCAGGCATGCATAGAAACCAAGAAGCTCAAAAGGTCAAAATACATAAGCAGAGTTCCCACCTTTCCACAGAACATGGGTGTTCATGACTAACCCAACCACTGTCTTATCATTCTCATACACCATCTCATCCACCCTGCACTAAAACCTCTTGATTCAGGAATCACTGATAGGATGTTTTTGCCTGTTAGTTCGCTCAGTGACGGTTTAGCATTGAATCTGATAATCTGCATGAACAAATGACACTATTGTCATCAGTAACAGTATAAAAATAAAGTCAATTTCAATGTCAAGATGAGCAGAAACAGAGCTGCTATTGAAACTCTCGCTGGAGCTCTTATCTTCACTAGCTGATTGGAGTGAATTATTAACTTGTTGTTTATAGAGAGAAGAAACACACAGTGAATTTTTGTATGAGAATACGAGCACATAGTCCGGTATCGTCGTTCATTTTTCTCTTAAAGTCACCATGAAATCAAAAGAGACCATTCTTATTTTCACTATTTCCATTTCATGCCAAGTTGAATTAAAAGAAGAGGGTTTTGAACATAATGTTTCATTAATATTCTACATTTGAGATGTTCAGTATTTTTAAATGTTGAGTTACAGTTTATTTTGAAGTCCACTTTAGACTTTCTATTAACTGTAAGCAATGTCAATAACTCTCATTAGACTAGACTGTTAGGTTAGGGTTAGTAGAGCAAGTTAACATGTACTTGGAGTCAAACTGAGTGTTACTATTAAAATATATGACAGCAGATCATAAACAGACAGTATACTAATACTCTAACGGCTGCTAGCTGATATGTAGTTGCAAAGTTACTTAGTAGGATGTCTAAAGTGGAACATAGTGTTGTGATGAATGCTTAACCACAGATCTACTCGGTATTTAAAGGGACAGTTCACCCAAAAATGACATTTCTGTCATCATTTACTCACTCTATGTTGTTCCAAACCTGCATGAGTTTCTTTCTTTTTTAAACACAAAAGAAGATATTGGAAAAGTGTTGGTATCCAACCAGTTGACGTTAGCTATTGTCCTCTATTGTATTTTTCCATTCAGGATTTGGTCAACACTCCTAGACACCGTCCCCTTCATGAAACAAAACATTGTTTGTGATGCAGAGGGTCTCTCTACATTCATTTGCAGAACTCACATAGCTTTCATGGACTATTATTTAGCCTAGTGAGTAAAACATGGAAATGCTCTTCATTCACTTAACAAATATGACCCGTTTTAACTTGAACTCGGTCCCTCATAGACTCTGTCACATTGACTCCTTTCCTCCCTCATTCTTGCACAATCCTTGGCTTCATTTCCAGTCATTCTGGCCAAAAAATATTATGAGCAAGTAATGGGTGCCTTATCACGACTTCCTTTTGTATTGGGAAGAAACAATGAAAGTATGTATTTTGTATTATGAAATGGTTTACAGTGAGGATGGGATCGGTGAGTGGAAAACTTCAACTGTTATGAAACACCTTGGTGTATAATAAACACTATTTGAGTGTAAATGTAAAATTGAACATACTTTATATTTTAAACTGGATTCAGTGTTAATTTTGTAGCTCTCTTCTCAACAATTCAGCTGCTGTTACAAAACAGGATTCTGACTTGATTCAGCACGTTAATGGTGATCCTCATATAAACTCTGGGGAAATGTTCATTTTAACTTTTTGGATGTTAAATATTCCATTTTAAATTTTCAGTGTACTTAAAAATTCAACTTAAGATACTTAGAAATCAGGACAGACCTCTTCTTTGTGTCTGTAGGCAAATTATCAAACACAAATAAGATATTGAATGATTGTGGATAATCTATATAGGAATTAAAATTAAAATGCTTATCTAATATTCTTATAGAAGTAGATACTGTTAACTTAAGTAAATATTTAAAAGATAAGATTTCATTTGTGCACACAGTAATTTGTTTTGACAAATAAAAGTCGGCTATTCTAATTTCTTCATAATATTTCATTACTATTTTTTTCAGAATACAGTATCCTCCTTTATGTTTTAGACTGGATGGTCCTTGGAAATAATCAGAGTTTTTATACTGTTTTATTAGAACAGTCTGTTTTCAAATCAGAACTCGCGATTTAAACTGATCAGAGCACAGTTACACATGAACAGACAAATGCTTTAGACGTTAATGAAGGTTATCCAGGCAGAAATGCAAAACACTGTCCAGTTCTGCTTTAACCCCGCACTTCACACTAATGCCTAGTTAGTCATTTGTTTTGTCTAAAGTTAGTGACCAAGGACATAAGAATGTCAACGAAGAGCAATGAATAACTAAAACGACGTTCTAAAAAAATAAAAATACCTGTCAAATTTGCGAAATCTTTAGCCTGAATATTCAAAATCATGGCAGATGAGCTAACAAAATATGTTTTGAGGATGTTTTGCTATCGTTCCCATTTAGTAGACTAATGAAAACTATGAAAACGGTGTTTCTGAATGAACATTCCAAATTCCATAATGTTAAAAAATCAGAACGTTATGTGAACATTCCAGGATATATTTTTGCAACATTCTACTTAGGGAATGTTTTCTGAAACAAATAACAACATTTCGAAAACATTAGATGAATATCCAACTAAAACGTTTAAAATAGGCCATAAAACGTTTAATAACTGATGTATAAACAAGCTTTTGTTTTTGTGCTAACATTTTGAGAACATTTGTAGCCTAAAGCCAGATAACTCTGACTTTGCTTTCTATCAAAAACGTTTGTTCATAACTTCGAGATTCAGTTAGTTCTGAGAACGTTCATTGTTCGCTGGGTAATGCAGCAAGTTCATTTATTACAATGCATTTTTGATCAAACACTAGTAAATGTTTTAGGCTATATTTATAGTAGGTTTTAGAGTCATTGTTTGTGGTGTTGTTATCAGTGTCGAGGGTGTGACGGTGGACTGTCTCCCGCCCCTCCGCGCTCTTACGCCGCATTCCTCTGAAGCTCCGCCCGCCGCTGACCGCTCTTCAGTCCGTGTCAAAGTTCCGCGAGTAACGGCAGCAGCGGCGGCGGCGGAGAATGGCGAAGATCGGTGGTTTTGTACTGCTCGGAGCGCTGATTCTGGCGGTGAGCGAAACAACTGAAAAGTTGCCGGTGTTCATATTGACTCGCATAGCCTATAATCTTTAATCTGCATCCTCGAAGTTTCGTTTCTTTCATATGATTTTTTTTCTTCTAAACCCTCTCTGAACACTTCTTCATCAATGCGTGTAAATAGATGATAATTGTGTATTTGTATCTGTATTTTCTGTTAGGATTGAGTGTGGGTGTGTTTGTGCTCTCTGGTGCTCATTCTCTCACTGATGTGTGATAGTCAGCGAGGGCTTTAGGAGTTTAATCAACTCTGGGAGGATATTAATTAAACAACTTTATATACAGCCACTTAATAGCCTTTTTTCATATGGATAGATTTTATTGGTTAAATTATTGCATCATTAGCAGATTGCCAGGGGGAGAGAGCATATTTTACACAGGGTGGGAATTACAGAGGAAGTCAAAACAAAAGGCCTTAAATATAATTATGTTCATATGTTGGTGATTCTTCAACTTGGCATTTATAAGGGAATTATATTGATTCAAACTAACACAAACTTTATTAACACTATTATTATTATTGTTATGCTTTGTATTACTTTAAAATGTCAGCTCTCCCACAGTCATGGCTTTATATTCACCCTTGCAAACAATGTAGCCACACAATATATATATATATATATATATATATATATAGAGAGAGATGAGAGAGAGTGAGAGAGACGAGAGAGAGAGATAGGAGAGACGAGAGAGAGAAGAGAGAGAGAGAGAGAGAATGAGAAGAGAGAGAGAGAGAGAAAGATTTTTATTTTTTTAAGTACACAAGAAGACAACAGAGTCATTCGCCATGTTTGAGATGAAAAGTGAAACTGGATTTATTGGGAAAGTCATGGTAATAATTGTTTTGAGAGCAGAAATGTTTCATTTTGCATCATGCAGTCAAGCTGTAAATTGGTCATATTGCATGCTTGTTGTATTGCCTGTTTACTGCTCTCCAGTTGAGTTATTTTTGTGTTTGTGTAGATACTGAACACTTCAGCGTCTGAAGGACAACAGAAGAAGATCAGACAGAAGAGAGAGTGGATCATCCCACCACACAAACTGAAGGAAAACTTTGATTATACGCATAAGGAATACATAGCCAAAGTAAGATCTTCATTTTTTGTGTATTCTCTGCAGTGTTTTTTGGGTAAAATAATTTGGGGGAATACATTTATATTTTGGTAACACTTTATTTTAGGGTCTCTCTTAACTAGCTGCTTGTTATATTACTAGAATATTAGCCATTTATTAGTACTAATTAAGCACAAATTAATGCCTTATTCTACATGACCTTATTCTACATCCTTAATCCTACCCAATACTCCAAATTTAACAACTACCTCACTAAATATTAATAAGCAGCAAATTAAGAATTTATTGAGGGAAAAGTCGTGGTAAATAGTGAGTTAAAAGTGTTCCCATTTCTAAAGTATAACATTTTTATTATGCAACAGTACCTTTCCGAACATCCGTGAGTGATTTTTTCGATGAGCAGTTGAACTGCAAATCAATAAATAGATCAAATAAGGGGATATTTTGTAAAATCTCTCCAGATTGAAACATTTTGAGCACTTTTCCCAATGTCCTGCAATTAATTACAATTTACTAGTATGAATAAACTCTAGTTATGTAATACTTCATTGTTAAAATATGCTTCTTTTTAAACTGTATTAAAGTATAAAATTGATTTGTTTGCAGATCCGTTCAGATGAGGAGACCAGCACGAGTATAATATATTCACTGACTGGATCTGGTGCTGACCAGCCACCCATCAACTTGTTCACTGTTAATCGTGAGAATGGCTTGGTAAAGATCCACGGAGTGTTAGACAGAGAGAAAACTCCCATTTATTATGTGAGCGGCTCTTTCATCTTTTACACACATTTATTGCATGGGTGTCTGTCCTACCCTGACTGATCTATGGAAGTATACTGATGAGTCAGTAAGAACTCCAGATAGCATCTAGCAGCAACTTTTCACAGGAGAGCTGGATTTGGGATTGTCATGAAGTGATGAATTTCATACATTCTGCCTGAATGACTCGATTACTAAATGAGGTGCAGCTCATACTAAAAACCTGTAACTTGTATTTTCGTAGCCATAGCACATGCTTAAATAGAGGCAATGTCATTGAGTTGGTGTGTGGGTATTTGTTTCACAGAGAAATCATGATTCGTTAATAACTTTGAACTTATATTTTCTGTAAAACCATGCAGCTCCATGCACATTCAGAAACATGGCATGTGTTTAGAGGAATAGTTCACACAAAAATGGAAATTTGGGCCATCCTGGGTGTAGATGAGTTTGTTCTTCATCAGATTTGGAGAAATGTAGTGTTGCATCACTTGCTCGTCAATTGAAGTGAATGGGTGCCGTCAGAATGAGAGTCCAAACAGCTGATAAAAACATCACAATAATCCACACCATTCCAGTCCATCAGTTAAAATTACACCCACATATTTGTTTAGAGCTGTTTTAGACTGTTTTTGCTTGTAAACTGTGCTTGATCTGTGCAGTTCCCATCTGGGAACTCAAGCTGCGTCGAACGCTAGGGGAACGCCTTCAGCGATACTGAACTGAGAGATCGCCATGTTTGGTGCGATACCTAGTGTACGGAATGTAGCAATCCTCCTTTTGATCCAGAGAGTCATCATGTTGAGGCCTCCGCTCCAAGAGCTCGATCTTTCGGTGAGTGTCGTCAGGCCTCCTCTCACTCAGAGAGTTTTAGAGGCCTCTGCTCGCCAGAGCTCTGCTAGGACTATGCCCAATGTATGGAGTGTAGTAGGCCTCCTCTCATTTCGAGAATCGTCATGCTGAGGCCTCCGCTCCAAGAGCTCGGCTGTTTCTGCGAGTGTCGTCAGGCCTCCTCTCGCTCAGAGAGTTTTAAAGGTCTCCGCTCGCCAGAGCTCCACCTGGACAGCATCTGTGAGTGGTAGGCTCTAAGTAAGTCTCCTTACAAGACACATCTTGTCGAGGCAGGGGCTGAGGCCCGGGGAATGGATGCTTCACCCTGAGGGGTGAAGCAGATATGGAGAGTTTGGGCCAGGATGTGGATCCATTTGTGACTCGTCAGACATCGCACTGTCCCCTCTGGTTATCTCTGACTCATCCAGCTCCACTGGGGCTGGATGCTATGGTACAGACTTGGCCGAGGCTTTGTCTGTATGCCTTTCCCCGATCGCTCTGCTCACAGGAGTTCTAGAGAGAGTGCGCCGGGATGGGGTCCATCTATTGCTAAAACCCCATTCTGGCCGGGCTCTGGTATGGTTCTCTGACCTGATTTCTCTCCTCGACGGCTCTCCATGGCGGATTCCCGTCAGGAGGGATCTCCTCTCACTGGCAGCGGGCATGATCTTTCACCCCTGCTTGGAGTTGTGGAAGCTGTGGGTGTGGCTCCTGAGGGGGCACAACTCATAGCCTTTGGTCTCGCAACTGAGGTTGCTGAGACCATCCTCCAATCTAGAGCTCCCTCAATGAGGAAACTGTACGCCCTGAAGTTGAGACTCAGGGTGCGGAGACAGCCAGCTTGATCCAGTTAACTTCCCATTTGGTACAGTGCTGGAGTTCTTGCGGGCCCGATTCTCTGCAGGGTTAGCCCACTCCATCCTGAAGGTCTACGTGGCGGCTATAGCGGCCTACCACGCCCCTCTTGGTGGCCTTATAGTAGGCAAAACCCTCTAGTTACACGTTTCCTCCGGTGCTGAGACCAGAGCGTGGTGGTGGTGGATACTATCCTATAACCTCGAGTCCTCTGATTTCCCCTTTCCTTTGGGAGTCAAGGCTCACTCAACTCAAGGTATGGCGGCCTCCAAGGCCTTTCTGGTACTGCAACGCTGCAGGGTGGTCTACGCCCCTCACATTCGTCAGGTTCTTGACAAAGATTTGCAAGCCACTCCTGGCTCTTCTTTTCTCTTGCCATAGCTGTACTCTTCCACACTAGGCAGGGATTTGCAAGTCTGGTAGTGTGGATATCTAGTTCCCTTAGCGTTCGACGCAGCTCGAGGTCCCGGAGGGGAACGTCCCAGGTTACGTATGTAACCATGGTTCCCAGAGGGAACGAGACGCTGCGTCGCAGGGCCATACTTCCGACATCCCTACTAGGGCTATGCTTCATTCCTAGAAGCTAACGCCCGTTGCACCCCATGTGCTTTTAAGCCTCCTGGTCATTACGTCACCCGTCCCATGAAGTCTTGCCCATCGTTTGTACTGATTACACATATGATTCAGAGCATGGTATCGCTGAAGACGTTCCCCTAGCGTTCGACGCAGCGTCTCGTTCCCTCTGGGAACCATGGTTACATACGTAACCTGGGACGATTTCTCACCTGATTCAGATTCAGAGCGTTTCACTGGAGGAATTATGTGTTATTATGGCGTTATTATGGATTATGGACTCGGATTTTAACCAGAAGCAGCGATTTAAAAACATCTTAAATGGATTTGTTTCAGCTTTTGTCTTCACAAGATGTTAACTGATGGACTGGAGTGGTGTGGATTACTTGCGGATTATTGTGATGTTTTTAGCAGCTGTTTGGACTCTCATTCTGACGGCACCCATTCACTGTAGAGCATCCATTAGTCAGCAAGTGATAGAATTCTAAATGATTGATTTATCCTGAATGTTTTATAAGCCATAAGTAAATGTCGGTTGATTTGCATATCACCTTCACAGATCCGGCTTGCAATAAACATGACCATCACTAGACAACAAACAAATTATCATGCTTTGAAAAGAGTGTAGCAAGCTTATATGAATGGATAGAGAGAGTTTGTGCTTGTTGATCAGAGTTCACATGAGTCGTACAGAGGAGTTCTGACATGGTTTCATGATATTTCTAGCACAGCCTGGCTTATCCTCTCTTATCAGGAATACTTATTTCCCATTTGTGTTTAGTTGAGCGGGTGTTTGATGTACTTTGTATTGCATTGTTATCCTTGAATACAGTTTTAGAAAACCGCACACGGAGAAAATGAAGAGTTATGAGAGGAGGATAATGGGAATGTCTGTCAAAAAATACAGATTAAATAATACAAATATATAAATCTATGCTGTGACTTTAAGAATTTATACTGAAAGTAGTAAATGGCTGTTATGACTTTTATGTAATTTGTGAAAAGATTTGGTGATTTTCCTGTATTCCAGCTCCAAGGGGTGGCCAAGTTTCAAAATGGCAGTCGTGCTGAGAAAGATATTGATTTGAGAATCGTGGTGGAGGATGAGAACGACTGTCCTCCTGTGTTTAAGCTGACAACCGGAGCTGTTTATGAGCGGAGCGCAATAGGTACTGCCATCATTCATCATACTTCTGAGACAATCATGAAATTAGCCTACCAGGCTCATTGCAAACACTACCTATATTTCTGCAAAACTTTGGTGTAGGGGATATTTCCAACACAATAAATCATTAACTTTTAGCGACACTCCCCGAACGTTTGAATTCTGAACCGCCGCAGTACTGTACGTATCTGAAGCAACGTAATGAAAACACAGCAATACGTGTTATAAACGTGCGGTTTAAAAATGTGCCACGTTCACATACTGGACATTTCACTTTAAAACTGCTGCCAAACATGCAGTAAGGTGTTGCAGAAACGTCACCACAGGCATGTTTCCAATGAGCCTGGGTTGAAATAAAAATATAATTTGTGAATATTACAAGCCAGTTCAGTGCATGTCAGTGAACTGGCTGATGCTGCGAGCAGCAGAGCTTAAGTGGACATGATGGACAGTGAGAAACATTTATTAGGCTGGTGATACATGGGGAAACTTTTTGAGCAATTTTTGCCTTGTAACTTTTTTTGAGCAATGTTGCTTGGACACTTTCCATTGAGATCAAGATAATCAAGATAATTTAGATCAGTTGTCTCACCCGGTTGCCCATTGACGGCAACATTGCTCAAAATATTTCCCATGTATCATCAGCCAAAACATATCTAAAGTACAAACATGTAACAACATTTCCATGGCTTGATATTATGGGCTTGTTTACACTTGGTCACTTCGTGTGTTTTTTCTGATCAGATATCTATTGTATTTGTTAAAACATTTCCATTTACACTTGGCCACATAATTGTGTCTTCTGGTGTTCAATTCCCACACTGCATGCAAATTTACCAGAGTTCACATCAACGAATGCAACAGATAAGCACTGCATTTTATTAATTATCAGTCATTTTAAGATCAAAGACCGCAATAGGAGAGAGCACGTAGGGCTGGGCGATATGGCTTAAAAAAATCCCAGAGTTTTTCACTAAAAATCCGATTTACGATTTAAATTGATTTTTTGCCCCTACTTAAAATAAATCTGTAGATGACAAAGAAATAGTTCAAAACAAGTTTTAACTTTATTTTGTTTTGATTTTTCCTTCTGGGATTTGATCTGGGTCCCCCCCCCCTTGGGGTTAAAGTGCAGTCAGATACAAGCCAAAAAGACAAGATGGCAGTTGCAATTGTAAACAAAAAATGATGTGACCCCCTTTGGCCTGAATCGTGAATCCATATTTAAAAAGACACGGAAAACAAATAATGCTTGCTAATGATTGCCTGTTACAGTTACGCTACAGTACATAAGATTTCACTAACCACATAAACAGAGTAAGGAGAGATGACTGAGGACGATGACGAATGATTTTCAGATCCTGAGCACCACTGACAAGCATCTAATCTTGTAAAATGTGTGTTAACTACTGCCGCTCTATAGTATAAACAGAGTATGTGCGATCGCGAATCGCAAAAGTGAAACTAAAAAGTGATCGTTTATTCAAAAGTAGTTTCAATGTCAGGCATAATAGCGGATCCCTGATGGCTGCAACTTTATATACAGTGTGAAAACTTAATGATAAAACTGCAAGAGAAAGTATTGAAATATATATTTATCTCCCATCTCGTATTTATTCGCTTTAAGGCATAGTACATGTAATTTTGTTTTCTCGAAAAAACGATTTTCATTCAAACAAGTCGACGTAAACTACACATTCAAGTTAAGCCCTAAGAGCACGGCATCAGTGCTGGAAAGATAAATTAGTCTCACTACTTTTAATGAAGATGATCGTGTGTTGATCGCACAACATTTGCATCAGTTTGCATGTCGGCTTGCTGAAGAGATACTCAGCTATTCATTCTCTCACATGTTTATTATTTGAACATTTTGGGAGGAGTAAAATTTGCATATGTGTTTTCTAAATAATTCGGAGGGCATTTAATCAGACCCTATAACCACAAACATGTAACATAACATTTCCATGGCTTGACATTATGATTCGACAGATGCTGTTTTTTTTTTTATCCCAAAATGAAAGGCTGTAATAAATGACAATATTCTAAATAGAATAAAATGCATCCTAATTGTCATTTACAGAGGTGAAAAAATTTGTGGATGGACAGAAAACAAAATTACCTATTTATTATTTTAAAATGTTTTTTAAGTCACAAATGTCTAACACACTATATTTAAAAATCCTTAAATCCTTGTTGAGTTGAGTTGTGTTGTGTTGTGTTGTGTTGTTGAGTTGTGTTGTGTTGTGTTGTGTTGTGTTGTGTTGTGTTGTGTTGTGTTGTGTTGGTTGTGTTGTGTTGTGTTGAGTTGTGTTGTGTTGTGTTGTGTTGTGTTGTGTTGTGTTGTGTTGTGTTGTGTTGTGTTGTGTTGTGTTGAGTTGAGTTGAGTTGAGTTGTGTTGTTGTGTTGTGTTGGTTGTGTGTGTTGTGTTGGTGTTGTGTTTGTGTTGTTGTGTTGTGTTGTGTTGTGTTGTGTTGTGTTGTGTTGTGTTGTGTTGTGTTGTGTTTGTGTGTGTTGTGTTGTGTTGTGTTGTGTTGTGTTGTGTTGAGCTGTGTTGTGTTGTGTTGTGTTGTGTTGTGTTGTGTTGTGTTGTTGAGTTGAGTGTTGTGTTGTGTTGTGTTGTGTTGTGTTGTGTTGTGTTGTGTTTGTGTTGTGTTGTGTTTGTGTGTGTGTTGAGTGGGTGTGTTGTGTTGTGTTGTGTTGTGTTGTGTTGTGTTGTGTGAGTGAGTTGAGTTGAGTTGAGTTGAGTGTTTGGTGTTGTGTTGTGTTGAGTTGTGTTGTGTTGTGTGAGTGTGTGTTGTGTTGAGTTGAGTTGTTGTTGTTGTTGTGTGTGTTGTGTTGTGTTGAGTTGTTGAGTTGTGTTGTGTTGTGTTGTGTTGTGTTGAGTTGTGTTGTGTTGTGTTGTGTTGAGTTGAGTTGAGTTGAGTTGAGTTGAGTTGAGTTGAGTTGAGGGCTGTTTCCTAAAATAATGCTGCAAGCAAATACGTAAAGGCTCGTGAAAGTAATCATTTGTTTTGCATAAATTATAATAAACTCATAAAGACATGGAGAAAGTCTGCAATATTTTTACTGACAGATTAAACATGAATCTTAACATTGACAAAGCATAGGTAAAAAATATGCAAACTAATTTTTTACAAATACTTAGGGTAAAATAAAAAGTTCTGTGTCCTTGTGTGTCCTTTCGAGTTTATTATTTTAAGGTAGCCTTTCAAGCTTTCTCCACAAGAAAGTGAAAATTGAAAAACAGCTCTAATCTTTTAAAGTGAAACTAGGTGTGTGTGAGAAAAATACTGATATATATCACACCAATGTTTCCTGTAACTGGTGGTGTAAGTCTTGCACAATATTGAGTATGAATTTAGGACAATTTCTTAGCTAACAAGAAACCATGATTAACGAATTAGTAAGTATTAGCACTCATTTGAATGTGGTTCACTATAAGCCAATACTATTGTTTTTAATTCCTCCTGGAAACCATCTAAGAAACTAGAAACAGTTTCATAATTAATGTTTCTGTTTGTTTCTTTATAAAGCACAACTAATGTAAAGCAAAGTTCATCAATGTGCTGTACAGGTATACAATAAATTGAAAGACATTTTTTTACATGATAATACCATACCATAAAAGGATAACACTATAACATAAAACAATCAATGACTGACACAATCAAATACCTAAAATAAATAAGAGCCTCTTTCTTCTTACCCTGTTGAACCAAACACCAATGCAAGTAAATTTGATTTCAGATTTTGTTTAAAGGAGCCAGTCAGTCATGTGTCGTGTGTGTCATGTGTGTTTTTCCCTCTTGTGTCCTTATTTGGTTCGTTTCCTGTCCTTGTTTAGTGTGATTATTGGTTTATTACGTCCAGCTGTGTGTATTAATTAACCTGTGCATTTAAGTTGCTGTCTGTTTAGTTAATGTTGTCTGGTCTACTCAATATTCCTGTGTGTCTGCCTTGTCTTGCCCTGCCTTGCTCTGCCTCGGCATGAATGTTGCGAGCGCTGCAAGTCTGTTCGCGGCTCAATCAAGCCCGTCTGGAGTTCATGTGGCAAGCCAGCCACCCGCAGCTCCCTCAAGCCCGCCGTCCGCAGAGAAATATAGGCCGCTGTTAGCCGCTCACTGTAGTCCGCCGTCCGCGGGGAAATCAATGCCGCCGTCCGCGGCTCATGCAAGCCCACCGTTCGTAGGGAAATTAACGCAGCTGCCAGCCTCAGCTCCCTCTTGCCCGCCATCCGCTGGGATATCATCGCCGCCAGCCGTGGCTCCCTCAGGTCTGCCATCCGCGGGGAAAGCAACGCAGCCACCAGCCGCGGCTCCCTCGAGCCCCGTGGATCCAGTTCCCCAGATTCGGCCAGGAGTGCCGTTCTCGGGTCCCGTGGATCCAGTTCCCCTGTTCCGGCCAGGAGTGCCATGCCATGTCCCCAGAGACATGTTTTAGTCTTGTCCAGTCCTCAGGAACAGTTTTAATATATCATGTCAAGTTGGTCTTGTCCAGGGAGACTCGTTTGGGGCAGGCTGCTCCTCCAGTTCCAGGCCATTACCAGCTGCTTCACTGGTTGCGGATCTGGAAGGGGTTGCTGATGGACCCTGGTAGGGCCCCTGACTCCTGGTCATGCCCACAAGAAGCCTCAGCTTCCTAGCCTAGCCCAGAAGGGCACCCTGCTCGTGAGGACAGCCCCGGAGGACTCCTCATATCTCTAGCTGCCCCATGGATTTTTTTTTGGGGGGGGGGCGTAGTGGCCGGGCTGTGGGACGAGGCCACGGCCACAAGGACCACCTGCCATGGCCTCCAGAGCTATATAATGAAAACAATATTGGGTCAAGAATGGATCCTTGTGGAACCTCACTAGACCATAGGGCCGTTTTAGAGTAATGTTGACCAAAATAAAGAAAGTTCCATTGAAAAGGAATGACTTGAAAAATGCAAATGCCATGCCCTGAATTCTCACTGTCTTTTTTAGACAATAATATCATGATCAGTGGTGTCAAACACTGCGCTAAGGTCTAATAAAAACTAAAATCTCCAAGCACCAAAATTAAAATATAATTTAAAACAGTTTCTGTGCCATGATTTGCTTTACACCACGACTGAAAAGTGACATTTTCTAGTTTTTTTGGATAAAAATGGTAATTTTGAAATAGGATGTCAATTAGATAAAACAAATGGATCCAATATTAAATTTTTACTGGATCAGCTGTACAATAGCATGCTTAAAACTTATTGGAACTACTGCTGTTTTAAAACGTATAATTAAAGTCAGTATACTGGGACAATATCCAAAGTCTGCTTAACTAATCTTGACGGGATAACATTGCAACCAAAATTTGCACATTTCAACTGGCTAAAGTGCTAAAGGCTAAAGGCTAAAGAGAAATTGGTGTGAATTGATCAAAGACATCAGAAGTAGCCGAAGGGTCATGTGAACAGGCAAAATATGCGATCTGATATCATCAGTTTCCTGTAGGCAGATCAGGACATGTTACAGAGTTGAATTGAACAAAACATTAGAATGACTTCTGTGCTTTAAGAATAAATCAGATAAATAGTTTCTCTTAGCTCTCATGCCATATGTCACATGAAACCTGTAATGTGTCCTTCTTCCAACTACACTCTGATTAAGTCCAAGGTATGCTCATGATCATGAGTAAGTCTACATTTGGTTATTATGTGTTGTATGAGTCCAGTAAACTCTGTTTTGAGAGTCAATTAGGTTTTTTTTATGTCCATGGGTTTTGATGAATGTTTTAACATTTATAAAACACACACTTTGAAATCTCCCACAGTTAAAAGTGTATCACATGTTAGACAAATGTCACCAGCAAAGTCTTGCATAAGCAAAATCCTTATTCCTTATGCTAGGAATGTGATATGTAAAATGTAACAAAGGCAAAATTCACTTTAAAACTCACTCGTGGTAACCTCTATGACTCAAGTATTACCAAATACTTCAGAAGAAAATTATAATTACATGGATCACTCCCTAATAATGACTGAAGTTTCCGTAAGCTTTTTATGTAAGATCATGTCTTGGAATTTCTTTAGAATTTAGGATTAACGATGATTAGAAATGTTTTGTAATAATAGTGTAAAGCTTACCCAAATCATACATGTGATATTAATGGATTAAGTAAGTGTTTAAATGTATAGTGGTTACACTCTAAAAAACACTGGGTTGTTTTTAAACCAAGGGCTGGGTAAATATAGGACAGAACACATTTGGGTTAATTTTACCCAGTACTTTGGGTTCTTTATTTAACCCATCATAAAGGGTTGATTTAACTCAGCTAATGGGTTGATTCATTTGTATTATAATACTAGCTTATTTTTTACTTTATGCATAAAATAATGTTTACAGATTAATTTAAATCCTCTAAACTTTTGTAAAATACTCCACAGCCACTGGTTTACGTAATAACTTCCTTTATTTTACTTTATTTCTCATTTACAGAATTGTTTACCTCGTTTTTAGGTAAGCTATATACACATTGCCCATTTAATCTCGTTTAACAAACATTAGAAGTAAAGATTAATCAGACGTAATTCAAGAGTAAATCGACCACTTTGTAATTCTGTTTCCACCGTAACGGCGCTGGTTCTCACGCCGAGCTGGAGTCGTGTTCGACGGGGACTGCTCACGGATAAGACCCGCCGCCCTGTGTTTCACTCATGGACGAAATGAACTGCGAATGCCTTCACAGTCTGCCCAAAAACAAACAGTAAACAGCTCTGAGGACATATTTTAACATCCAAAGTATTTGTATTCTGTATCTTTATAAATATAATCGTTTATTTTATGCAAAGCATCAGACTCTTCATCGCGCAATAAGACGTTGGTTTAGTGATTCAAACCGTGTGCCTGTATGTTGCTCTGCATAAAATTGAATGACATGCAGCACAGAAACGATTTTATCAATAAAATAAAATGTACACAAACCTATATTTACCGAAGAAATGCTTAAATTCGATGGCACTTAGAACTGCTCTCTCCAGAAGACGACGCAAAATCCCCGCGATGAATAACCCAACCGCTGGGTTACTCTGACCCAGGATCTGAGTAACACTAAAAAACTACCCAAACATTGGGTTGTTACATTTGACCCAGGGGTTGGGTAACACAAAAACTACCCAAACACTGAAAAAATAGCCCCCCAAAAAATGACCCACAAGGCTCAACCCAGCTTTTGGGTTAAAAAAATATCCCAGGATTTTTTAGAGTGTAAGATGTTTGTTTTAACTTGTTATAGTTATTAGTTGAACTGTATAGTTTCTTAGTAATTGTAGTTACTGATTAGCGAATTATCACTAACTAATAATGACTAGTTTATTGTTAGTTAATAGTAGTTGCTAGAATGTTATTATTGATTTGTTAATTTGTAGTTATTCAGTGATGATGGAATAGTTTTCTAAAGTTTTACCCAAAGCGTGTCTCAGTTCATCTATATTTAAGGATAGTTTTGATTGCTCAGCTCTCTCCAGGTCATGCAAACCATCTCAACCGGGTTCAAAATCTAGATGCTGACTTGGTAATCTTTTGGTAAAGTGATTATTTAGTTGATTTACTTGTGTGTGTTGGGTCTGTTCTCCTGACATGCTCCAGTAAAATATCTTAATGCATTTTTGTATTTGATTTAATCTGTGACGGACCCGTCAAACCTTCCACTCTCATTTCCTTCAGTCAATCACTTTTTTCTAGTTAACTTTTAGAGAATGTGTTCTCACAGTGCTTAATTTACTTTCTCCAACTTGCACTGTAAATGATTACTTAATTTCTTCTGTAAAAAACAACAAAAAGCATGTGAGATGCAGATGAGGCCACATTTATACAGGAGTAATTGTTGTATAGGACTAATTGAAGCCGTCACAAACATTTTCTTGCAACTTACATAATTTTGTTGAAAAAGAAATTAAGCAAGTTTCAGATAAATTCAGTGACTCACACAGAACGAACACATGCATTGTTCAATTGTTTGCACCTACTTGTGTAAATACAGTATTTAATCTGAAGAAATAGGTTAATTAACATGAATGATTCATTTTGGTGAATGGATTCAAAATCCCACTGTTACTGTAGCCAAACCTTTATACGTGGTCTTACACACACACGTTCTGTGCTGAACACCACACACACCCACACACAACATGGTATTATTTATTTATTTATTTACTTCACTCACTTACACACACCACTGTCACGCACACACACACACACACACACACGCACACACGCACACACACGCACACACACACACACACACACACACACACACACACATCACACACTCACACACACACACACACACACACACGCACACACACACACACACACGCCAGCTTTGTGTCTGTGATTACAGTTTTAGCAGTTGCAACTCTTATTTATGTTGTTGGCTTTGTGCAAACAGGTTCTACCAGGTGAATATTTCGGGTTTTGCCCACTATTCTTTTATACTGATGAAATCTTGCCATGCATTTGTATGCAGTCATACTCGTAAAGACTGTTGTTATTAAAACATTTAACAATTGGACTGTGAAGGTTACAGATGCTAAACATGCTTTTATGGTTTGTCCTTTTTGGACCTCTGACAAGGCACTCATTTCACCCACAACTACTGAACACAACTTATACTACACTGACATACACATTATAGAGTATAAACAACAAAATAATACATCTAATTTAATTAATTACATGATGTGCCAATTCATTAATCTAATTCATCTCAAATTAATCACATCAGTTTTCAAATTCACATCAATGTTCCTCCCCAAAAGATAATTTAAAGTCATTATTGTGTTAGAAAAGCATTGCATAGACATTACAAAAGTAGCTTTAGAAAGAAGAATTCTGATTCATCATTGCATAAATAATGATGTTTTAAATGAATACTGAAATATGAAAAAAATGAAATGACACTCTAAATATGAAACTAAAACCAAGTGAGTGAGTGAGTCTTTCAATCACTCATTCAACTCATTTGTTCAAATGCCTGATTCATTCAGAAACAAAGTAAGTGATTAGGCTTGTACAAGATGTTTTGCCCAATGTGTTTATGAATGAATCACTGAATCATTCGATTTATTATCAACCACAGACTCATTCAGTAACGAAGCACGGCTGTGTGTTGCTCATAGATGCACAACAGTTCTGCTGTGGCTATTTTCGTTTGCAAAATTGAGCAAAACCAGACAATGATGTGTTTAAGAAGTAAAACAATATTAAAAAAATTTTTTTATTGTACTGTTAAATAAAATCAATATCAGATTTGCAGCCGTGCAGATATTCTTAAAAAAATAAATAAACAAAGACAACAGCAGCCCTCTTGTAATATTGCAAACCTACATATGATTTAAATTTAAGACAAACCTCATACATGGGACTTTTTTTGCCCTCATATCTTGAATATTAGTGGCATATAAATGCATTCTCGTTGGCTTTATTACACAGTCAGTTGTCATGTATCATGTTCATTAGCAACTGTATGCAATGCAACATTTAAACTGGCTGGGGTGGGTTACTATTGGAATTGCTCAGTTTCTTCTTCTTCATCCTCTTCGTCTTCTTCTTCTCCAAAATGAATAGCATTTTCAAGGGCCTAAACATGCTTGAAAACTCATGAAACTTTGCACACACGCCAGAAGTGCCGAAAATGTACATCTGATATGGGTTTCAGAAGTGGGTGTGGTAAAAGGGCTCAATAGCGCCACCTATACAATTTTAACGAAGTGCCTATGTTTCACATATACATGAACGAAATTTGGTAGACACATGTAATGTAGCACACCAATACTTACAAAGACTTCTCCCAGTACGAAGTACGAAACCCAACAGCAAGTCTGTTATTTTGAATTTTCTCAGCAATTTTGTGCCGCTTTTGCCATTTGCCATTTATTTAAACGAACTCCTCCTAGAGATTTAAACAGATCAACACCAAATGTGGTCAGTGTAATCTAAAGCCCGTGTGACATTACATTGTGAAGATCTAGAGTTTTCATTGAAGGACGTGTCTGTGGCGACCTGACAAACTTGATGTTTCGCCATGAAATAGGAAGTTGTTATAACTCAGGCAAACAATACGATTTCCCCCAAACGTCACATGTTTGATAAGAGTCCTGTTCTGAACACAGTCATATGCCAATATTTGGTAACACTTTATTTTGATGGGCCCACAATATACAACATAGTGACTATCAGAAACTTTGCAAGTATATGTCAAATAATTCTACTAACCCTAAACCTAACCTAACAGTCTACTCTGAGAGTTAGTCGACATGTACTTGACATGTAGTTACAAAGTTACTTATGGTTAGTAGAATGTCTAAAGTGGACTATCAAAGTAAAGTGTAACCCAATATTTAGTTGTAGTCACAGCGCCACCTGTTGGCAACAGGAAATGTCTTGTTTTATACTAACTCAAACATACCATGTTCAATCTGCACCAAATGTCATATTTCATCAAAGTTATCTACATGCCCATATCCAGTTATAGTGATAGCGCCACCAGCTGGCCGCAGGAAGGTTGGCACATATAAATGACTTTGACGTATTTCTCCTATATTTACCACATTAAATGGATATTGCTGACCGTTCGCTGTTTTCCTAAAGCCACCGCGTGGCAGAGAGCCCGGGTGCAAGGTCCTTTCAACACTGCTTGCAGCTTTAATTTTTATTTTTTTCTCCAGTATGTTTGTCCATAATTAATTGCAGCAAATTAACATGTTAAATCGTTACATGTCAAATAGTTGATGTCACTATTCTGTCTGTCTGCTGCTTCACTGTGCCAGTTGCATGCATTTCATATCAATGTCCGTCCTCTCCTCCCCAAACACTCGAAAATGTCTAGAGCCGAGGTTGATTACTGCATGACTCTGAGAGCTGGGTGCGGGAGAGAACATGTCATTTGTCACTGCTGTCACCTCGCACCACTGATAACAAATGCAAAAACACTCAGCTGTAAAAATAACAAAATCCAGTCCAATACTGGCATTGAAAGTTCATGAACTGTGGTATGAGACTCTCAGGCTTTTTGTGGTCTATATGCAAAACTGAAATCTAGTAACAAAAAAAAAGGTCAATCTTTTGATTTTAATGAAATGTGAATTGAGTGCATGGTAGCACCTGCGTAATATTGCTAAGAACTGGATATTCCAGACACTGCCTTGATCTTACTGATTTGTCTTTCGGATGAGACGTTAAACCGAGGTCCTGACTCTCTGTGGTCATTAAAAAAATCTCATGCGTTGGGTCTGCTCTCCTGATATGTTCCAGTAAAATGTCTTAATGCATTTTTTATTTGATTTAATCTGTGACGGACCCGTCAAACCTTCCACTCTCATTTCCTTCAGTCAATCACTTTTTTCTAGTTAACTTTTAGAGAATTTGTTCACAGTGTCTAATTTACTTTTTCCAGCTTGCACTATAAATTATTTCTTAATTTCTTCTGTAAAAAAAACTAAAAACATGTGAGATGCAGATGAGGCCACATTTATACAGGAGTAATTGTTGTATAGGACTAATGGAAGGCGTCACAAACATTTTCTTACAACTTAAGTAATTTTGTTGAAAAAGAAATTAAGCAAGTTTCAGATGTGAGCAAATAAATTCAGTGACTCACACAGAATGAACACATGCATTGTTCAATTGTTTGCACCTACTTGTGTAAATACAGTATTTAATCTGAAGAAATAGGTTAATTAACATGAATGATTCATTTTGGTGAACGGATTCAAAATCCCACCGTTACTGTAGCCAAATCTTTATACATGTTCTTATACTTCTGTGCTGAAGGGTATTATTTATTTATTTACTCACTTTCACACACACACACACACACACACACACACACACACACACACACACACACACACACACACACACACACACACACACACACACACACACACACACACACACACACACACACACACACACACACACACACACACACACACACACACGCCAGCTTTGTGTCTGTGATTACAGTTTTAGCAGTTGCAACTCTTGTTAATATGTATGTTGTTGGCTTTGTGCAAACAGGTTCTACCAGGTGAATATTTAGGTTTTTGCGCACTATTCTTTTATACTGATGGAATCTTGCCATGCAATTGGCAACACTTTCAACACTTCTTGCAGCTTTAATTTTTATAAAAATGTTTCCCAGTATGTTTGTCCATAATTAATTGCAGCAAATTAACATGTTAAATCGTTACATGTCAAATAGTTGATGTCACTAGTCTGTCTGCCGCTTCACTGTGCCAGTTGCATGCATTTCATATCAATGTCAAGTCAAGTCAAGTCACCTTTATTTATATAGCGCCTTTAACAATACAAATTGTAACAAAGCACTGCACAGTATCAAAATAGGCAAGTTGTCAATAATGTAAAATGATAGGATTTAACACTCAATTTTCAGCTGAATGCATTTCATTATTGAATTTAGTGATGGCATTGTCCAGCTCAGTTCAGTTTAAATAATATTTGTGCAATCAAGTCGATGATATTGTTGGAAATGAAGATTCCCCAACTAAGCAAGCCAGAGGCGACAGCGGCAAGGAACGAAAACTCCATCGGTGACAGAATGGAGAAAAAACCTTGGGAGAAACCAGGCTTAGTCGGGGGCCAGTTCCCCTCTGGCCAGACAAACCAGTAGTTTGTTCCAACTGCAGCAAAGTCAGAGTGTAAGCAGTCCACTGGTTCCAGTGGTCTTTACCCGATGGATGTCTAGGTGACGAGTTCCTCACTGGAGATCTGTCTCTGGGGCTCATCTATGTGTCCTAGACTCCGCTGACGTTCAGGGCTGTAGAGGTTGTCTTTAGGTGCTGATCCTCCATTTATGGCAGACTTTTGTTAAGTCAGTATAATCGCTGATGGTTGGCCTCCTCTGAGGTCCTCCGAGGGGCCGTCATCATCTCCCCTCAGGTGCTCGGTCATCTCAGATCGTTTAAGGGTTGGATCCAGACTGAAGCTTGTGTAATTCCTAGCTACATCCCGTGGCAGAAACATAGAAACAATAAGACAATTAGCGTAGCAGTTGTTCCATCCAGGAATAACCCTGGATGAAATTATCAGTATAACCCAAGCTAAAGCATAATAAAGTGCATTTGTTCAGAAAGACTAGCAGTACAAGATTGTGAGATGCATTATATGAATGCTTGGCTAAAGAGATGTGTCTTTAATCTAGATTTAAACAGAGAGAGTGTGTCTGAACCCCGAACGGGGGGAATGTCCGTCCTCTCCTCCCCAAACACTCGAAAATGTCTAGAGCCGAGGTTGATTACTGCATGACTCTGAGAGCTGGGTGCGGGAGAGAACATGTAATTTGTCACTGCTGTCACCTCGCACCACTGATAACAAATGCAAAAACACTCAGCTGTAAAAATAACACAATCCAGTGCAATACTGGCATTGAAAGTTCATGAACTGTGGTATGAGACTCTCAGGCTTTTTGTGGTCTATGATACAAAACTGAAATCTAGTTAAAAAAACAGTTCAATCTTTTGATTTTAATGATAAATTCCAGATAAGAAAAATATGATTGAAGTGCATGGTTGCACCTGCGTAATATTGCTAAGAACTGGATATTCCAGACACTGCCTTGATCTTACTGATCCGTCTTTTGGATGAGACGTTAAACCGAGGTCCTGACTCTCTGTGGTCATTAAAAATCCCATGGCACATCTCGTAAAGAGTAGGGGTGTAACCCTGGTGTCCTGGCCAAATTCCCCCCACTGGCCCTTGTCAATCATGGTCTCCTAATAATCCCCATCCACTTGATTGTCTCTATGACTCTCTCTCTTCTCCACCTGTAGCTGGTGTGTGGTGAGAGCATACACTTGATTGTCTCTATGACTCTCTATCCTCTCCACCTGTAGCTGGTGTGTGGTGAGAGCATACACTTGATTGGCTCTATGACACTCTCTCTCTCCACCTGTAGCTGGTGTGTGGTGAGAGCATACACTTGATTGTCTCTATGACTCTCTCTCCCTCTCCACCTGTAGCTGGTGTGTGGTGAGCGCATACACTTGATTGTCTCTATGTCTCTCTCTCCTCTCCACCTGTAGCTGGTGTGTGGTGAGCGCATACACTTGATTGTCTCTATGACTCTCTCTCCTCTCCACCTGTAGCTGGTGTGTGGTGAGCGCATACACTTGATTGTCTCTATGAATATCTCTCTCCTCTCCACCTGTAGCTGGTGTGTGGTGAGCGCATACACTTGATTGGCTCTATGACTCTCTCTCCTCTCCACCTGTAGCTGGTGTGTGGTGAGAGCATACACTTGATTGGCTCTATGACTCTCTCTCCTCTCCACCTGTAGCTGGTGTGTGGTGAGCGCATACACTTGATTGGCTCTATGACTCTCTCTCCTCTCCACCTGTAGCTGGTGTGTGGTGAGCGCATACACTTGATTGGCTCTATGACTCTCTCTCCTCTCCACCTGTAGCTGGTGTGTGGTGAGCGCATACACTTGATTGTCTCTATGACTCTCTCTCCTATCCACCTGTAGCTGGTGTGTGGTGAGCGCATACACTTGATTGGCTCTATGACTCTCTCTCCTCTCCACCTGTAGCTGGTGTGTGGTGAGCGCATACACTTGATTGGCTCTATGACTCTCTCTCCTCTCCACCTGTAGCTGGTGTGTGGTGAGCGCATACACTTGATTGGCTCTATGACTCTCTCTCCTCTCCACCTGTAGCTGGTGTGGTGGGCGCATACACTTGATTGGCTCTATGTCTCTCTCTCCTCTCCACCTGTAGCTGGTGTGTGGTGAGCGCATACACTTGATTGTCTCTATGACTCTCTCTCCTCTCCACCTGTAGCTGGTGTGTGGTGAGCGCATACACTTGATTGGCTCTATGACTCTCTCTCCTCTCCACCTGTAGCTGGTGTGTGGTGAGAGAATACACTTGATTGGCTCTATGTCTCTCTCTCCTCTCCACCTGTAGCTGGTGTGTGGTGAGCGCATACACTTGATTGTCTCTATGACTCTCTCTCTCCTCTCCACCTGTAGTTTGTGTGTGGTGAGAGCATACACTTGATTGGCTCTATGACTCTCTCTCTCTCCACCTGTAGCTGGTGTGTGGTGAGAGCATACACTTGATTGTCTCTATGACTCTCTCTCCTCTCCACCTGTAGCTGGTGTGTGGTGAGCGCATACACTTGATTGGCTCTATGACTCTCTCTCCTCTCCACCTGTAGCTGGTGTGTGGTGAGCGCATACACTTGATTGGCTCTATGTCTCTCTCTCCTCTCCACCTGTAGCCGGTGTGTGGTGAGCGCATACACTTGATTGTCTCTATGTTTCTCTCTCCTCTCCACCTGTAGCTGGTGTGTGGTGAGAGCATACACTTGATTGGCTCTATGTCTCTCTCTCCTCTCCACCTGTAGCTGGTGTGTGGTGAGCGCATACACTCGATTGGCTCTATGACTCTCTCTCCTCTCCACCTGTAGCTGGTGTGTGGTGAGAGCATACACTCGATTGGCTCTATGTCTCTCTCTCCTCTCCACCTGTAGCTGGTGTGTGGTGAGCGCATCCACTTGATTGTCTCTATGACTCTCTCTCCTCTCCACCTGTAGCTGGTGTGTGGTGAGAGCATACACTTGATTGTCTCTATGACTCTCTCTCCTCTCCACCTGTAGCTGGTGTGTGGTGAGAGCATACACTTGATTGTCTCTATGACTCTCTCTCCTCTCCACCTGTAGCTGGTGTGTGGTGAGCGCATACACTTGATTGTCTCTATGATTCTCTCCTCTCCACCTGTAACTGGTGTGTGGTGAGCGCACTGGCGCCGTTGTCCTGTGGCAGCCGTCGCATCATCCAAGTGGATGCTGCACACTGGTGGTGGTTAAGGAGAGACCCCGCCCCCCACATGTTTGTAAAGCGCTTTGGGTGTACAGCAATACACAATAAAGCGCTATACAAATGCATCATTCATTCATTCATTCATTCATGGTCATTGTGTTTGTTGAGATGACATGAAACAGAAGAGATGTGAAACTTACTTCAGGTCAGTGGTGTAGTCTATGTGATACCCACTAGGGAAGGACAAGGATTTGCGTATACCCACTTAAAAAAGCACGTGGATACGTAACAACATCGTTTTGTGACAGACCTTTCACATTCATTCATGAATTCACCATTTCTGTGTTGCGAAGCACCATCTTTCTGATAATCATGCTGAATTTATGTTGACGACTATTGCTAAGCTTGAAATTAACTAATAAAGGAGATATGAAACGAACTACACCCTTTCAGTGTTTTCGTAACCTGCCCCTGAAGCTGCTGCTGCTTCAGGTGACACAGTGCAAACAGATGACAGGGACGTTAACATTATAGAAACAACAGACAATGAGCCAGAAGGCTGATACTATCCTACGCGGTACAGAAAACGAGGCCGATGCTATCGTAACGTTACCTGGTACGTGGTAGAGTATACGTTGTCATTAGCTTAACTGTAACAGCAGGGGATTGTTGGCATATAAGAACAATGAGTGATTTCAATAAACAAAAAGTTAATATTTAGTGATTTACATTGTCTGACTATAACAGTATTGCATGATTTTGCTCTATTTCATCAACTAAAATAGTTTTAAATAAACTCACAACTGAGCCGCTGCACATCTCCATTCAAACACAGCGTTGTTTCGTTTATGAATGAATCTGCGCTTAAACGAATCTAGTGAGTCAATTCAATTACTCATTCATAAAGACAGTCACTGCCTGAGTCCCAATGTGCATACTATCCATCGTCAATGTGATATTAGTCATTTTCAATACTATTTGGAGCAGATAACGTGGATAGTATGCACATTGGGACGCAAGGGACTTGTTTTGTTCTTGAGTGAATCAGCCGTTCGAACAAATAAATTGAATTAATGATTCAGTGATCAAATCAGTAACTTGCCGCCACCTAATGGCAGTCTTAGTGTCATTTTTAAAGTATTATTTCAGTTATTTAAATCATTGAATATTTCTATTTTCTAAATTGTATATTTAAAACATTAATCTCAACATGAATTTATGAAGTTAATTGCACTCATGCCACCCCTGAGCCTCATTAAATGCCTGTAAATACCTGCAAGCCACTTTTGTGTTCTTCTGTCCTGCTTCTGTAGTGCAAATTAATTGTGTTAATAATGTTAATAATTTAGTTAGTTTATTTAGTTAATAATTTTATTTGATCAGTAACCTATTATTCTTAATGCATTGTTTTAATTAGAAATGTTTTTAAAAAGCTTATAAAAATACACTTTTGAATTTGACATAAAAGGTAACACTTCAAATAAAGTTAGAAAAAAATGCCCCTGTAATCACTTTAAGGAGTCCAATATTACTTCGTAATGGGAAGGCTAATTTTGTTATTGAGCAGAAGGTGCTCCTGATTTATTTTTTAATTAGCAGCACAAGTGCTCCTCAGATTAAAAGCAAGCGTAGAGCCCTGTTTAGTGAGTGTGGTGCTTATGAGAGGCTGCTCTGGTACGGCTGAGTATGAGGCTGTGAAGGGGAAAAAAATCACAGTATACTCACTACAAAAAACTAGACTACACCACTGCTTCAGGTACACGAATCCATTGCTAGGAGACATTGTTGCACTCTTCTCACATGTAGAATCTGTTCAGCCTCAGCTCTGGAAAAAAATGAAGATATCATCGAGGCACACATATAGTGTACATAACAGTAAAGCATGTCAAGAATGGCATTAACCAGGACTTGAAAAACTGCCAGGCTGTTAGCGAGGCCGAAGACTTTGACCCCATAGTCAAACTCAAAGGTCAGCAGCAGTTTAAGGTAGTTTATTGTATCCACAATTGCCAATGCAAGGTCTTAGTCCACTGTCTTTAGTTGCAATCAAAGGCAAACCTAGCTTCAGATAGAGAAGTGGTACTTTTCTTAATCATTTTCATGAAGTCGGCAAACAGCAATTATACGTGTAAGCAGGGCCGTGTGACAACTATTGGGAAAGAATACGCAACACCACATATGATGAATAAAATAAAAATAAAGATCAAATAATGCCAAATCATATATAAATATGGTACATTTCAGAATATCTATGAATAATATGCTATGCAAGTAAATATTGTCAGATCAGCAACCACTAAAACAACTCGAAAAGTAATTAATCATTGTGCTAATTTGATGTTCTCGGACAAAAATTATCAGTCTTTTAAAAACTGCTTGAAAATATCTCATTAGGCTACAATATTATCAAATATTGGACTCAATCTTTTTATTGACGTGTTGTATTTCAAAGAGCACAGGTTATATGTTGATTTTTTTAAATGATTAATATAGGCCTCACTGATCTGATCTCATGCACCTCCGTTGTTAAGTGCACAAAGCATTATTTGGGAATTATGTCAGTGTTCACATAAAAGGTGCATAGGTACAGATCAATGAGGTATGTGATCAGTCAGTAAAAGAAAAATTATAAAAAATATGAAATTTAGAAGCTTTTTTTTGCAGGCCATTATTGAGGAACACAAGAAGAATTATATGGTGGGGGGAAATCCCCCATATGTACAACAATTATTAGTGATTTTTGTGATGTTATTATAACCTCTAAATCAGTAAGTTGTAGTCCAATGCAACAACAAGCATTTTCAAGAAAAAAGAAAATCATCTCTGATGTCAAAATGACTGAAACACAAACACAACAGTCAAACAGAAGCACAGAACACAATCAGATCCTGCTTATGTTCAACAATAATTGCATTTGTTACATATAAATACCTGTTCTCACATGTTGCCTTACTCACATGTTCTGTACTGTACATGCTTAAGTTTTCAATCATCAGAACATGCACTGTGAAACACAATGAATAAATGTTTTTTTTGAGGTTGTAAAGCAGGAATCGTCATGCTTTGGGTATGTAAGGACAGTCACACAGATAAAGCCCACATTTTCATGCTCCGATGGCACTTTCTTTCAAATGCTTATTTCACAACAGACGCCCTAAGCAGAGCATAAAAGAACATTCAAATGCATTGGTTGATCGGATCTGCTTGAAATTTGTATTTGGAAGAAACTACGTATTCAGTACAGTTTTTCACACTTCATTGTCTTTCTTTCATTTTTATTTTCAAAGCACAGTGTCTAACAACATATTACATGATGCATGCAGTCACACAAGTGTAAAACTCATCTTAATACCAAGTGAAAACGGTGTCTTATGTACTCGTTTCTACTGGAGGTTCTGTGTACAGTTGAGGTCAAAAGTTTACATACCTTGCAGAATCTGCAAAATGTTGATTATTTACCAAATAAGAGGGATCATACAAAATGCATGCTATTGTTTTAGTACTGATCTGAATAAGATATTTCACATAAAAGATGTTTACATGTAGTTCTCAAGAGAAAATAATAGTTGAATTTATAAAAATGACCCCTTTCAAAAGTTTTCATACGATTAATTCTTAATACTGTGTTGTTCCCTGAATGATCCACAGCTGTGTTTATTAGTTTAGTGATAGTTGTTCATGAGTCCCTTGTTTGTCCTGAACAGTTAAACTGTCTGCTGTTCTTTAGAAAAATCCCCCAGATCCCACAAATTATTTGGTTTTCCAGAATTTTTGTGTATTTGAACCCTTTCCAACAATGACTGTATGATTTTGAGATCCATCTTTACACACAGAGGGCAACTGAGGGACTCATATACAACTATTACAGAAGATTTAAACACTCACTGATGCTCCAGAAGGAAAAAACATGCATTTTGTGTTGAAAACAAACCAGCATGTGTTCTGTACATTTATTATATATATATAATAAAAAAGTAATCAGTAGTCACATATTCTACCAATGGTCTTTATACAGTATGTGCAAATATATACATAAATATAGTCTATCTTGTACACACACACACACACACACACACACACACACACACACACACACACACACACACACACACACAACCACACAAGACACAGAGACACAGACACATATGCATATATCACTTTTACTCTCTGCACAACTCTGTATACATTGGATTATTTTTAATAACTTGAATTGTGCATCAAACACTAGGAATACACAAGCATCTGATCAGGACTCAGCAGATACTCAATATTCAATGAATCAGATCGAATCAGGGGCACAAAAAACCCGATCGGGACATCCCTAGTATTAAATCTAGTGTAGTATATCATTATTACAGAAGATGAAGCTCATCTGGTCCAGAGTATTTTGACGTTTTCAGACATTTTAACAGTGTTTTTTGACAGGAGTGGACATCTCTCCTATAGCATGCTGATGACATGAGACAATACTGAATCAATAATGAATAGAAGAGAGATTGTTGAGCGATTGGTTGTTGCATGTATTGTGGTAGTTTGTGTAATGAAAGATTGGGTGAGTGGCGCTCTATCGTGTCTACACCTACACTAAAGCAATAGAGTTAGAAAAAACATACGAGATCAAAACACTTTTGCTAGAGCAAACATGCCATTTTAGCTTGCTTTGACAGAGTTTTTAATCTTGACTCGTACCCATGCAATGCTGTTCCAGGTGAACAAGAAGAGCGAGATTAATACAGACAAAAAAGCACGTACTGTACGTATAGAACTATTTACGTGATGCAAATGTCAAAATAAATTAGTTTACAAATCAGATAATCTGCCCCGTAATCACAATAGTGTGAACAGGAATAGATGTTGTTGGTGTTTCACTGCCACTGGTGTTCATTTCAGCTGGAAACTGCAGTGAATTGCGTAGATGTGTTTTTGAAGTTTTACAAAAATGTAGGTAAAGGTAAGTTTTTCCAATAAGCTTGGTTTGTCCATCAAGGTTTCACATGTAATGTACCTTATTTACTCAATAAACAGCACATCGGGAGTTTATTAAGGGAATAAACTCTGAATATGTGTTCCCTAATCTAAAGGAAAACAAACAAAACACATTTCCCAATATATATATATATATATATATATATACAGTAGACAACATCAGCTCTACAGATTGTGTGGACACTATTGGATACAGTTTAAGTTTATTCGTATTAAGTCTACCGCATTTCATTTTTCAGACAAGTTTGTAACGCCAGTCAAAGCAACAGACGCAGATCAAGAAGGAACTCTGCACACAAAAATCTCCTACAGCATTGTTTCACAGCATCCCGAGAACATGTTCAAGATTAATCCTGACACTGGTGGGATACACGTCAAGTACGACACGCTCGACAGAGAGGTATGCAGTCGCTAATATTTCAATTATTAATGCATTTGTAAACACTCATTAATTTAGCTTGAATCACTCAATTGGCAGAATCATTTCAAATTAGGTTTTGTAGTTAATTTCAGCCTTAGTTTCTTTTTTTAAATCAAATTTATTCTTGATTAAAGATTGAAAATGTCCCATTTCCTGACATTCTGAACATTGATTTCTTCTACGTTTATGGAATTATTATGTTTATTTTTTTGCCACAGACGTGACTTCATTAATTAATTCATTGCTGCACTGCATGCATTTATTTTTCCATCAGGAAATGCAAATCAAGTTTTTACAGAAACATAATTGATGCTGCATGATGTTTTATAGGCTGTTGTTGACTGATTCTACCAGATTTCTGGTTCAGCGTTTAAAAGATCACACTTTATTTTAAGGTGCAATTCTCACTATTAACTATGACTTGCATCTCAACAAACCTCTGCTGCTAATTGAAAGGTAGTTGTTAAGTTTAGGTATGCATATGATTAAACGATATAGAATATGTTTTTGCAGAATAATCCATTATTATGTGCTATATAAGTACTAATAAACAGCCAATATGATAGTAATGTGCATGCTAGTTAATAGTGAGATCACGTCCCCAAAACTCAAGTGCTACCAATCCGAATTGTATTGCACGTTTACTTCCACATGTGACTGATGTTTGTGCTTTTCTCCTCACAGAAGCAAGAAACATACACGTTGATTATTAAAGGGACTGATTTGGATGGAGATATGAACGGAAATACAGGAACAGGAACTGCTATCATCAAGATTCTCGACGTTAATGACAACATTCCTACTTTGGAGAAAAACTTAGTAAGATTGTATTTTTAATCACACCAGCATGCACCAAATAACTCAACACATCTTTAGTTTATTATGAGTTGTCTGGAAAGTGTTGTATGCATATTTGATATTACACATTTAATGTTTTGTCATTTAAGAAAATAGTCAGTTAAGTTAATGTATGTGAAATCACTTTGGTTTTTAGTATGAGTGCCGTGTGGAGGAAAACACTAGAAATGTGGAAGTGGTGAGGATTCAAGCGACCGACGCGGATCTGATCCACACTGATAACTGGCTGGCCGTCTTCACAATCGAGTCAGGAAACGAAGCTGGTTATTTCTCCATAATCACAGACAACAAGACCAACGAAGGCATCCTGATCCTCAATAAGGTAGACTGATCAGTCTGTCATTTTGCTTTGTTTTGCTTTGCACACCAGCTGTCAAGATGAATATAGTTTTAACTGCACCGTCCTTCAACAGCAGAACCTGCATTACAGCTTTTAAAACAATCAATGTGCCGTGCGTTCACAGCAGAACGCTGTTTTCCGTTTAACACATGCATTGTACTCTGGAAAAAACTAACATTTTAGGGTCTTACGGAAAATTTACAGTCAAATGCACACTGTATGTTTCATTTACTGGTATAATGTTAAAATATCAACTTTGTGAAGTACTAAAATCTGGTGTGTACCTTTGTACCTATAACATACTGACAATTACAAAAAAACTACACAAAAAACCCTTCACACAAATACTGAAGGACGTTATTTATGACACTAAAATAATACTCAAACAACATAAAACTGGTTAGAAAAATTAAGAAGGAACATAATTATTTAAATGAAAAAAAATAAAATATGAAGTGCCACAGGGAATTATGGGAATGTTAATTTATGGTTTTCAAGAGCATTGCCATTTTAGTACATTGAGATATGATTATTTTTGTCAATATTTTAGAGATATTTTTATTTTTATATATTCTGCGTTCACATTAACTTCAATTAAAGTTTTTAGACTTTTACTTACAAGTAAAAAGTTTTTACTTTTGTTAATTATGTTTGTCGATATTAAAACAATGTCTATGGTTTTTTTTTTTTTTATTTAGTTTTAGTTATTTTGGTAAACTAAAGTTAAACTAAATAGAAATGAGAAATGTTGCCTCGGAAACAAGCTGAAATTATAATACGTTTTTTTATATATATATATTTATTTTATTTTATTAAAGTATTTATTTCAGTTAACATTAAACGGGTATGCTGGAACTCAATGTCAATGTTTGGATTTTTTCTTACTTAAAACCTTTGATTCTGAATTCAGTAACACCTACTTCAGTTGTGGATTATTTTCTTGTACCTGTTTTGTGGATAGTTTCGTGAACCTTTTCTTCTGAGAGTGCAAGTCAAGTCAAGTCATCTTTATTTTCATAGAGATATATACAGTACAGACTGTGTCAAAGCAAAGAAACACAGGAACATAGCAGAATCAAATATGGAAACTCAACTACGGAGACGTTCAGATTCTTCTGTAAAGCAGATCTAATAGAAAACAGTTCAGATCTAAATTCAGTTCAGATCAGTAACAGTGTGAAGTTCATTGAATTGAAACAAGTTCAGTTCATCTGTAAGCAGCTCTGTGAAAGGCAACAATGTTGTTCTTTATTCAGCGTGAATCAGTTCAAGACTACTGTACATATCTTTCAATGTAATATCTGATTATTGTCTCCCACGCACACCTGGACCCATTTACCAATACAATGTTAGATTGTTAATAGCAGACTGAAATGGTCAGGGATGTTGTTGAAAATTAACTGGTTTTCTAATATTAGCTAATACCTGCATAGTTAGCTCTGTTAGCACTGCCTTTTCCTCAGTGGCACTTACTCAGCTTGCGCAAGACTTGAAATATGTCTATGGGGCAAAATACTCCGCTGGCAAATGTTTAATCACTGGACAACAATCTGTGCAAGCTGAAGACGCTGGTCTTGTTCCAACACAAAACAAATCTGCTTCAGAGAAACTTGTGGAGGAATGGTTGTCCATGCATACTGGACAGGGTGAACTTGCTCATTCTGTCGTGGGGCTTTGCTCTACTGATCTGGGATATCTAACGCTTTGTGCTGGCTGCTGTCTTTATCACAGCTATGTACCTGGCACTGAAAGAACTGCACGAGTGTCTATCCAAGCAAACGCCACCCTGAGGCTACTCTTAATATTCCCTCTGTTTAGTTGTTGTTATTGTTTTGAGGGAAACAGCATCATTCTCACATTTACATTTATGCATTTAGCAGACGCTTTTATCCAAAGTGACATACAGAGCATTCAGGCTATTCATTTTTTATCAAGTATGTGTGTTCCCTGGGAATTGAACCCATGACCTTTTGTGCTGCTAACGCAATGCTCTACCACTGAGCCACAGGAACATGAGTCCTTTCTCACATAAGTCAGATATACTGACTGCAGTTTGTGCAAGTTTTCACTGACATGTTCAATCTCTGTTGTAGCCAGATTTGAAAACTGTTCCCCAGCAACAAAGAATAACATACTTAAACCAATAATTAATCATGATGTGTTCATTCATTAACGTGTATTATTTATGCATGGACCCAGAGAATCATTACTTTATAAAACAGTAACAGCTTAATATGTTTCAACTACAAGCATATTGTATCTGATCAGCAACTTCTAATTAATGAGTGAATGTGAAAAAAGAGAAAACGTTTTAAATGTTGCACATAAACCCAAATAAATAAATAGATGGATGGATGGATGGATGGATGGATGGATGGATGGATGGATGGATGGATGGATGGATGGATGGATGGATGGATGGATGGATGGATGGA
>CM049805.1:20736316-20933816 GCA_027422405.1 Ptychobarbus kaznakovi
TATTATTCACACAATTATTCATAATTGACTGTTTCACCCCTGTTCTTTTAAATTTTTTCTCTTTTAAATTATACTTTTTAAATGAACATACCTCTTATGTGCATGAGACTAATTTTATCCAAAGCAACTTACAGTGCATTCAGGCTATACTATTTTGTCAACAATGCCAATGCATAGCTGTGAAATACTTTGTCTTCATCATAACTTCACTATGTGCATGAGACTAATATTTATTTATTTTTTCGAAAGTCGCCGCACATGGCTGCTTCGGTTTGTTGCTCGTTGGTACTTTTTCTGTTTTTGTTTGTTTGTCCTGTCTTAAAAATTTTCCGATTTCACTAGACCTGGACATAAGAAATAGCACACCAGATAACCTTGGCCATGAACATAGACGTTTTATGGACATTATTAGTCGGAGGAGCTGCTTGTCTATGTAATCTCCAAGCGGGACGCAAGCGAGGGAAGCGCGCTTCGCTCGTGAAAACCAGCAGCGCGGTTTAAGGACCCGCTGCCGATTTCACCTGGCGAATCTCCGCTCCCTTGCATATCAGATGAACTACAACTCAACCCGCACAAACAAGGACTTTGTAATTGCTGTGCTTTGTTTCACGGAAACCTCTGAACGGAGCTTCCCGACAGCGCGCTTCATCTATCCGACACTGTTCAGAGCAGACAGAGTACCGAATTATCGGGGAAACACTCTACAGAGGTTATTATGTTTTTAATCAATAAGGCTGGTGTAACAAATTCTCCCAAACTTGGAAGCTCTCTATATATAAGCCTTTTTATACCGCGGGAGTTTTGCTCGTTTATTCTGGTGATATATATATACATATATTCCTGATTGCGCGTGTGAGCGCGGCGCTAACGATTGGCCGAATCACATCACAAAGCAGCGTACCGGACTCTTTCATTGTAAATTCTCGGTGATTTTAACAAAGTTCCACACGCGAACTGTCCCTAAATAAGACAGCGCTCCTGACCGCGCTCACTTCCATTGTTACACTGTTTTAAAGGGTCCACTCTGTCCCCCGGACCTGGGACCTCCGATCACTGTTTGGTTCACCTTCTACCAGTTAGGCAGAAACTTAAATCGGTAAGCCTATCTTAAGAACTGTAAAGAGATGGACCTGAAGCAGAGCAGGATCTACAAGTGTTCGAACTTACTGATTGGAGTGTTTTTGAGGCCGGTCTACTGATTTGGATGAACTCACGACACCGTGACATCCTACATTAGTCTTGAGACATGTGTGTACCTACCAGGCCTGGATACAAAACTCAAACAGTGCCTGGCCAAGGGACGCCTACAGGAGTGGGGAAAAGCCTTGTACACAGGCAAATACACACTGAATAGGGAGATAAGAGTGGCAAAGAAGAACCGCTGGAAAGCTAAAAAAACAGCTTTCAAGCAACGACCCTCATCAGGTGGTGAACCTGCAAGCATGCCCTTGGAGGAGGCCGATCCAGCCTTAGCGTTGCTGTGTCCCGTAAGAGCATTGCGAAGAAGATGTACAAAGTCTTCAGGACAGAAGATAAGGAAAGCCAAAGCACCAGACGGTGTCTCTCCAGCGTCAGAAGCTCTGAGCTGTTCAGCTCTCCATTTTCACATTGTCTGCACGGAGGATCAGCAGAAAGGGAAGTCCCCTCCTGCTTCAAACGTCCACCATCATTCCTGTACCCAAGAAACAAAAATCACAGACTTAATGACTACAGACCTTGGGCCTTTACTGGGTGATAGTCATTTGGAGGCTCGTCGCCTTGGCGTACCAGTCACAAGGACATTACTGGAGCCGTTCCTGCCCCCTGGTTTGCTTACCGGCAAACAGGTGTGGAGATGCAGCAACATGGGATTGCACTCCCTCCACCAGACAAACCAGACTTATGCAAGGATCCTGTTGTGGACCAGCTCCGCTTTCAACACCATTATCCCGGACACCCTTCAGAATAAACTGACACAGCTCTCCGCACGGCTCCTCTTCAGTGGCACCAGCTTCCTGACATCTGCAGAGCTGCGGGCTGGGTGAAAATTCATCCGAACACCTGCACCATCGCACTGGAGCTCCTCAGGGTTGTGTTCTCTCCCCACTGCTCTTCTCCCTCTAACCAACGACTCACCTCTAAAGACGCGTCAAACTCCTGAGCCAGTTTCAGACGATACCACACTCCCCTCATCCAGGACGGTGACGAGTGTTACAGACAGGTAAGTAAGGAGCTGGCTGCGGGAGTCTAGAACTGGCCAACACGCTTAAAACCATGGAGATGTCGTGGACTTCAGGAGAAACCCCCCAGCTCACCCCCCACTATCATGCAACTGTGAATGCGTGGAGTCATTCATTCCTGGGAACCCCATCTCTCAGGACCCGGGGACACTACATCGACTCCATCGTGAAAAAGGCCAGCAGAGAATTTTTTCTCGTCCTGAGTTCAGTTCCCCGGACGGCGCACATGAACAGTTTTACCTGGTGTTATTGAATCGGTTCTGTGCCTTCTAAACTGTATGGTTGGGTCACCCCCGGCAGCAAATCAGATATAAGAAGACTGGGCTGTTAGGAGCAGAAAGGATCTGGTGTGCACGCCAAGCCCAGTTTGTACTACTCCAGGTGAAGAAACGGGCAGGTAACATAGCCCCTCTCACCCTGGACACGAACTGTTTGCGCTCCCCTTCAGGTCAGACGCTACAGATCTGTACTGGGCTAGGTAAAAACAGTCCGTATGGCCTGATTCCCCTTCGGGTAATCCCATATGTGTATTCTTCCACAGTAAGGTTTCCCTCACAGAATAAACCTGTGTCTTCCCTTCCTCGTGTGTTTGCACACACTTGGCGAATAAAGCTTCTGTTAGGTTCTGATTCTGATATACTAAACAGCCAATGCTCCCCCTACTCCTAGGTACTTTGTCTTCATCATAACTTCACTAATGATAATATTGAAAGTCTGGACAAAAATATTTCAGACCTGGAAGACTTTGGCCATGTAATGTTATGCTTGTCTAAGTAATGCGGGACTCAAGCATTTGCCATTTTTATATTTAAATTAATTATCTGCTTTTCATGACACTCTATGAAACACTCTACAGTTATGTTAATTATAACAAATTCTCTCATATATATATATATATATATATATATATATATATACACATATATTATGTGTGAAACTTAATCCACATAAAAAAATTGAAGTTACCTCCCTTCGGGCAGGATGTGGCCTCCGTAGCGCCCCTTCTCTGGAAGGCTCGCTTCCCTGACGTTACGGCAAGCTGCCCTAACAACAGCCTTAGCGTTGCTGTGTCCCGTAAGAGCATTGCGCAAAGTGGACCGCACCCGAGCGTGAAGCTGAGCACCTTTTTCTGCCACTGAGGGCAGGTTGAAAGGGAAGGCTCCCTTCCAAACAGATTCCCACTGGATAGGGGAGGCCGTCACCTAGGCGTAACAGCGCAAGGGGAGCTGCCTCCTGGGGGTGAGGGCTATCTCCAGCAGCGATGTTGGCGCTCTGTGGCAGACATCCAGAGCGGGGCTGGGCACCAACACCTTCGCAAGTTCTAGCTCCGAATTTGCGCTGGGGCGGTAGGAAGGTTGCAACCTCTTGCATGGCATTTGTCTGTCACGCACTCGCTTGTCAACATCTGCATGCCTGATGGAGGGAACGGAGACGTTATGTCCCCATGCCACAATCTTGAACCATCGCTGGTTGCCAGGGACTCGTCTCGGCTCCTCAGCGTAAAACCTAATCAGTGGATGCACCTGTCGCCTTTTTATACCCGTGTGCACGGGGAGTGGCTCAGGTATGCAAAATCCACTAGCCAATTTCATTGGCGTTTTCTCTTAAGTCAGAGATGATCGGGGCTTCCAAGTAAATCCCCTATGTCGTCACGACATAACGTCTCCGTTCCCTCCATCAGGGAACGGGGGTTAACCTAGACGTTCCAATAAGCCATGTTGAAACTCTCCTGTTATTTAATTTTTTTAATTTACGAACAGAACTGTGGTATTTCAAACATACTGAAATACTTTAGAGCGGTGTTTCTGATATCAGTGAGTGAGGAGCGGAGTCTTTATTAAATGCTCGGAGCGTGGAGGGAAATTATTGACGCTCCACTCCGCTCACATACTCTGCCGGACACCGCCACACAAATGTGTCTATTTGTTAATGACGGTCCTACAGGATTTAACACCGAGTATCAGCTCACTAACAGTTACAAAAGACACTGTAACAGTCTGTCACAGGCAATTCTGGTTGTATTTTTCATCAATTAATTTCTTAAATGATCTTTGAACTATATTCTGTCCCACCATCTAGTGGTGAAATTTGTTTTGGCCCGATGCCAAACTTACTTGCTATACAGTATATATATATATTAGTTTTTTTATTTATTATTAATATGGTACACAATAAACACACTCAAGTCTATGTGATCAATGAGTTTAAAAGTAATCTAAAAGTAGTTAGACTACATATGTATAATCCAGATTATGTTACTAATTACAGTTTTTATCATGCAATTTGTAAACAGTAGCAGACTTAATCTAGCATTGATGATTTGAATGTAAAACATTTATAATTGACAACGAATATTATTAAAAGCAAAAGAGTTTCAAAATGTCTAGTTTAATTTGTTTGTAATTTCTGTTCCAGATGCCCCGGCTAAAACTGCAACAGGAACCATCGCCATTCAAGTAAAGGACTTTAATGACCACTGTCCTGTGCTGAGCCATCAGTCTCAAACGCTGTGCTATGAGGATCACGTGGTTTATGTCACGGCTGTGGACAAAGATCAGTTCCCCAACGGAGCACCCTTTGGTTTCAACGTGGACACCAGACTCACAAAGGAGTCATGGCGCAATGAGCCTCTCAACGGTAATTAATTGTAACTTCTTGTGGCCATATCATAATAACTTGTGGAAACGTCATAGACTGTTAAAGCCAAGATAAATGAACACATGGGATGTGATAATATGTCATGGCCATGAGATATTAGAGAATAACTGAGAAATGCAGACTTGACATAAGCATAACTGGCATTCATGATTGGCTCATGTATCTGTTTAGTCCCGTATTTGAAGCTCAAGGATCTATAAAAATACGGTACAGTGAAAAATGCTACAGAATTGAGCTTGTTAACCGAGACACACCACTTAATAATCCCTTCATGAGAATAATGTTGTAGATACTGATGCATGAAGGAAGTGTCATGTAAGCATTGCATTTAGGTGCAATAGATGCATCAGTAAGTAACTAGCTGTTACCGACTCATAACCCCACGCAAGGAAGATCGTTCTGCAAAAAGCTGCAATTCCAGGTTTTCAAACAGAGATGGCGACAAAGAGGCAAAACTTACGGACTGCAGCTTTAATTATAATAATAATTCAATTCAAGTTTATTTGTATAGCGCTTTTCACCATGCAAATCGTTGCAAAGCAGCTTTACAGAAAATTTAAGTTTCTACATTATATTTAGTAATAGCTTATCAGTCGTGAGCATCTCAAGTTGATGTCCAAATGGCAGAAATGTATGGTTAATGTCATGCAATGCAAAGTGTGGTCGTTTTTTATGTTGGCATCATCTGAGGTCCGCTGAGGGGTTGGCATCCTCTCTTCTCAGGTGTTCGGTCATCTCAGGTCTTTGTAAGGGCTGGATCCAGACTAAAGCTTGTGTAATTCCTAGTTACAGAAACAGAGAAGCCCTTTTAATGCATTTTGCTTACAACATACTCATGTGTTAATATTTTTCATTTTCTGGTTTCTTTTCTTTTACCAACTTCTGCTCTAAACAATAACAGCAACTACAATATAATATATTTTTTTTTCAACGAATTTATTGTCAGTACAGATGCTGAATCTATTGTGTCTGACATGTTTTCTCACAATTTAGTGGTGCCGTTTATGTGTTCAGTTGATAAATTCGATCTTTTTGACATGACTTTAATGCACAATTAACCCCTTTTTTTACTTAATTCGTCCAAACAAAATCATACGGAAAGTTCATTCTTTGATATATCAACCTCAAATTTGGAATACAACTTGTTTAGGTTTATGCCTTAGTTTTTTTTAGAGTTTTGGAGTTTTAGAGTTAAACATATTTTGGAAAATATATTTTTCATGTAAAAGTTGAAAATAGTATTTTTGTGCATTTTTCGTAACATACATGTTAAGATTCGTAACTGGATTCAGCATCCAGGGGTATCGGTATCGTCCAGGGTGCATAAGAATGCCTTTTTAATGCATTTTGCTTATAACATACTCATGTTTTAATGCTTTACTATATTCTTACACCCCATTTTATTTTCTGGTGTCTTTCTTTTACCAACTTCTGCTCCAAACAATTGGAGACATTGAGACTCATAGCTATAGAAAGGTCTGTCAGGCTGAGCATCAACTGCTTAGATTGTTTACCAACTCATTTTTGAGCACATGAATGCAGTTTTAGACAGTATTACAATCCTGGAGAAGCTCTGGTAATTATCACATTACCCCTTAAATAGGGCTTAAGATGTCAACGTTAATGAGGTTGTGCAATTAGTTACTACAGCAATTAAGTTTAGTCACCTTGACATTTTTTTTACACTGTAGAAAAAAATTGTTCTAATCGATTTTAATATTGAAAACAGGTCATTCATCATGTGTCAATCTAGCTTAAGTCATCTTCTTTAAAATCCTATTTTCAGGCACTACAGCGATATTCAGGTCTCATGAAACACTGTGGCCTGGCATGTACCATGTGTTTGTGGACGTGTGGGACCAGCAGGGGAAGATCTGCCTTGGTCAGGAGCTTCAGATAGACGTCTGCACGTGTGACGCAGCTAAAGTTTGCCTGCCCAAAAAGATCTCCTCCACGTTTGGAGCATCTGGTGTTTTTCTAATGCTGCTGGGACTGCTGCTGCTCCTGTGTGAGTGAAAACACTGAAGCTCTCTTTCTATCAGGATGCGCTGTTTGCCAAAATAGAAATGCTTGCATTAAAAAGTCAAATGTGTTCTTAAAAGGGTCATCGGATGCAAAGTTGTTTGAACATAAATGTGTGTTGAAAGTGAGTGTACACATCCATCCTATAATAATACAAATTATAGTTAAAAAGACGTAGTTCTGTACAGGCCCCTCCCACAATAGTTGATTGACACTAGCGTCTTACCTTAGACCCGCCCTGAGTGATCTGTCATCCGTCCACCATTGTGTCAGCTCCGGTGCAGGGAAGACAAGATGTCTCCGATTAAGCGATTGAAGTGTTATATTATGAATATAGCAGTCGTCAGTTACTCCCGACATCTGAGCCGCTGAGGATTAACGTTACTTTCGCTTTGAAGTGAATGCGCCGATCCCCGATCTACATAAATGCATCTATGTTTGCCCGAATCATTCGTGATCCAGCTTCATCTACAGAAGAAGTGAATATAAGAGTTTTTATGAAACTTTGCAAATCGCCTTTCCTAATAATGTGCTAGTTAGCCAGTTTCACGGCTGAAGTTTAGTATGCTCCATAGATATATATATACCTAGATGCCTCATTATGGACTGTTTTTATGGGCTGCGATATGCAAGCCATACACCATTTTTGGCTCCCCATCGGTCTGGGAATCTTTGAGCGCATTGACTGCGTGCGTCTACAACAGCAAGTTATACGCTTGTATATCATTGGATATTCATTGACTATTATGGTGAATGTGAGACAGCTGATGTGTCAATGTATCTGGAGCGGTCGAATAGGTATCTACACATATCTATGGTCTGCTCGGCACTCCACAGAAAAGAGGGGTGGAGTCAGCAGAGCTCATTAGCATTTAAAGCTACATCAACTAAACAATGGCTTGATGAAAACAGAGCTGATTTTGACAGGGTAAAAAAAATATGGTTTTTTTACACTACCGTTGAGAAATTTAACCAAAGTATGTTATAGACTTTTCATTTAGACCCTAACGAATCATATCAATTTGAGCATCCGATGATCCCTTTAAAAATGCTTTTTCAATACTTTAAAGTAGCAGTACTGGCTAATTTTCCTCAACTAATCATTAAGGAAATAGATTTTCTGTTATGTTTATTATCAATGTCTTTATTATTGAGAAATTATTATTTTTGTTATTTATTATTTATTATTATTATTTTATTTAAAAAAATACTTTCTTACCCCTGAAATGCATTTTGAAATGTATTCTGGTATATGAAGGTTGAAACTAAATATTTTTCAATAACAAAAAAAACGTAATTGTTTACAACGTATACTGTATTTAAAATATATTTTGCCCAGATAAATAAATATAGTATAATCTATATTAAGCAGATATTGCTTTGAGTAATAAGCTCAAAATACTGATTACATCTGGTCCTCCATATAAAGATCCTGGATTTTGAAATCTAAGCATACATATACATACAGTTTATATAGTACAAGTAAAGCATGTTAGTATGTTTGAATTATTGTTGACTGCTGTTGTTGCATGGCTCTGTAGGAATGAATCGTGTGCGGTTGTGGAAGGTGTTTATGCTGTATGAATGTTGTCTGTGTTTGCAGTGGTGCCGCTTCTGCTGCTCTTCTGTCTCTGTGGAGGTGCAGGAGGTGCGGGAGATTTCAAGCTCATGCCGTTTGATGCTAGAGAGCTTCTCATCACATATAATATTGAAGGACCAGGGGAGGACAAGGTATGTGACACTACAGTTCAAGGCAGGATTTTGGAAGTTCAGAATCAGTTATTATAACATTTACATTGAGTTATTTAGCAGACGCTTTTATCCAAAGCGACTTACAAATGAGGACAATAGAAGCAATCAAAACCAACAAAAGAGCAATGATATGCAAATGCTATAACAAGTCTCAGTTAACTTAACGCAGTACATGTAGCAAGTGTTTTTTTAAAGAATAATAAAAGACAGCTAGTGTTAGAGGGTCAGATAGATATAAAGAAGACTAATAAATACAAATAAGACACATAGATACAACAGAATTAGAAGCGAGAGCTAGATTTAGAGGGTCAAATGAAGACAAAGATCTTTAACATGTCTTAACTACCACTCGCAGGTCATTCCAGATTAATGTGGGAATAGCATGTGGCTAAAATAACAACTTGATAATCAAAATAAAATGAGAAAAAAAAACGAATCAAAATGTCTTTTATAAGACATGTCACATCTTCCAGAGGCCCTTTCTTTCTTCTTTTATTATTGTCTATTGTGTTCTTAGGGTGTTTTTGAAGAGCGGCAGTCTAGAAGCGAAAGTTTAGTAGCTAAAGTGCCTAAACTTTTGCATTTTTAATAGCTGGGCAGTCATTATGAAGCGAAAGTTTGGTGGATAAAGTAGCCTAAACTTTTGCGTATTTTTAATAGGGTGCTGTACATTAATTTTGAAATTTGGTGGATACATGTTAGACTGCGTAAAAAGCTAAGGGTGCGTTAAAGTTTTAAAGTTGTTCCAAATTTTGTAATAATTGGACTCAGTGGTAGCACTATAAAAAGCTAATTTAAAGTTTTAAAGTTGTTCAGCGCAAAAGGTAGGTGTGGGTTCAATTGGTAGAGCCCAGGCAACACATACTGATAAATATGTATAGCCTGTAAGTCGCTTTAAGGTTGTGGATTCGCTTTAATTCCCAGGGAACACATACTGATAAAATATGTAAATGAATGCACTGTAAAGTTCAGGTAAGAATATAAATATTTTTTTTCTTACAGGAAGAATATAAATCTTTTTTTTCCCTCTGATAAAAGGTAATTCACATTTATGCTAATTTACATTTATGCATAAATGTAAATGTAAAGTTCTTTTGAACTGTACAGGGAAGAATATAAATCTTTTTTTTTCCTCTGAATACTTCTGTCCTCCCAAATCAAATGGTAATTTACATTTATGCGAGAACATGATTGTCACCCTTTATCTGATCTACATGTATTTTGGTGTGTTACTGGGTTACTGACGCAACCTCGGTTCCCTGAGATACGGAACGAGTACTGCGTTCTTTGCCGTGCTATGTGGCTGCAGGACTCAGTCGTCGCTTCAGTCGAAGTAATCTGAGGAGCCTTGGCGAATTCCCGCATTATATAGCCATATGCCCTGCCCATTCTGGCGGGCTTTCCAGCCATAGGCTGTGCAGCTCCACTGCCGCCATTTGTTCATTTGCAGCGCACTGCACAAACAAATGGCTGTGCAGTTACACTGCATTATTAAAAGAAGGCTTTAGTATCTGAGAAAAAGGAGTTTCCCCTAGAGTCTTAACAGATGCAGTACTCGTTACGTATCTCCGGGAACCAAGGTTACGTTAGTAACCGAGTACGTTTTCAAGTATCAAAACAAATAAAGTTTAATGCTGCTTTAATTCTTTTTTCCTCGTATCAGTCTTTTTCCCAATTACCAATCCTTCAAACCACATTTAAAATTTGTCAGCAAGATATTCTTAATAATTAAAAATACCATAAAATTTAGTACAATCACTTGCTATTTATATATATATATATAAAACAAGTGATTATATGGATAGATATTTTACAGTACATATGTTATGCTGAATGACAATTAACATTATTTCAGCCATATTTTGACATTGTATTTTCACTAAAGTTATTTGAAAATAATTTGCATTTAATATGCTTTCTATGTATATAAAATGTATTTAGTAAATGTAATTCAATATGGACACCAAAAATGTGCAAAGTCTCGTCTTTGACACATATTTTTTAATTGAATGGCACTCTTGACAAAAGTATGCAAATAGTCTTTATTCAAATATTTAAATAAAATGTATATAGGTATTTTTCAGCTGCAATCTGTTGAGGTTCATCTCAAGGATAATGTCTATGTTCAGAGACTTTATAATCAAAACAGTTTCTGTTGGCGATGTAAATCTATCTGGGGATAAAGAGGAGCTCAAGAAGCATGAGTTAGCTTCGGTTACCTCCACAGTTGATGTGCAGATTTTGTTCCATTGTGGTGGCTTTATTTAAGGATTATTGTTCATATGTGACTAGGGGGCTGTTTCATAAAACAAGTTTACCAAATAAGCCAGGTTTATTTCAGTTAGTCTGACTTATTGTCACTTGATTTGGTTCAAAATAAGTCAGAATAACTTAAATAAGCCTGACTTATTTGGTAAACTTGTTTTATGGAACAGGCCCTAGATGCTGTTATGGAAGGAATAAATACAAAATATCACTAATGCGGTTTTGGTTCTGATAGTCTAAAGTCTTGTTGTTGTTGTTTTTTTTAGATAGTAGTAGGTTTATTGCTTGTCAAGTTGAAGTAATTTGCTAAAATTATTTACTTGGCAAAGATGATTACACATATTTGGCACTTAACTGAGCATTGAGTAACTGAGCATTAGTCTACGACCCTGCAGACATAAAAGCATGCTGTACTCTGTCCGCAGGCAATGGCTCTCTTACGGTTGTCAAGAGAGCAGGAAGACAACAAGCGTGGTAATATGGGCGCAGTAGGAGGAGCTCAGTTGTGGGGTGGAGTGAAGGATGGTGGAGTTGGAGCAGAAGGCTTGTTCTACGACCAGCATGACAGTGGCTTTTATTACGACAGGAATCAGATTGACGGGCGGTACGTATATGGACAAAGAAAAGAAGAACACAGCAGATTTGAAGACTACACGTTTGACGGACTTGCATTGTCTGATGCTTTCTTAGCCAACTACTATTCTCAAGTAAGTATCAGTTTTACACAGCACAACTCTTCATAGCTAAATGCAAACAAACAATTAATCGATCATGTAATCAAAATAAATGAATCGACTGTGTATTAACATTAATATTGCAAAATGCATATGGAAGACTCCAAATACCAAGTGCACATAACATGCTTTTGCTTAGGAGCAACAGATCAGAAAGCTTTAACCCTCATAATGCATTTGAGTTAATTTTTACCTGGAAGAGATTCATATAAATTACTAAATCATACATAGGTTTTAGTAAGGGACCAAAACTTTTTGACAATCATTTTTTTAAAGATATAACCATACACGCACGCACGCACGCACGCACGCACGCACACACACACACACACACACACACACACACACACACAAGCTACATGTTTCACATTCAGGTCATTTTGGACCCAGGTATGTATTTCATTCATTCCAATCCACAGTCACACTGTTTATATTATATTATATATCATATATATAATACATAATAATGCTTAGATTAGTTCTTAAAAATTTAATATAATATATATAGTAGGGGTGGGCTTAAAATTTTATTCACGATAACAATATAATAATATATGTTTTTTTATTTTAAAAAGGTAAATTAAAATCTTTAATACCATATCATTTTCATAATCCTTGCACCAATGTAATAGCATGCCTAAAGAGAGAAAAACACTAACATGAAGATAAATAAACAAAAAATAAGAATAAGAAACTTTGCAAGCAATAGGACAAAAAACTTTAAGAAACGCTACATACATTGTGTACATTAATTAATCACTGTGTTAATTATATCATTAATTATATATAATTAACACGTGTAGTTGCTAATATTATAAATATATCATTATTGATACAATACAAAAGTGATTTCAAGAGCGTGAGAGATTTTCTAGGTGTGTTAAAATAATGAATATTGGAACTTCCCCTTTAAGACCGAAGTGACTATTTTTGCGTTTTCTCCTTCTGCCGTTTATCTCTCTTAACCTAAATCGCTGTGTTTATGAGGATTGCAAAGACGGGGATAATATAAGTGTGTTCAATTCTCGGCAAAAAGAAAAGGAGCGCTCCTCTCAGGAGACGGCGCACGCATCCTGTTGTTTGCTTTTCAACGGCTTAAAATCGGTTGTTTTAAATGTAAAAACGCGTGTGAAAATCCGTCATTTAGCAGCTGCTCGTTCTCCACCTGTTTCTGTACGTGGGGGCGCGTGTAGATCGCAGTCACTCAAATTATGAAAAGTTATTATCGGAAACAATATTTTGCGACACCACGATATAAACGATAGAACATTAGGAAACGATGATTTCTATTTCGATTAATATCGACCAAGCCCTAATATATAGGTAAATGCAGTAATAACATGATAAAACTTTTTTTTCACATTCACTCATTAATTACAAGTTTAAACTTGACAATTAAACTTAAAACAAAAAAGTATCATATTTAGAAATATTAAAGACCAAAATGATAAGTTTAAACTTGACCTTTAAACTTAAAACAAAAAAGTATTATATTTAGAAATATTTTCTAAAAATGGATGTATTTTTGGCTCAATGGTGTATATGAATCGGTCAATAAATCAATAAATGCAACACAATTTCCTGTGTTACTACAGAAAACCATTCATGTGGCCAAGAAGCAAGTCAATGTAGACAGTCTAAAGGTCTACGACTATGAGGGTCAGGAATCATACAAGGGCTCATTTGAGGACATCTGCGGTCTCTTACACGAAGACAACGACTTTGCTTTTCTTGATGACCTTGATCTAAGGTTCAAGACTCTGGCTGAGATCTGTAGTGGTTCTAAAATAGAGGCTGAAATCAGCAAGACCGTCTCTGTGACCTCCAAACCGGTCCTGTCCGCCAAACACAAAGATGTCACCATACAAGGGACAGCTAGTCATTTACAATCTCGGGAGAAAGCAAACGCGTCCGGCATCATTCATACCGCAGGAGCGCAGCAGGGCAGCTACATGTCTTCAACAGGAGTCTATGTCCAAGATAAAGTAGTGGTTCCTAACCAAACCCTGTTAGTCCAGCAGCCTACGCATTACTACGCCCCTTCCGCCCCCGTTTATGTGATGGAAGCCCAGCCTACTCTGCTGATGATGTCTGGCCCAGTCCTAGGCCTTCAGGAGAACCGGTTTATAGAGGAGACGGGCTCTGGTGCTTCTGCCAAACGTGAAACGCAGCACTACCAGAGTGTAGTTCTTGTTGAGAAGCAGCCGCCAAAAGGGTCTTTGCAAACTCAAGGAGCGATGCAGATGGTTAACACTGGAATAATGCAGTCCATGGAGGCTCAAGGGTTAATCACAGGCACTAATGCAGTCCATGGAGGCCAAGGGGTTAAACAGGCGCCCAGATGGTTAACACTGGAATAATGCAGTCCATGGAGGCTCAAGGGGTTAAACAGGCACTCCATCCATCCGCCCAGATGGTTAACACTGGAATAATGCAGTCCACTGAGGTTCACGAGGTTAGACGGGCGGTGCATCCAGCCAGAAGTGTGATGGCAGGAGCGGCCAGAGAGACAGAAGTTTATGCTTCGTTGGATATGAGGGTTCCTCAGAGTCTGTAAGCACTCGGGATGCAGCGATATTACATTTCTCAGCCGATAACCGGTTATTCAGAATAACATCTGCCGATACCCATGCCCTGGTTTTCTTAAAGTACAGTGCCCTGTGGGGCTGTCACGTGATGAACAAACGACTCAAACCCGAAGACTCAAAAGTTGAACTAATCAATTCTCTTTCCGGCTCATACTGCATTAGTCACATGAGGAACGAATGACTCAAAAAACCCGAAGACACGAAACAGGTGAACTAATTCCAGTACAGAACCTATAGGATGTTGCGCATGTGCGACTGGACGAATCATACCCCGAGACAACTCATTCTTCACAAGTCACATTAAAGATTTGTTCAAAATGAACGAATCGTTCAAGAACGACCTATCACTGCTACAGACCTGTCTCTCTCCTTCCATTCATAGCGAAAACACTCAAGCGAGTTGTCTTCAACCAGGTCTCATTGTTTCTTTCACAGAACAACAAACTGGACGCTAAACAGTCAGGTTCAGGAGTGGCCATTCAACTGAGACTGCGCTACTCTCAGGATCTCAGGCTGCATGATGGACATCTCGGCATGGATGAAAGAACATCACCTACAGCTCAACCTGGCAAAGACTGAGCTTCTTGTCTTCCCTGCCACTCCAACTCTACCGCATGATTTCACGATTCAGTTAGATTCATCAACAATTACCCCATCAGCTTCAGACAGAAATCTTGGTGTAATCTTTGATGACCAGCTGACCTTCCAAGAGCACTTTGCAAAGACTGCTCGATCTTGCCGGTTTGCACTTCACAACATCAGAAAGATCAGGCCCTTTCTGACAGAGCATGCTGCACAACTTCTTGTCCAGGCCCTTGTCATTTCTAGACTGGACTATTGCAATGCTCTTCTGGCTGGACTTCCATCATGCACAATCAAACCTCTACAAATGATTCAGAATGCAGCGGCACGACTGGTCTTCAACGAGCCTAAAAGAGCACATGTTACACCTCTCTTTATCTCCTTGCACTGGCTACCAGTTGCAGCTCGCATCAAGTTCAAGACACTGATGCTTGCATATAGAACAACCACAGGCTCAGCACCCACCTATTTCCTAACTCCTATTACAATACATCCCCTCCAGAAGCCCCTCCTATCCACTCACTATTACGAATCTACATCACCTCCAGAAGCCCCTCCTACTTCCACTCACTATTACCAAGACATCCCCTCCAGAAGTCTCGTGGTGCCATCACAGAGAGGCACAAAATCACTTTCCAGAACATTCTCGTTCACTGTTCCTGGCTGGTGGAATGATCTTCCCACCCCTATCCAGAACGCTGGATCCCTGACAATCTTCAAGCAACAACTGAAAACTCATCTCTTTCGACACTACTTGACTTCATCCTAAACTTAAAAAAATAAAAAAAAAGACGTATATTTCTCTCCTTCCCTTGCTAGCTTGTACTTATTTGAACAATGCTTGAGACTTTATGTATTCTCCAATTGTAAGTCGCTTTGGATAAAAGCATCTGCTAAATGACTAAATGTAAATGTAAATAACACCTTAAGTGTCATACTTAAGGGAAAAACTTAAGGCGCTTTATGCAACCGGGCACAGGTGAACTGGACGTTGCTGCCAACTTTACTTCAGTATTGTGACGTATTTCAACTGAAAAGGAATATTTAATAGAGGGCGGGGTTTTATTTGAATGTTCCTCCTCTCCGTCTCTTGCTCACCGCAAACTAAAGAGGTGGTTCAGAATATTCTTTGCCCAATTGCTCACCTCAAGTCCTTAAGCAATGTGCGCTAACAAAGTAATATAGTGTACATTTTGTTTTCATTTTAATAAAAAAATCTCTTGCAGCAAATAATGGGCATGGAACCCTCTCATTTGGCACATTGCTATAATATAAGACATTAAAATTTGCTACAAGGCCTGAACTGTTTTATCCAACTGTTTATTTTCTGATACAATCAAATAAAAACTGAAATGTTTGTATACAACTCAGTTGCACGTAAGGTAGTTTTCTTAAAAAAATTAAAACATCAAATAAAAATAGATTTATTACAAAATACATATATAATTAACAATAAATAGGCTCCCTCTGTTTTTTAATAGCTAACTAATAATTGTGGTAAATACAGTACATTCAAAAATTTAATTTATTCTCTGAATGACTAGGTTGCTAATTAAAACTCCTCATATGAGTGTCTGCATGTATAATTCAGTTTAGACCGTTAGCAAGAATGTTTAGCGTCCGTGGTATGAAAATGATCGCTGCGAGACGCTGCCGGAGAATTGTCTTTTCCACTTAATTTGACACGTTAGAAAGTTAACAAAGTGGGAAGTTTCAGTTTAGGGTGAGCGATATCTTTATCTTATCTTATTTGCAAAGGGTTGGAAATCATTTCGGTTTATTATTATTATTTAATTTTTTAATAGAAATATCTGGCAACACTGCATAAGCGGCACTTAAACTGACAGTAATCAAAAAAGCACAAGGACTGGTTATTGCTGACAGAATAGCGCATTCGTTAAGGCAAACACAAACACATCATGATATTATCTGTCGTTATCAACTTTATCCAAAACAGTAGCAATTAACACTAGAACACAGATCTGTAGAACACGTTACAGAATTAAATGAAATATATGCAAACACTAGCCATGAAGATGTCTATTTCATTCAGTGTAGTATTTAAATACAGTATAGTAGTATATTGTTGCATGATTAATAAACATCTGATCAAATGATCCGCCCCTAAACTGTAGTAAAATATTCACAAATTTGTACACACTAAATATGGTATAATTGAACAGTGTTCATCCCTCCAAAACAGAGAAAACATATTTCACAGACATCTACATCTCTGTCTTTAGTGTGTTAGTGTATATAATGAGCTGTATTTGTAGGGGTTATTAGCTTAATTAGTGATTCATAGGGTCAAATAGAACTAGCATTAAAAATGCAAAACATATTTTTATATATAAGATTGTGTTTTTTATCGACGGCCCTATAGTCTACATTAGAGGCATTTGCAGTCTGACAGGTTTTTCTGTGCCCTTTTGTTTGACAGCATATAATTAGTCCAAATCATGGCTGTTTTTATTGGATTGCCGATAGCGCAGAAGGGTTTTGTTTACCGATACCGATTATTGGCCGATACATCGGTGCATCCCTGGTAAGCAGTCTTGTAAAGTCATAATCGACTCCATCCCACATCTGCGAATCCACCTCCACTTGGTCTTGACCTATAAGGATTTTATTCCTCACAAGTCTCAGCAGTGGTTTCTCTCCATTAGATATCTATAGCTTGCGTAACAAATTCAAGACTCTGACGCTTGCATTCTGGACTGATTCTGGATCAACACCGTCTAACAGGCTCTCTGGGATCAGTGAACTGTACGACCAGATTTCATGTCACTTACTAGAAAATATACACTCCCACAGTTGTGAAAGGCTTATTTAGCCTTCAACAGCAAACCTTCTGAGCCATCACACACACCTCCTGTATGAACGCTTCACACACACCTCCCGTACGAACGCTTCACACACACCTCCCGTACGAACGCTTCACACACACCTCCCGTACGAGCGCTTGAACCACAACTATAAATGCATGCTTATTATTAGCAGCAAAACAAAACATATCTACAATTTAAAATATATGTTTTCTCTCTCCTCTGTTTTGCATTTACATTACTTCTTAGCTTTGTGCTTCTCTGGTTCACACATTTGGCATTTTGGAACTGCATATATTTTTTCTAATTTTTTTTTATGGAGTGTGAAGGTGTTTTTTTTTTTTTACTCATTTGTAAGTTACTTTGGATAAAAGCATCTGTTATATGAATACATGTAAATATAATGATCTCCTGCACAAATGGCATCAGAATGTTTGTGATCTGCAGAATTTTTATATGGATCAAAATCACCCAGATTGGACTTTTTTTATTACTGAAGTTGATGAGCTGTTTTTGGTGAACTAATAGTCTACTGTAAATATCCTTCAGTTCACATTTGAGCTCCATTTATTTGTTTCAACACATTTACCAATGGCATGCATGGATGGGAATAAAACTAATGTGTCCAGAATAAAAAAAGGGCATCCTATATACTGTAAACTGTGAATGAGGTGACAGACACTGTATACATGATGCATTGCACTCTTAAAAGTTGTCTCAATTGAAAAGATCTTTAAGGAAGACTTTCAGCTTATTGTATTGTATCACTGAGGTATAGTGGTTATACTGTCATATCAAGATATATCATCAGATCAAAACAACAGTAACGATGTGATGCTTCCACAGCAGAAAACAGTAAATAAAGAATGGTGTCATGCAAGTGTTTTTCCATTCCGTCTTTATTTTAAAAAGTTTACTAGCTCATGCATTTCTATTTTGAAAATATAAATCGTAATATTCCAAAGACCTCCATTTAGGTCCCCATGAGTCTGTGTGTATTCAAGTTTAAGTCCCCACCGGGATATATACACCTGTACACACACGCACGCACGCGCGCGCGCACACACACACACACACACACACACACACAGGCAAAAGCACTTCAATTTGAAACAATTTATGTATCCAGTGGTGCTTGAATCCAAGTGATTTAATTATGTTTTTATTGATTTGTTTACTTGAACTGTTATAAATAGTTGTTTTTTATTCTAACAAAATGAAGTTTTGGAGGTCTTTTATTTTTCAGAGATGAGCGCAGTGTGTGATGCTCTGCTGCTCTCTTGTGTTTGAATTCAGCACTCAGAAAAAAGGTACACAAGCTGTCACTGGCGGTACCTCTGAATTTACCCCTAAATATGAATGCATATTAACATTAAACACATTAAATAAATTAAAGGTACATATTAGAACCTCAAGTGCATAATGGTTCATTTTACCTTCTTAAAGAGTACCACCCGAGTGACAGCTGTTGTAGCTACCTTTTCTTCTGAGCGTTAAACATCCAGATGGATAATAATTTAATTCAAGAATATAAGTAGAATAACCTTTGATTTGCTTTTTCTCTGTTTATAGTGATCAAATGACAAGTGTCTCTGAGTAAGCGATGTTTGGAGGGAATCATTTCTATTTGTTCGGGGTTCAGACACACTCTCTCTATTTAAATCTAGATTAAAGACACATCTCTTTAGTCAAGTCATGTCAAGTCAAGCTTTATTGTCAATTCTTCCACATGTACAGTACATACATACAGAGAACTGAAATTGCGTTACTCTCAGACCCTTGGTGCATACAGTTAACATTAAACACTGACAGTAGACGTTCAAATACAGATAAATACAGTTTAACCATATGTACATACAAACTATACAGATATACAAATGAGGACATTGTAGAAAAATTAAAAATAAAAAGAGATAGATAAAGTAAAGTGGCATAAGGCACATGGCAGATGAGTGCAAACCAGTTAAATAAAACAAAACTGTGCAGATACGAGTAGTGCAAGAAAAAATAACAGTCTTTTATCAGACTGTCAGAGGAGGTAAATTACAGACAATGCTGGATGAGGTAGCTGCATTTCCAGTGCACAAAGTGACTGGTGCGGGTCACAGTTGTAAGGGGGGGGGGAGGACTGAATTGGGGGGGGGGAGCTGGGTCAAGAGTTCAGTGTTGCCAAGGACGGGAGGGAGTTAGCTTCTGAATGATCTGAGATTATGGCCGAAAGAAGCTACGGGTGGGTGGGATCTGAGAAGAGAGATGAGGGAGGGAGAGAGACACCAACGATACAACCGGCAGGACGCGTCGGAGGACCTCAGATGCTCTCGAAGAAGGTGCCAATGGGGGTCGGGGCTCTGCTCTTCTGACTAGAGACGCTCTGTGCTTTCTTGGCCAGTGCTGCAGTGTTGTTAGTCCAGGAGAGGTCCTCTGTGATGTGCACACCCAGGAACTTGGTGCTGCTCGCTCTCTCCACAGTCGCACCGTTGATGGTCACAAGCATTGAGTTGCCATAAGTTACAATTGTTGTCCCTGCACCACGGCCAGGCGGCTCATTAAGTTTCTGCAATTAATGAAAAGGTTAGAGGTGTGACTGTGCAGTCGTAGGTCAGCAGAGTGAAGAGGAGGGGGCTCAGCACACATCCTTGGGGGGGCCCTGTGTTCAGTGTGATGGTGCTGGAGTGTTACTGCCGACACTGCCTTCTCCCGGTCAGAAAGTCCAACAACCAGTTGCAAAGAGGTGTTGAGCCCCAGCTGGGCAATTTGTGAGTGAGCCTGAGGGATGATTGTGTTGAATGCTGAACTGAAGTCTATGAACAGCATCCTGACATATGAGTCTTTTTTGTCCAGATTGTGAGGGCTGGGTGGAGGGCAGTGGCGATGATCATCGGTCGAGCGGTTGGACATATGCAAACTGGAAGGAGTCTAGGGAGGGGGGAGGACAGACTTGATGTGTTGCATGACTGTTCAAAGCACTTCATGGGAATAGGAGTGAGTGCTACTGGACGGTAGTCTTGAAGCAGGATGGAGATGATTTCTTCGGGACTGGAATGATGGTGGTAGCTTTGAAGCATTGGGGACAACAGCCTGCGTGAGATGTTGAAGATGTCAGTCAGTGAGTTCTGCACAGTCTCTCAGTACACGCCCAGGAATGGTCAGGACCCGGAGCTTTGCGTGCATTGATCCTGCTGAGGGATCTCTCACGCTGTCCCGAGGACAGCATCATCACCTGGTCGCCGGGAGGAGGTGGAGTCCTGTGGCAGTGGTGCTGTTTTGTGCCTCAAAGCGAGCAAAGAAGGCATTCATAAAAAGCTTTCAGGGGGGATGGTGCTGTCACAGGTCTGTGGTGGGGGCTTGTAGTCCGTAATGGTCTGTATTCCCTCCACAGGCTCCGAGTGTCTCTGCTGTCGCTGAAGGTGGGCTATCCTCCTGGAGTACTGTCTCTTGGCCTCTCTGATGCCGCGGGATAGGTTGGCTAGCGTTCAGGCATCTCCAGCTCTAAAGGCCGTTCCGAGCCTTCAGAAGTCTGTAGACCTCCCCTGTCAGCCACCTTCTGGTTGGCCCGGAGTGATAGTCTTTGTGACCGTACATCATCAATGCACTTGGTGATGTAGGCAGTGCATTTTAGCCAAGCATTCATATAATGCATCTCACAATCTTGTGCTGCTGGTATATCTGATCAAACGTACATTGGTAACACCCCGTGGTAACTAGTAATTACACAAGCTTCAGTCTGGATCCAACCCTTAAATGATCTGAGATTACCGAACACCTGAGAAGAGATGATACCAACCACTCGGAGGACCTCAGATGAAGCCAAACTTCAGACAGTATACAGAGAATTAACCAAATTTTGCCATAAGTTAAATATATTAAGTTTCTGCAATATATGAGGGCTGTGGTTACGCCAGAATCAGCAGCTCGCAGCTTCATTCAAACTCAGAGTCCCTCGCCCCCTCAAAGCATTTCAGACGATGCTGGGCCTCATGGCCTCAGTGTCTGCGGTACTTCACTTGGGCCTGCTTCACATGCGGCCCCTTCAGTACTGGCTGAAACCTCGAGTTCCTCCACACGCTTGGCGTCACGGACGCCTCCGTGTTAAGGTGAACCAGGCCTGCGTTGCAGCTCTGGCCCCTTGGAAGGACCGGCAGTGGATAGAACGGGGCGTGCCCCTGGGCATGGTCTGTAGAAGGACGGTGGTCTGGACAGACGCCTCCAAATTCGCGACTTACGCCACGGCAAACCAGCCTTCGGCCCCTGGTCGAAGAAGGAAGGTTACCTTCACATCAACTTAATCCGCTCAGAGAGTATGACGGTGGTGTCCTACATAAATCGCCAGGGCGGTCTTTCCTCGAGAAGCCTCTTTATTCTAGCAGATCGTCTCTTGAGGTGGGCTCAGCTCAACTTGCGCTCGCTGAGAGCAACGCATGTGCCGGGCAAACTGAACCTGGGACCAGACATGCTATCTCGGAGCAATGTCCCCTCAGACGAGTGGACGCTTCACCCACAAACGGTTCAGGTAATATAAGGAATCCTCGGCAGGTCAGAGGTCAACCTCTTCGCCTCAGAAGACAACACTTATTTTTCAAAGGACAGGGATGCTTTAGCCCACGATTAGCCCAACCTCCTCCTTTATGCTTTCCCCCCGATCACCCTGATCCCGCAGGTAATAAGCCGAATCAGGGAACAGAAGCACAGAGTTCTGTTAGTGGCCTCGCTCTGGAGGAACCAGCATTGGTTCTCGGAGCTGTCTTGGCTGCTCACTGCAGCCCCGTGGCCCATTCCCCGGAGACGAGACCTCCTCTCTCAGGTGAACGGAACGATTTGGCACCACCATCACGATCTATGGCCGCTACATCTTTGGCCTCTCGATGGGAGCCTTCAGTCTTCCCCGAGAATGTGCTAAATACTATCTCTCAGGCAAGAGCACCGTCTACGGTGGTGTACCACCCGCGGCGCAGACCCAGAGGTATGTGACATATCGCTGATATTGTCCTTCCTGCAAGAGCCGTTGGAAAAGGGTCGCTCCCCTCCACGTTCAAGGTCTATATAGCAGCTATAGCAGCCTCACACTCTCCTATAGATGGCCAATCAGTGGGCTCGTTTCTTTAAGGGGTCTAGGAGGCTCAACCCGCCCCGCCCTGTCACCGTCCCCACATGGGACCTGCCTACAAAGTAAAATGTATTTTATTTATCCTCTTTCATGGACAAGTACTTTCTTCAGTGTAAATGTGTTTAAATTCCTAATTTCCTTCAATCTCTTAACCTTTAGCAAAAGAGTTTGTATCTCGCTGGCTGTCTCACGAGAAGTGAATCATACTTGCTTGTATACAAACATACATTACACATAATGCACATAAAACAAAACAAATAATTACTGGTATTACTAATTGTGGAGAGATTTACCAGGTACACAGAGAGAGAGAGAGAGAGAGAGAGCGAGAGCGAGAGAGAGAGCGAGCGGGGGGGGGGGCATGTTTTATGGGCTTTCCCTAGACCTAATGATTATACTGTACATATTATATATTCTGTCCTCTAACCGATCACATCCATCACAGAAAACATTCTGCATTTTACATATTAAAAACACACAAAAGATGTGCACCCTTATGAGCTGATAATATATTATATTTATTGAAGTATTACGTGGTTGTAGTTCTACAAAACCAGCTCCTGATAACTACATCAAATGAAAGGACACCAGGAATCAGGAGAATAATGATGTGTTCAGGTTCAGAAGGAATGCACACACACACCTGCTTACACACAACATCTGAAACTTCACTCGAACAGCAGAAGCACACACCAAATCTGCAAAACTTCTCAGCCTTTGACTCAGTTTTCAATTTCTTTAAACACTTTTTGCAAAACACGTGACACACAAAAAGTATCTTAATTTCCCTTTTCAAACACAACCAATCAAAATGGCACAGTAATTAATCAGTGCTTCACACTATCTCCTCACATGTGCTTTACTGAACACCAATCATGCTTTAGAACCGGCCTACACACATCTACACATGCTTGATATATTTCTTGTCTTTTTTTATACTGTGTAATACTATATTCACAACCACAAATGCTTACAGTAAAAAAAGGTTTGATTTCAATTTTGCATTTGTGTTTACCGTGAATTTTCAACATCTCTCTGCCAATTACTTCCAATCTTATCCAGAGATGCACATAGCTCATGAAAGAAGAGCTTTGGGTTTTGAATAACTGTGTGTATGATATATCCAAAAATAGGCCTATAATATTATGGCAAAAGTGTTTGCAATGTAAGACAAATGTTTGCTCTTGAGATGTGTTTGTGATATTTTGAATGTAGTGCTTCATTTTACAAGAAATGTGATGTTGTGCCTTCAATTCTTGGATTTGTGTGTAAAGTAAAAAAAAAAAAAGAGGCAACGTTTTGAAAATGTGTGTAAGCAGTGTAAAGACACTGTAATATAGTAAAAGATGCCCTGTTGTCTGAGAGCGACTAAAAACTGTCCTGAAGAAACATTATACGACAGATCCTATATTCCACTTCACTCAAAGAGTCAGGCTGCAGTATTATCTCGGTGACGGTCACTGCATTTGGGAATGAAGTTTGCATCTATATTCTATGCATATGCATGTTATTGACCACTGGTGGTGTGTTGAGCCGGTTCTTCCTCGAGGAGGCTACCGTGGGACCGGTTCTGGTTCAGTGTCCGTGATCACGTGATCCCCGCCGCAGAAGGAGAGCGGAGAGCGACTCAAGGAGAACGTCTCTTTCGCGCATCTTTATCTGACGGCATGCATTTCACAGAGAGCGGGACAGTATTCTGAAGGCTGCGCGTTAACCCGCTCGTGTGTCACGCGTGAATATGCTGCGCTTTATTCTGGACTGTCTGCGGCCGACACGAGCGCGCGCTGCAGCCGCTGCCAGGTACACAGACGCGCGCAGCCTTGTCTTTACGCATCTATGTAGCTGCAGGCCATAATGCCATTTAACCGACATCCTTCAAACATCATCATCACCTTGTCGAGGTTATTCATGCGCTGCTGAAGCAATGCTATAATATGTGCATGCGCTGTAGAGGTGTGATTCATCATCTGACACATGGGTTGCGTAATTCCACTCTACACATTTCTACAGTAATCTCGAGTTTGCATGCGTTTAAATGAGAGAATCGTGCTGAAATCCTGCAGAAGTATTGGCATTTCGGTTTGCATCATTTTGAGATATAGCTCATTCGTGATATATTCTCTGTACGCTTTGTGCTGTTTCAGGGACACGGAGCTTGAGGCTCAGGTCAACACTTCAGATGTTAATGAAATCAAGGTACTGTGATATTTTCTACGCTTGTTCATATGCACAGACACTGAAACACTGGCCGCACCGATGAGCGCGAGTGTGTTTTATTATTATCGCTGCGTGTGTCACACTGTATATCTAGTGAATTTCAGCCCATATTACTTTCATTCCTGGAGTGAAGAGGTCATTTGTCGCTATTTGTTTTGCTTTGTTGCATCACCTTTGGTGTGACATGTCCTTATGTTTCTATAGCCTACTTTTATTATTCGTGATATGGTTTTCTCAAAACATGGTTTATGCGTGCGTGTGTGTGTGTGTGTGTGTGTGTGTGCGTGCGTGTGTGTGTGTGTGTGTGTGTGTGTGTGTGTGTGTGTGTGTGTGTGTGCGTGCGTGCGTGCGTGCGTGTGTGTGTGCGCGCGCGTGTGTGTGCGTGCGTGCGTGTGTGTGTGTAGATCAGCAACATGTGTGATTGCAGATAATAGATATTAATAGATGTAAAAGTTACTATATGGTACAACAGGGCTAAAGGCACCTAGAAAATGAGCTTTTGTACTCCTCCCATATGGCCTAGTGCATGAATTGTTAAATATATATATATAAATAAATAAAAATCACGAGGTAAGAATGCAGTTTGCTCTTGACTCCGGTGTACAAATTTTTGTTATATATATATATAAATTACCTAAAATATGTTTTAATTAAGATGTTAGTTCATATGGAAAATAAAAGCCAACATTTTTTAAAGTATGAAAAAATTTCATTTCAAAGTAATGTTTTTGAAAGTTTCTTACATTGCCTAACAGAGATCCCTTAATTTAATATGGCATTACAATACTATCACTAATACAAAACAAAAATTCATGTTTCTTTAAAAATATGATGATTATGTCTAAGACATACACCATTATCTCAGCACGGTTAGATGCCGTACAGAATTGAACACGGATGAAAGCGACAGACTGAGAGTCTTTACAGTGACACACACTGTACTTCAGTCCCTCGCTTTCATTCCTGTAAAATATGATATGCTGCTACACTGACTAATGTATTTTAACCATTCAAACAGCACCTTGCTGTCGGCCAGCTATATTTATATCGTCATGCTAATTATTCTAACCAGCTTCTGAATTCAGACGGGGACCTTCAGCCCCAACAAGGGTGCTGTTTACCAAAAAACCTCTGATCAACTCTTGATTTAATTACCTAGAACAAAGCTGAAAATCATTAACAAGAAGTCTACTTTGTTTTATAATTGTACAGATTCTCATATAAATCAGCTATATATATGAATCTATATACATGTCTGTTAGTACCCATCACTTTTTCCATTCAATTTTCCTAAATACTTATACTAAAAAAGTCTTTAGTATAAGCCATTAAAACCAGCTACAAGGAGAATCACAACATTACACACTTTGATTAGAGGCAAGAACGTGAATATAAATCAGACAAAAGACAAATGTATTTACATCGTAGAGTAACGTTCAAGTATTGCCAATATGTATTTAGCACAGATTTAGTTTTCCTCATAAATTGAAAACCCATCTCGAGGGTTTGGTGAATTAGTCTCGACTTCATGTCTGCAGCACTCGGACCGTTTTATTTAGGATGGCTAAATGTGAACAAACAGCTGCTGTGACCTGCAACCTATGATTACAAATGATTTCCTTCTGCATACAAACGTATGTTTATTTCTAGTCATAATCGACAGGATCGTGACGGGCCGCTCGTGAACAGGTTATTAATTGTGTTAATCACGTGACAAATGAAGGACAGCCTCGAGGATGAGATCTAATCATTTGCTTTTCTTAGTGATTTTCTGATCTGGAGTAGGGGTTGCACAGACTAGTGGACTTCAGTGCTCTGCCATGACTTTATAGTTGAGTCGACTAGTCGCGGGTCCTATAGACGCAATGAGTAATAAATCACATTTATGCTCCGTAAACAGTTAAAATTACAAACTAATTCACTCTGAATGCGCTCTACAAGTCATGTGTGATTATATTACTGGATGCTGGAAATTGAATGCAGAATGCAGGTTTTAAACACTTATTGTACAGGTAAGTTAATCACGATCTAATCTAATTACTGTAATGCAAACACATAGCTACAGACATTAGCGTGCACAATATCATGCGCAGATCGCGGGCACAGAATTTCACTGTATTGTCAACACTGTTCTGTGATTTCTGTAAAATAGCTGAAACTGAAAAGTTCAAGCATATATTTCTTAATAACTAAATCCCACAGCTTCACTTTAGAACGCTTATCAGGTGAATTAATTCACACGCAACCGCTCTCAAATGCATGCATTCATATCAATGAATCCTGTAAAGACTGATTTAGAATAGAAATATAATGATCCAAAGACGAAATAACTGATAAAGAAGCTGTTATGAGCAATAGTCATGTGGGCAGTGCTGTGTTATATGCCATAGCTGTGCACAAGGTGTTCTCAGCTCCAGGTTCAGACTTATTTGTTCATTAATGACGTCATCAGCGACTAGTCGACGCCGACTCGACTTTCATCACATAAAAGTCCACTTTAGAAAATCAGAAGTTGTTCAACCCCTAATCTGGAGTGATCAAAAATGGTGACTGGGATTGTGTATGGAGAATTTAGCTATTAAAATAATAACATTTTAACTTTAAAATGACTGAATAAAGATTTGTTCGTTTTGCTGAACAAGATCAAGCGAGAGAGAGACCGTAAAATGATCCGAACCTTTCATCAGTAAATGATAAAACTAACGCGGTCAAGTGATTAATCGTGATTAATCGCATACAATATTAAGTTTTTGTTTTATTTACAGTTTTTGGGACCCCTTGCATTGTGATATATGCATCATACAGTGTGGAAAGGGTTCTGCAAAAATGTATATTACAGAACGTATTTGTCTGATGCTCATATGTTCAGAACAAACAAGGGACTATGAACAACCAACACAAAACAAAAGAACAGTCGTGGATCACCAGGTAACACACAGTATTAAGAACAGTATTTTGCAGGGGGTATTTGAATAATTTCAGATTTTTTTTGTCTTGTGGTCTAAAAACATAATTAAAATACTTACTCAGGACAGTTTATACATTTATATATTCATATTCTTATTTTGCAGTATGTGTGCTGTGTATATAATAATAATAAACAACATATTATTTTGAAAATAATTATACTTAAATATATAAATTCTTATAGTATATATAAATATATAAACAACATATTCTTAAATATATAAATGCATGTGTGTTTATTTATATATACATAAATATACACAGTAAACACACATATATTATGTAAATAAAACGTATTGGATGCGATTAATCGTTTGACAGCGCTAGGTAAAGTCTTTTAAATGTGAAACACAAGTGAATTATCAATCTGCAGTGCTTCAAACACACATCAGTCCCTAATGGTGCGGTTTGATTGTGGTTGTGTTTGTTTGTCTAGCAGTAAAAGCCCAGTTTTCTCCCCGTCACTAGTTATGTTTCCATCCAAAGATTCAAATTAAACTTATGCTCAAAACTGGAATTTCGCATAAAACATATGCTAATAAACCACTGTTTCCATCCAACGAGTCAAAGAGAACAAAATCATCACTTCCAGGTAAACTGTGGCATTAAATATCACTAAGAATATGGAAGTCACTGAATATAATAATTTTCATATAACATAAATGACTTGCACCTCAAGCAGACGAGACACAATAACTGCGTCATTACTTTCGGAGGTGGATGCTGCTGTTTGGGAACACAGTCGTGTAAGACAGTAATTATACAGAAATGTTTAGATGACAGACTTTCCTCAGGCTTTTCAGGATGACCATAACAACTTATAGATGCTGTGAACGAGATCGGTCCGCTCTTAGTCGAGTTATCCCGTCTCACAGCGCAGTCACGTGACTTTTCAATGCGCATGGAGGAATTTATTCGGTAAATGTGTTTCCATCGTAGTTTATGTGCATTTTTTCTGCATTTATTTAATCAAAAATATGTTTTTATTTTATTTTAATGTACTTTAAATAAAAAAAATATCCTATGATGTAAAACTGTGATACTTTGTTCAAGATTATTTGATTAATAAAAAGCATTTATTGAAAATATAAATATAATGAGTCTTGACTAACACTTTTATAAATCACAATTTGAATTGAAAACATCCTTGCTGAATAAAAGTATTAATTTATTTAAAAAAAGAAAGAAACAAAAAATGTGCTGACCCCAAACTTTTGAACGGTCGTGTACTTGTTAAAACGTATTTCTATTTTTAATAAATGCTGTTTTTTATTTATCAAAAAATTCTGAAATCGCAGGTTACCAAAAATATTAAGCAGCAAAAACTGCATTTAAAACGGCGTGAGACAGTCCACTTCCAATTCAAATGGGTTGCACAACAGCTCAGACTGGTTTGCACGGCACTTTTCAGCCAGGTCTGACGAGGAAACATATCAGCTGAGACTCGGTGCATCCAGGTTTGACTTCAATTTGATTTAAGTTTGCAAAGAGCTGCAAGGACATCACGTTAACATATGCGTATGCATGCATCCTCAGGGTCTGCAGGATGAGGTGCACGTGGAACAGGAGACCCTTCAGACGGTCAAGGCCTTGTGCCGTAACACGCAGGAGACCGTGGAGATGCTGGAGGACAGGAAGACACAGCTGAAGGAAGAGCTGAAGATCATCTATGACCTCCAGAAACAGGAGAGAGAAGTGGTGAGCAAGCTTAAGATATGAGTTCTGCAGCAGGACGTTTGCTGTTGTTCCAGGTTAATTACAGGGTGATATATTTCTATTGCCAGTGATTCGGCTGCCAGCACTCTTTGTCTGATTGAATACAAGGCTGCGTTCTGAATCATGGGCAAAGTCATGCTGGCGGGACGTCCAGCCAAAAGAGCACTGCAGCAGTCTAGTCTTGAAATGCCAAGAAATTAGTTAAAGAGCTGCTCAGTCTGTGCCCTTAATGTTTCCTCTGTTACAGAGAGTCCACGTTTGCTTAAGCTATAAGACTGACTGATAATTGATTGTACAATTAATACGCTTTCCTAAACGTGGTGTGTCTCTAATAGCTTACAAACAGCCCTGCAGGAAACAGCAGCGTGTTCACACTTAATTCATGCACAATGTTACATATATGAGTTGAAAAGCCGAACAAGCCTAAACAAAGAGCTCACATGACGGAAGCTAAATAGTCTCAAGCTGGACTTCTGGTTATGGTGTGGCACTGAAAAGACACCTCTACTAAATGCAAAAAGAAGAGTAAAGTGCAAGACAAAATGTGAAATGAAACACAAGGCTAACCAAGTGAGATGAAAAAACAAGACAATAGCAAATCAAAATAAATAAATGTTTTTATCAGTATAAAAATAAATCTGAGTGTTGGCAGTTCTTCAGGCTATCAAAGAAAGAAACACAGAAACAGGCTTTTCCAGAACACACAATGAAATATTCACACACCAACACCTTAAAATCATCAAAAGAGAAAGATGATGATATGAAGAACAGAAATCGACTGAATAATTTGAGGTTAGTTAGTCTACCGGAGAAGGAAAGATTATGTTTGCAGCAGAAATGTGGAGTTACGGCATCTAATATAAAGGACTAAATGGACCATGAAGCGACTAGTTTGTGAGGTCAACTAATTCATCATCATGTTTTTACTTGACTGGAGTAGGATTAAATCATGTAAAATATGCTCATGCAGAATAATGCATTGATTAGCTTTATAAGTACTAATAAACAGCCAATATGCTAGTAATATGCATGCTAAAAAGCAACGTGTTAATAAATAAAAGGCCTCTAACACTAGCTAGCTCTTTTTTCTGTTCGATCTGTTTTCTTTTTATTTATTATATAATTAAAAAAGCCTTGCTACGTGTACTGCATTACGTTAACTGAGACTTGTTATAGACCTATATCATTGCTCTTTTGTTGCTTCTGTTGTCCTCATTTGTAAGTCACTTTGGATAAAAGCTTCTGCTAAACACAACCAAATGACTAAATGTAAACACAACCAAATGTAAATGCTCACAACACAACCAAATAAAGAAACACGCTAATAGTCACAAACAACAACCAAATAAAGAAAACTGGTCTTTAAAACAACCAAATGAAGTGTTACCGAAATTAGCCATAAAGAAACACGCTTTCAAACACAACCAAATAAAGTTCAAGGTTTTATTCGTCACAACACAACCAAATACTCAATTATACAGAATATAATCCGTAGTGAAATGTAAACACAACCAAATAAAGAAACAGGTCCGCTCAGTGGACAGTGCAAAACAACACCACCAAATAAAGAAACATGTAACACAACACAACCAAATAAAGAGAATATACAAATAAAGTAAAAAAAAACCAAATAAGGAAATAATAAGATGTGCAATAAAATAAAATGTGTAGAACAGTATACTGTGGACTTAATATATAATAATATAAGCAGGGATGTGCAAGAGATATGCATAGCAGCAATGATGGAGAGTAGTGAATATCTTACTGCTTATTAAATGGAGTCATGTTGATGTTATGAGACTGAGTTTGAGTTTAGGAGCCTGATGGCCTGAGGGAAGAAGCTCCTCCTCAGTCTCTCAGTTTTTGCCAGATGGCAGTAACATGAAGAGACGGTTACCGGGGTGGTTTGAGTCCTTGATGATTTTAGCAGCTCTGCTTTTGCATCTATTAATGCTCATTTAAAACTGATTGATTTAAAAGCATTATCTATGCATTTCTAATTGAGTGTAAATGCACTCGTGCCACCTCTGAAGAGTCAGTGTAAACATACCTAAACGCCACTTCATTTTCCTAGAATAACACACTGTAGTATGTGTGACTGTAGTAAGCATGTTTTTTTGGTGAAACATTAATCTGTTGCAGTGTTGTTATTGACTATTAGGTGGCAGTATAGGGACGGGGATATGTAGTAGGTTATTAGATATTACTTTGGTGTCTAATTCAGTGACAGGTAACAAGAGACAGTGATCGGTTGCTCAGGAGAAAAAGTGCTCATATATGAAGAGCTTGGTCTTCTTCAAGCTGTGCTTTTATGCTCGGAATCTGTCGAGCAATTACAATTGTGAATTGAATTAATTACAAGATGTGCTGATTAATTCAACTAATTTTTTGCACATCAATTTGAACTAAGAAATTACCAACCAAAAGAGTATTGTGTGAAATAAAAAAGCGGTGCTATGCACACACAAGAGTCACACGAAGACGACGATTAGAATAAGTATTTTAATTAGACTCACGATGGGGAAGTTCAGCACGCACACAGGGTGGACAGGAACAAATATAGGGCAGATAACGAGGGGCTGACAGGTTTCTAGACTAACTTTTTGCACTGGGTGCACTGGTGCGCCTAACTTTTTTTCTTAACCAGCACAAAAGTTAGGTGCACCCAAATTTTTATATAGGCAATATTGACTAGTAAAACGACTAACTAACAATCTGGACAACATAAAGTTTTTATTTGAAGCACAATTCTACAAGAAAGGTAACTTACTGAAAAAGTGTTGGTGCTTAAAGTGCTTCACTGAGCAGAGATTTAAACTTAAAACATCTCAAGACTAAATTAAGTGTTTTTCAAACTGAACATCTCATGGCTCAATGTATTATGGACTATCCTCCATTGCAGTCACATGAATAAACTCCTGTAGTTTATTAGATCTTTGTCCTTGGCTAAACCAGCTCCACACTCTCTCTAGCATCAACATCTTCCAGACTTGGCTCTACACTGATTCTGATCAGATCTTCCACTGTGTCTGAACGAAGGGATGCTCTCAGAGATGGCACTGGTATTTACAGTTTTTATAACCAATTCTTACTATGCAAAAAAGAAGTGGCCTTTAGTGTTATGTTAGAAGCATTTTTATACTCATACCTTTTCTTGATGGCTTTATTTTCATTTAAATGTTTAGTTTTGAAATGTTGTATGCATTTGTCATATTTATTTCATGTCTTTATCTTCTTAAATGATATAATATTATAGTTTTAACTTTTAATTTTAGTTACTTCTTATTTGTAAGCCGCTTTGGATAAAAGCGTCTGCTAAATGACAAAGTAAAGAAAAAAATAACTGTTCTGTTCTGTCTAATCGTCTCTCTGTACTCATACTGTATTTTAATGCAGCCAAATTCTCAATAAAACTGTTTTACTTTATATATTTGACTGTTTATGTTGTCAGTCAACAGGATAAATATGAAATAATGACTGAAACACGTTTTAAGAATTCATAACCAGCTAAGAAGCTAGTCTGCACAAAAATCATAATTTATAATTGTCCGTTGTCTGATGAAATCAAATAATACACAATATAAGACAAGACAATTCAGTGCTGTGATTTCTTCTATATTTGCATGTACATTTAGAGAAGCAATAATATCTGTTTTAACTGAACGGGCTCCTCTCAGACGCTTGCTGAACAGAGCAGATGCAGAGAAAGCGCGCTGATCTCGTTGCGGCGATCACAGAGACACTCTGAGAGACTCGATTTGTCACTAAAAACAAAAAGTTGCTATGGGGGTCTACAAAGGTGCTAAATGTCGCTAAGTTGGCAACACTGCACGCATCTCTACTACTCACCTCTTTCTCTCTGTCTGACTGCAGCAGCACACGTGACGCATTTGTCAACGCGCACACACACATACAGGAATATCTGGACCACGGCCAATCAGAGGGGGGTCCGCCCTTCACTATCTCTGATTGGTTTAGACCACGATATAAGCCTAACGGGAGTGTCTTTTGTTGAGTTTCTGAGTCGCGGATACTTTTTTTTCTTTTCTCGAATGGCTGGACGCACCAGTATTTTTGTTAGTCGCACCCGTGAGAAATTAGGTGCAATACAGAGCCCTGCACAATGAAGGTGATTAACTTATAATTAGACAATGAACTAATGAGAACAGAAACAGAACCAAATATGGGCAAACAGGAAGGGAACACAGGCAGAAGACAAAACTTAAGTCCAGTGGGTTGTGACACATTACAAAACATAGCTTTAGAAATAAATATTTTGATTAAGCGTAGAACTTAGGCCTATTACACATAACGTTTTAATACATGGCCATAGCATTATTTTGAAAATAACTTGAAGCATTTGAAGTGGCGTTTAGGTATGTTTACACAGACTCTTCAGAGGTGGCATGAGTGCATTTATGCTCAATTAGAAATGCATAAATCATGCTTTTAAATCAATCAGTTTTAAATGTGCTTTAATAGATTTAAATATGAAACTGAAACTGCCAGTAGGTGGCAGCAAGTCTCAATGAGTGAGTCATTCATTCAACCGATTCGTTCAAACTGTGCATTTATTGACAAACAAAGCAAGGGACTGTCTCATGTTATTTTCAATGAAGTAATAAAACACAGCTGTGTGTTGCTCGGAGACACACTACAGTTCGGCTGTGGCTTTGATTAAACTATTTTCTTGGCAAATTTGTGCAAAAACAGACAATACTGACAATATTGAGTTTAAAATGTAACAATATTAACTTGCATATAATCAGTATCACATTTGCAGTTGTGCAGATATTCAGGAAAAAGCACCCCTGCTTGTGTGATATTGCTAAACTATATAATTTGATATAAATATAAAACAAACATGGATAGAAGGACATTTTGTCCCTCATATCTTGTATTTCAGGTGCATTGTAGTAGGCTTCGTCACACAGTCCTGCATCATGCTCGTCGTAAAGCAGCTGCATGCAGTGTAAGATGATTGAGAGAGCTTTGTGTCTTCAGTGGTTTGTGTGGAAGCTGACACACATCCCCGTATCCCCCAGAAAGTCATTAGTCGGCATATCAATTACGTCTCAGAACGGATGTAGATGCGAGCTGCAGTTGCTTGGCACTTGAAGCAGATGACAGTATTAATGGAGCCATAAAAGGAAGGAGAGACTGGTTTTTGAACGGACTAACGACATAGTTGTATCTACTGTAGATGCAAAACTAAAGGAGTTTAAAGCTTCCCTGGAGGAACACGATCCATATTAGATTATAAATGATCGGTCTAAGGCTCAGATTGACAAAGTTTCTTTCAATCAACAGTTCCAAGAGGTGATAATTGCATTCAAAGATAGAAGTTAAAAAGGATAGTATTGTCTGATAGTGTAGTCAAAAAGGATATTATTGTCTACAGGTTGGATCTTGTATTAGAAAATGGACTGCTAAGGGTGGAAAGAAGAGTTAATACGTCAGCAATGCCTATAAGGCTAAACAATTCACTGTATTGCCATATCTTCTACTTGAAGACATGCGTGAACATTTGGTGGTAGACATCAGATGCCCTCTAAGCTTCGTCACAAGTATTGGGTTACAGATGCTAACTCAAGAAAGATCATCTCTGATCAAGTGTTTTGTCCGTAGATGCTACGTAGGGAAATTAGACACGCAAAAGATGCTACAGAGTGATTTTCACTTATATAGCATGCTTTTTGGATTCAGACTCATGCATCAGTTGTGCCCACTCTTGCTACCTGTTCACACTAATGTCTAAAAAAGCGAAAAAAGCCAAATAAGAATCTTAAAGTGTCTCACATAAGGCCAGATAATGGCCAAATTGGTGCAGACAGACAGTTAAAAGAGGCTCTCACTGCTTTGAGTGTTGGTAAATCTTCACAAAGACATTCTCAACAGAACGCCGAATTCAAAATCCACCATTGCATGCCATACTTCTTTCTACTGCTTTTATTTTAATGGTTTAACTGTTTAATTCTGTTTATATTATTGATGCATATCACCTACTACTGGGAAGTTACACAGCTACTTTTAATCTGATCTTTTGAGATTTCATCTTTCATTCGTTTTTTTATAATTACTGTGAATAAGAACATTTCTTTGATGCTAAATATATAAATAAAAAAAGAAACAGATTGATCACTAATAAAGCTGGATGTGTTAATTTGTTTCTTTAGCCATGTTTAGCCATTTATTCCACATTTGTTTTAAAGTGAGCTTTATCATATGTATTTTTATTATAGAAATGTATTATATAAGAAATGTTCCATTCCAAAAAAAAAAACAACATAAAAAAGACTATAATATTGTATGAAATCTGTCATATCCACTGGATCCCAGGTTATGTTCAGAACATAAGTTGCTATATGGCTACCGTTTTGGAAACAAAAGTTGAGGTTATCAGTTTCTATAAACTTACCAGCGTATTTAGATGTACTGTATGTTAGTATTTAAATTGGGATATGAATACAATCTGCCACTAATCACATGATGATTGTGGGTCAGGGTTCCTACACATTTTCCAGACTCAAATTCCCAAACCTCTCAGTAGATTTTCAGACCATATTTATCATAAATGGTTCATAGAGCATTGTTTTCCGCTTTATATTTGGTATATAGTACAGTCATCTGTAAATATTTATCTTCTCAGTTTTTTTTTAATGATTTTCTTGAAGTGACATCATACAGAGCCCCTAAAAAACACTCGAGAAACTAATCACATGCGTAAGTGCGTTTTCCCCATACTTACGCATTACAATTTCTAGTTTTATATAACTTACTTCCTTTGTGTATCACTGCCATCTTACTATGAAAACAACAACAGCATGGATGCACATGAATTAACAAAATGTGACTTTTCTCATAGTTGTACCTCTATGGTGGCACACAAACCATGACACAAAATGGGCTGATGGCATAACATTTGCCAAGTTCAAGGCTTACTGTAAAAATGTGTTTAATATTTGGCTTTTGTTAGGGCAGAATGCAATATTTTTAAGGCCCTAGGTCTCTTTTACGCATACCAAAAGACCAAGATACCATACCGCTAAATGTGCTGATGGCACAACAGGTGTCCTATATGCAAAGTTTCTCTTGCGCACATCAAAAGTCTCTATATTTTTTTATTTTTGCAAAGGTACTTAAGGCTATGTAATACTGTGCTAAGAATATTGTAAGAACAAACCCAACATGCTTATAATCTGCAATTTTGCATAATGAAAAAGTGCACCTTGAATACATTGTCATATTTTGACTTTGACTTATTGTACAATAAAACTAAATATGGACAAAAGTCTGGAAACACAAATACTTTTCCATACTCTGCTTTCTTTTTTCCAAGCATTTTCAGATCTGGAAAATACTCAATCAAATTCCACACTTTTCCAAACCCTGTAGGATCCCTGTGGGGTATATCTTACTCTCTGCACCAGAGTAAAGCACAGCATATAGCCTCATATGTGTGCGATGCCATCTGTGTGTGTGTGTGTGCAGCTGCAGTCGCTGCAGGAGGAGCAGCAGGAGCTGGAGCAGACCGTGCAGCAGTATGATATGGAGCTGTGCGCCGCGGCCGAAGACCTCCTGCAGCTCCAGCGGGAAGTGGCTTACACCAAAGCACACGCAGAAGGCCTGCATCTACGGGTCACTTCACTGCAGGACGTATTCGAGGAGATTATACAGGTCACAGTTCAGTCACCTTCCTCTTTTTCTCCTGCCATATTTTTGGTACCAGCTCACCCAAAATGTTTTGTGATATTTCTGAGCTTGTGAGGAGGAAAAAGCTTTAAATTAAAAGTGCAAACATTCCATTGACTTCTTATTAGTTACTAGTTTTTATATTATTATCCATTTAAAATAGGTTTAAACCAGTTTCAGTGGTTTTAGATGGCATATCAGAAATATTGACTTTCCATAATTAATTAATGTACTAATTAATGTTCCTGTGGCTCGGTGGTAGAGCATTGCGTTAGCAGCGCAAAGGTTGTGGGTTCAATTCCCAGGAAACACACACATACTGATAAAAATAATGTATAGCCTGAATACTGTACTGTAGTAGTACTGTAAGTCGCTTTGGATAAAAATGTCTGCTAAGTGCATAAATGTAATTGAAATTATAGTTTGGGATACAGTTTAATAAATTAATTTGATACTTTTTGTTTAGTTTTATAAATAGTCTAGCTATACTACATCCCTGTGGATCCAAAATTAAAGCATTGTCTTTAGGAGTGGGAATCTATGGAAATACATTAAATCTTTACAAAAACTAAAACTGTCACAATACCAAGACTTCAGTAGATTATTTTTAATACCGGTGAAAAGGTCACAATTCTTGATGCCAATTTGGATAGCAACAACTAGTTTGCTATTGTAAGATATATATAAAAAAAAATTATTGTTACTTTCATGTAACATTTTTAGTCACATGTGTGATTTATTTAATACATGACTGAATTCTGTGCAGCTAGAAAGGTAAGAAAGATATTAATTATCTTACAATAACATATCTTTTACATCAGAGTGGTCACCAGCACCACTGTTTTACACCTCACTGACTATCAAACGCTATTGTATGTCAATCATAAACATACTTGCTGTAAATATGGTAGCTGTGTGACCAGTGAAAGCTCAAACTCAAATTTTACAGCAAACTGTTGCCATATGGGACTTGCATCTGTAAAAATCACAGTTTCCCATCTGGTCCCCCATCAGACATAATCAACCCAAAATGAAGGGAATTAAAAAGAAATCACATCCATTCGTTCTCATCCTAAAATCTAAGAGATGCTTCAAGCCTTAGAAATGGTCAAGTCACACTATATTTACCCAGGAACCCTTAAAAAATGAAGACTGAGACTCAAACCTTTCCTGTTTTCCTACATGGAACTACTTTCTGCAATCTTGATCATTATGTGAACCTTAGTTTTAAGTCTAAAAACACAAATTAAGTTATATATGGTGAATTCAGATAAATTGGGACACCTTTTTACCATTGAGATGACTGGGAAAAATTCCCAATTATCCTGAATTAATCCTATGCATAGCTTGAAATGTGCTCTATAAGTCATTCCATGACATAAGAGGTGAAAACCAGTCAAATAAAGTACAAAAATAGTGGATTTGCAATACAAATATGTCAAGGTAATCACTCAGAGAAATAGGCATGTTAAAAATGGTCAAGCAACTTCTGTTGGACCACTTGTGATTGACTGACCCATTAGAAATACTGTCTCTATGTGCAATCTGCAAACGTGTTTACACACTGTAAACATAATGTCATGTGTTTTTTTGACTAGGTTAAACAGAAGCTGGCTGAGCTGGTCGCTGGCCTCATAACCCGTGACAGTTCAGTGGCTGAGATGGCAGAAGAAGCTCCTTGTGTCGGTTTGGACCAGGAGTTGGAAGAACACACGGATGATGGAGAAAGCGAGTGTGATCCCGTCTACAGTGAGACGATCAAGTCCAAACCAGAAGGAGAGGAAGTGAATGATGTTGAGCAGGAGAACACTGTAGAGGAGCTCGATAATATGCAGTACTCAGTGGAGAACTTGGTATGAAGAGTAGCATTCATATGAATGTGTCATTTGCTGCTAGTTACTAGTCTGTTGATGTGTTACTGATTCCAGAAGAGCAGCGGCTCATCGTCTTTCACTGAGATCACACTGACAGAGGTCAAAGAGGAGGATGTTATGTTCAGATCAGCCACTCCACAGGTAGGACACACATTAACCGTGTTACAGATTGAGCATGTACCTGTTGTTTTGCATTGTGGGATGTGTTCAGTAATTCTTACGTACAGCTATATAATAACATCTTCAGAGTGCTTATTCATATTCAGTTCTGTTGATTGCTTAAAAAGTGCATTGCTTGATGTAATATTTACTAAAACTAAAGCATAACATATACATTTGCACGAAACATGTTAAGTTCACATACGTGTTTCTACAAAAGAACAATGCTGCAGCCAGTTATTCTGCTTTTGAAATGTGTGTTCTGTGTCAGAATGTCTGTTTTTGTTTTGGTCTGTGTGACTCCGCCCACTGCCAGATTCCCAATAGTATTTCAACACCCCAGGGGGTTGCCAGTTGCCATAAAACACTGCATATTGTAGCCATTGAGTCAGAGATCACAGATTCCACCAATCCTAAAAAGCCTCAGCATCCATCTGAAACGCTCTTTGACCAGAGGAATAGTAAACATGGATAATACGACGAGTTGCGCTCGTTCCTTGTTGCATCTGGCAACCCGTGTGAGCGTCACACACTTGGCCTTCGGACCTCATGACCACTGATGGGTTCCCATTGTGTCATTATGCAGTGTTAAGTTTCCAGCAAAACTGGACACTCAATAACTTATGTTTTCTCTCTTCCAACAGTCTGACTCTTCTGACATGGAGAAGGAGGACTTTGAGATTATTCATCCCAGTCAGGTGACAAACAAACAGTTTGACTTCTTCCATCCAAACCCCTTCACTGATGGTGAGTGATTGTATGGCATGATTGTGTTCATACATTTGCATGTGACTGTGTGACTTATTTTTCACTAATTTCCAGGTGATGTATTTGGAGAGGACCACTTTTCAAAGGTTGATGTAACAGGTTAGTAACTTTCTGTTTTAAACCTTACCTTATTTTGCCTGTAATGGTGAATATACATTCTTCACAAAATATTTACAAACTATAACTAAAACTGCATCAATGCACAACTTTAAAAGTAATTCCAATGCTACAGCTACTAATTTAAGTAGTATTGGTTCAGTCCTGACTGAGAATACATTTGCAAACTAATATTAGATTCCCTAGAATATCATTATATGCTTAAACATTAAGATTTGTACTCATGGAAATTACTAAAGTAGTCAAACCTTTCATTAGAAGGGGGGATCCAATACTTTTGGCAACATAATGTAATTACACCACAGTTACAATACTATAGTCACTATACATTAAGGTGAAAGCACTTCATAATTTTTTTAATAAAAAGGTACTTATTTAACATTGGGGAGTTAGAACTATTATAACCTTGGTTTGTGAAATCCTGCCATTATTTCAACAGGTTGCATGCTGTGTTTGTCCAATAAAAGATATTGCAGATATCCAAATAAAACCAAGGGTTAACCTGGGGTTTACAGTGTGAAACTATGAAACCTGAAGATTAGGAATAATGTGAACAGTGTCAAACATGGAAAAATAACCTGGATTCTGTTAACCCATGGTTTACAATGACACAGCTGAACACATTTTAGGGCCAGATTCACTCAAAATATTATACCAACGCAAACCTTCTTTTAGCGTTAAAAATAACTGTCAGGATTGACAAAAGACACTAAACCATAAGCAATGAAAGTCTCTAGACAGATATTGTTTCAGAATAACATTCTTGCATATGCATTTGTAGGGGTTTTCCCTTTTAGATGCAAAATGTATGAGAGGAGTTTTTTACTGAATCATGCAATGTGATTTCATTTATGGAAGGGCTGTGAAATTAATCGAATGCTATAGTCACGCGCATCTCGTCAGTAAAGCCGGTTCTGTGATTAGTAGTAAATCTCCATCACGTGCTTCAGATGGAGCGGCGTTTACTACACAGAGCCGTAGTTCACTGACAAGCTACGCAATATTGCTTCATAATCGCAGGCGATTCATCAACCGAAAAAGTTTTTCACTCGCATGAGTGCTTTTATGGGACTGCGTTCTCACATTAATTTGCCCTGTTTAGTACATTTGGCCCTAAATGTGAAACGCCCAATTCTGCACAGGAATATCTGCATGAGAGCATGTTTGATTATTACCTAAGTTTGCCACAATAGAGACCTGCTTATTGAAAAATATGGCTTGCTACTGAATAGTTACACAGCTTTGAAAAAACCTTAGCTACTGATAAATATGTTTTAGTTTTAGAGGAAAAGAGCAAATCAATCCATAAGACAGTGACTAATATGGTACTGTTTTCTCTCAGAGCAATTACCCAGGGACCCGTTTAAAGGCACAGACCCTTTTGCCTCTGACTCTCTCTTGGTTAACATGTCAGAAGAGAAGTATTGTCAGGATGACTTCATCCCTGCAGAGAACAGTCCTCCAGAAACTGTACACTACCCTCTCCAATCCGTCGTTAAAGACTACGGTACTTTTAACGCTCCCATCAACTTGCCACTAGATACTGATTGCACACAGTCCACTGGAAAGCGTGATAGTGGTGTGTCCATGTCCACTGAAAGCAGGAGTCTCAAATCTTGCAGCGATAATGGGTCTGAGCTTGGGACAAACGCTACACAAGACCGAAATCATGATGCTGTGCAACCAGATCTATCAGTTGAAGCTGTTAGTCCTCAGTTCAATGATGAGTTTGTCCATGAATCAGACTCTAGTCACAGTTCTACAGAGTTTAATTCCATCGATGCCGATTCCAATGTATTCGCTGAAGAGGAGGAGGACAGGGTTGACGTTCAGGCTGGATCCGGTTTAATTAAAAGAGCTAACTCTCTGTGTGGTCTACAGAGCATCATTGCAGGGTCCTACACTGGGTTTCCTCTAAGTCCATGTGACCCTGATCCAGGAGATTTCCAGAAGACCTTTGAACATCATATTATCACTTCTGAACACAATTCTGCGAATGACGAAGAACTCATAAAAACTGAGAGTTTATCTCCAGATAGTGCAGGTCCTCTGTGTGAACAGTTGCACGATATAAACAGTAATGCATCTAGCTCTCCTTCAATTTCTCCTTCTCAATCTTCTGCTTTAGATGCATACGACTACAAATATGGAGATATGTTCTTCTTCACTGTGAGATTAGATCCCGGTAGCCCTGAACTAAACAATCAAAGTCCAGTTTGTCCGGAACACAATGATGTAAAGAAAGATGAGTCCAATGGCCAAATGAATTGGAAGGACACCTCTTTAAGCCCTGAATTCAATGATGTAGATGAATTTGAATGCTCCAGTCCAAATCCTGAAGACACAGAACAACACAACCAGATCACTAACGACGAGAACCAACTGGAGGTGGAAATCCCTCTTAAACATGATGAATTATTAGTGCCTGATTCTGAAAAGGTGGTTTTAGATATTCCATGTCTTACATTTAATGATTCAAATGCTTGCCAAAGCGTGCTTGATTCAGAGTGGAATGACCAACGGATGGCAAATACAGATGTAGCTGAACCTGTTCCTGATTCATCTATCCTGGACACCGAAAGCAATCCGCCAAATTCTACAGCTCAAGACGTCTTTTGTCTGCTTAGTAATACAGAAACATCAGCTACTGACCCGTTTTATGCCCATGAGCAACTCAGCCCTGAATCTAGCAGGTCACCACACAAACCTTCTTCCTCTGAAGGCTTGGCCATGAGTAAACTTGAACTCCAGTATTTTGACCCATTTAGTCCTATACCTGCTGAGCCGATCGAAAGGCGTATCTGACTTAGAAGAAATGAACACGGTTAACTCGTTCTGTCATGAGGCTCCAAGACTAGATTCTGGTTATCATGAAGTTGATACTCCTACTCCTTTTAGTCCAGAACCTGCTGACAAAACCAAATGTATCATTGATCTTCAAGGCCCAGGTTTGGAAATCAGGAAGCAGAGTAACTCTGAAATCCACGTCCCTGATCCATTCAGTCCCGAATCAGTCGATACAGGTATATTTGACTCGGAAACGGAAAACTGTGAGTCTGGTTATATGATAACTACGTGTCAACTCTTAAATCCCCAACCAGTTTTCACAGATTTAAATAATCTGGAGGAGAAGCAGATATCTTGTGACGTGCTAAGTGATCATCTCAGTGGATCCGAACATGATGATTGTTACCCCTTTGGTTCTTGCCCATCTAATGAAGAGAGTTATGCTTATAGTAGTGAAGAAAAACTCATTGAACCAATCCGAGAAGGATGTGATGCTTCAGGAGAATGCAAACCTTGCTCTATAATGTCAAATGCTAGTGATTCCTCTCAAGTATTTCACTGTGGTTCGGTGTGGGGAACCTCCGAAATGAGCTTTCCAGACTCTAAACTGCTTGACCCAATGAAAAACAACATTTTTGATTTTAATACAATGGATGTTGGCTCATTTGTGTCCAACGTAAGCCAAGAAGCTGAGGAGGCTGAACATGTTGCTGGAAAAGTGGCGAAAAACACCAAAATGGCTGAAATTGACTATTTCTGTTCTGAGCTCAGTAAAATGGTATCGTCAGGCTCGTCTGATTCTGTTCAACAAAGTGTTGCTGAGATGTTATTCGGCTCTGATCCCAACTCCTCAAGCTTTTACCCCTGGGATTTTGAGAAGCCGCAACACAGTTGCTAGTTTTCACACCCCATGTTTAATCCATCTCATTAACTCAGATGCATTTTCAACTTTCCATTGTTATATGGGGGAAAAAAATAATACTTGGCTAAGTGTAAACATTTGTAAATGTCAGAGTGTGTAAACTTCTTGTAAACTTCACTTTTGTAGCTGCATTTCTAATTGTTGTAGTCGTTCCAATATTTTATTTATTTATTTTCAAATGCCAATTATAACCAAATACTAACTTCTGATATGTAGCATAATAAATAATTAATATTTTAAACTTCCTCTGCTGGACTTTGGAGTTATGTCCATTCAACATGAATGCTGAGATTATTTTAACTAAATACATTTGGAAGAAATAGTATTCAAATGCAGCGCATGTATCGTATATGTGTGTACAGATAACAAGTTAACATTTATCAACAAATTCATTTTTAGTAAATGGACAGATGTGGAACAAAACAAGACATCCACGTTATTTATTTTGTATGTATTATTTGTCTTAGATCTAATATTTTATGTACTTTATGTGAACGTTTTACTGAGATATTTGTATGTTGTGCTCAAGCAACTGCGCCTTAAGATGATTTCCCCGAAAACACACGAAGAAACATTGCTGCATGATTAACATTAAAAATGCTTACCATGTTACTAACCTTCAAACAGATCAACAAAATAAGCAGTTTCATTAAATGTTGTGCATAAGGCAGAGGCCATAATTTTGCCATTTACAGTGTGAGAGCTTACCAATGACTAATAAACGAGCTAACACTAATCAGAAAAGATCAGTCTTAAATTCAGTCACACAGTAACAGCATTTGATCAAAACAACTACAGTAAGACTGCACAATATGCACTGCAGTAGTATAAAGGACATTACTATGTACATTGAAGCTAGGGTAGGCCGTTCATGCTATGCTGGTGTCATCTTGCATAACCACAAAAATAAAGCATGTTTTCAAACAAACTTTGCAAAAACTCAGTGTTTACATTGACCCTATTGTCTGTGACTGTGCATATGAATGTCTCTCATATGAGACAACCTTATGAGGTCTTACTACCAAACTGTTGAGTTGAATCGGGTGTGTTTGATTAGAGGACATACATGTGTACTTCAGTTCCAGGATTGGGAATCACTGCTACAGAAAACAAAGCAGGTATAGAAGAGGGATTGATGGCTGTATATGTCAATACTGTTTAAAACGTGTTGCATTGCTACTGAAACTACATGATAGTTAAAACACTAAACTGAAAGACTGAAATCTATATGGTGGTTAAACCAAATGTCTACGTCACAATGATAATAATGTGACTATCTGTAACAAATGTGATCATGTATTTGAAGTGTGGAAAATGTGTGTTACTTACGAAATAGTAAAAAAAAAATGATACCTCACTTATATCTCCAGTTATATACACACCCTGCACAGGGAATTGTAAATGGAAGAATGTGGGTGAAAACTAGTTGAGTATACAAACCAGAATTAATAAATCACATCTCAAAACTGTAGTGAAAGCTTGTGTGCTTCTAATAATAAAAGGTAACAGGTGAATGAAGACAGCAGCACAGGTGAGAATATATTCCCTATGACCGCAGTACATTTCTAAAACTCTGGTTGAGGTCCATGAGTTCAGCAGTCATTGCATGCTTGGAATATGGAACAACAAAGTACCCAATATGACTACTTTAAATGGCATAGTATTGCTGTTGAACGTAGAGACCAAAATGTATTAAAGTAATTCCTTAAAACCTGAAAATGTGCCTTTTAAAAGTGCAGTATGTAATTTTTGACTGTGCTAAAGTATATATACCATAATATGTTTACGGATATTTAGAAATGCTGTTAAGCTCACATACTTGTTTCTCTGAGAAACAATGCTACAGCCAGTTATTCATTCTACTTTGTAGCTTGTCGGAATGTGTTTTTTGTTTTGATCTTTGTGACTCCGCCTATTGCCAATTTGACACCCCGTGTTGCCAGTTCATGGAAAACAGCGTATTACATCCGTGGAAGATTCACGAAGTGAGTCAAAGATTGCATATTCTACATGACTTAAAAATTATGGCATCCATCTTAATCGCTCTATGACCAGATGAATATTAAAATGCAGGTAAATCAACTAACCAGCTTACAATGTAAGGTTCATCGCCTTCAACTGTTAGTTGCACTCGATCCTGTTGCGTGTCCTCAATCTGGCAACCCGTGTGAGTCTCCAGTATGAGGGAGAGAGGGCGGGAAAACGACTCTTCAATATTTTGAATTTGGAATGCAGTATCCATCTAAACCACTAGCTGTCACTGAACCTTTAAGGTCCCATATTGTCAAAACATTTTCATGATAACTGAGGTCTAGGCGATATGCAACTACCATTTAAGTTTCAAAACAGTCAGTCCACAGTGAAATGCACACAGCTCTGCATTAAGTAGCTGTGATTTTTCATGAGCCCTTGTGACTTCTGTAAAAATGTGACGTCCGAACTACTCAAATAGCCTTCAGTCCCCATCCCGAGCACCACCCACCGTCCCATCCATCCTCCAGCCACAATTAATCACCACAATGTATATACAAATACAAATGATTATAAATCATCAGTTTGTTGTTTTACACACATGCACACATACATTATTTCATACACGAACATTCGTGAGATGCAAGAAATCTTCAGACGCGCCCATGACAACAAAATAAAATACTTTATTGAACCTATTCTGATAAGAAGCTTGCGCTGCAAACGCGAATCAATTTTTGACGATGGTTTCTGTCCAGTCCGCTTGTTTTATCGCGTTTTACCACAGCTGTTGTCGTTTTTTTTTTTTGTCTGGCAGTGGCAAATTTCTAATTTAAGATCGTAATACATCGATTCTGGCATCCAACATCACAACAAGATGATATTTTAAGCTTCTTGTGTAGCCGAATCTGCGCTGGTTTGAATGGGCCGCCTCTTTTGTTTTGCTTACAGCTTAGCGCGGTGACTTAAAGGCAGGGTATGCCTTTTTGTTTCCAAAACAAATGTGCAGCCAATCAGCAGTAAGGGCGTGTCTACTCGTGATGTGGAGGAGAGAGCTTTCAATGAACAGCCGAGCCGAGCGACAGAAAGATAGAGATGGCGGATGAAAAACAAAAGAGGAAAACATCTGCGGAACGATAAGGCAAGAAGTAGGACCCGTGTAAATATCGGATTAGCTAAGGAGCGCAAGGCCTGCGATCGGACGCCGAGGTGGCTTTGTTTCTTCCCGATAGGTGAGTAACACCGTGTCTACACCACACCGCAACAGCTAAAACCTGTCTACACTTGACGCGTGTATTTCAGGCGAGAATGTATTTGTTTAAAACTCAAATCTGCGGTTTATTTATAAAAACAGCACCTATTTGAAAATGTGCTTCGCCGATTTCAGAGACGTGAGCTCCACATGGTCACCGGGCGCCCACTGCTCATGTATCCCGAAGAGAGGAGCATAACCTCGGCTAGTCCTTCTGACATTTACTGCTGGCTCTGATGTCTCTGTAGTGGTTAAACATAAGATATCAATTCATTTTGGGTAAATCTAGCAGGTAATCTTCAGTCTTTATTAATATGTTTAAATGCAAACGAAAAGAGGCCGTGGTGTTTGATATATTTGGTCTGTAAATACAGTGAGGCAAGCTGACTGATGTTATCAAGTACGCTGCTGTTTGCAGAATTACCGGACTTGCGTCGTCCCGTCCGCGGGATCACACTCCCGAGTCTAACTCGTGAAGTACGAACTACTGAGGATGCACGTCTGAAATTTGCGTACTTGGTATTGAGAAACACGCGCAGACCTAACGTTACGTCACCAGACTATTTGCCTAATCTTCTGAGTACTTTAGACCGTGATGGAAATGCAGACAGCAACAAGAAAAAGTTCCTGGGACATATTGTTCCTGGTAATTTCGGTGGAAAAGCGGGTTATGTTTCACAGAACCATTTGTTGCCTGTGTTGCGTAGGCTACGTATATGTGGGGCGGATCTATCAAAATAGGGGTGAGATCCTTTTGGGGTAGGGTTGCGCTTGTTTCTGGTGATTTCAAATATCAACATTGGCTTCCAGAAATTACTTACCCTGCCTTTAATTGTGACGTCGGCCCTAACTAGTTACCTGTGAATGGCCTAGCCATGCGTCACTCAGAAAACAACAGGCCAATCAGAAGAGAGGCTCATGAATATTAATTAGACAGGACAAAATCAACCTTTTCTTAGAAGAGTTCCTGAAAATATATTGAGATGGTTTTTGCTACTTATACCGCAAATATATATGACCCTCTCTGTGAAATCCAGGCTAAAGTCTCAAAATCTAATTATGAGGTAACGAGCATCAAAGTTTGATTTCTACCACTAATTTCACTATAATTTCAATCTTTGACATGAACTTACTCAGTCAATATTAAAGATATACAGGTTAAAATTTCACAGAATGTTCTTAATCATGTCAAGGATGATTTTTTTTGTAGAAAACAGCAAATCACAAAAAATGCCTTTAGCTGGGTTTTCACAGAGAGGGTCACATATATGCTTAAGGACATCAAAACCTAAAATAAAACTCCAGAAATGTGTACAATATGGGACCTTTTTTTTTTTCTCAAATCTAAATATGTTGAATATGTTGGAGTTGGATTTACATTACAGGCAGTAATGTTGTAAATAATGTTCAATTTGTTGCACAGAGTGATTGTTTCTCTTCATAAGACCGCGATATAAAGACGGTTTGATCGTGCGCACGCGCCCGGACCGAAGTGAACTTCCGGTCTGTGTTTGTATATCGGGCTGTTAGTGTTCCTGTGGCTCAGTGGTAGAGTGAGCACGTTGCGTTAGTTTAAAAATCAAAAACGCACAAAGGTTGTGGGTTCGATTCCCAGGTGTTTTTATATCACACACTGACAATAAATGGAACACTATAACCTTTAGAAAATGCACTGTAAGTCGTCTTTTAATTTCTCTCTCATGGATAAATGCATAAATATAAATGTAAATGTAGTGGCGCCGGCTACAAACAGTTAAAGTGATGAGTGATGAAGTTGGGTTCAGGTTGTTGTGCTGTGGGGACCGGCGCAAACCTGTGTTTCACACGTTACATACTCCCGTTTTTATTTATTTGTGGCGACCCACCACAATATCATTTTAATAAGTCACTTTCCCAAAAGGTAGTTCTCGTTGAATAAACATGAGCACGTAATGCACGTTTAAAAACCAAAACGAGGCGCAGGTGTTTTTATATCACTGTATTTCTGAAGGAACACTGTCTTTAGAAAATGTTTGATGTCATTTTAATTTCTCTCTCATGTTATATGTCTGATAAAGCAGCGTTTGTAAGCTCAGTTTACGGCCGCTACCGGGCGCATACCTCTAACGTTAACGTTATTTCTCCCGTTTTTAAGCGTCTCCTGCCGGCAGAGAGTGAATTTGCATGTTTAATAAGTCCGTCCAAGTAGTTCTCGCTGCATCTCAGTCTGTCTGATTTACAAAGCTAACATATTTTGCTTGTTATAAAAAAATGAATCTACTCCAGAGGGACTTAGCTGTTGTTATTGATTCTATTTGGATGTTTACCCGAAGTTAAGTTAGGGCCACAAACACACGCATGCGCGTTAACGTTTGTTTATGTTGTTGCCATTGAAACCGTCTATAGTCAGGAGCCACAGATAGTTTGTGTATGCTGTTTTTGACTTGCATTTTATAAATCAAGGATCACAGTTTGAGCTAAAACTCTTCTTTACCGTTCTACTGAAGACAAGAAGTCAACCTACATCTCAAATGATCTGAGGGCGAGTACATTAACAGGAATTTTACCTTTTGGGGTGAACTTTCCTTTCAAGGATATTATGATGGCAAAATATTTTTTTACGCACTTGCGAAGACCATTTGCAAAAACAAACGTAAAAAAATCAGAAATGTGCAATACCATAGTTTTATTATTATTAGTTTACAGTGTCATGGTGTATGGCATGCAGTAACTTCATCAGCATCGGAGGACTCTGTGTTCAGTAGATCCAGCTTTTCTATGGTTTATACATGCCATGGAAGGTGACTGGAGACATGATGTCAACTTCTGCTCTTGCAATCTCAGACAGGTCCTTGGCATTTAAGATCAGGCAATATGTAGGTCTCTGGGCTCCAGGTGCCACCACAATCGTCAATAAGACACCTGTAAAAAACAAAAAACAACCTTACACTTTATTTCAATTGTCCACTTCAGACATTTATACTCACTATAAGTAACGTTGCAACTACATGTCAACTAAAGGTTATTGCACACTAACTTTTTGCACATTAAAAAATAAATACGACAATCACATTTACACACTTTCCGAAACGCCTCCGAAACTTTCGTCTGTCATAAAAAAACGTTTGATTTTCTGCGTTTTCTCATCCATAGCATGCATTTTGATAGGAAAGGATGACGAATACAAAAACAATGCATACGAAAATTTCAGACTCAGGTGTGCAATGTCTTTAACTCTCATTAGAGTAATTAGCAGATATTACTTACAGTCAGTCGAATGTGTGTTAGCAATCAATGAACATCAAAATAAAGTGCCACTGAAAATACGCGCTGGACAACACATAATATCTCTGAATATGACCCACCATCATCCTCATCCACTCCATCAGGGCTCTGCACAAACAGCGGCTCTGAAGGGTACGAGTCCGGCTCCTGCCAAACCCAGGTCTCCTTAGTCTTCACATTCAGCTTGCAAATCTACGAATCATCAAAGACAGCTTAACAAATGCACTCTTCAACACTTGTTATGAAATACTGATTACTCATACCCTGTCAGGGATAAAGTGGTTGAGGCCCAGCGCATAGGCGTATGTGTAATTCTTTCCGTTGTTCATTCTGTAGTTGATCTGAGGAAACTCGAAAGCTTTGAGATTGAAAACACATGACAAAACATCCCCGTGAGTTTTAATGTCCAGCTTAATTTGAGCAGCATTTTAAATCAAAGGGTGTAAAGGATATATATCAAGTTTGTCGTACCTTGTCGTGGACCAGAGAAAAGCACCTCAGGCTCCAGCCAAATGGTCCCATCAGCCCGCATCGTGGCCGTAGCCGTGGTGTACGGCAGAGACACCAGATTCTTGCCCTGCTCCTCCTGTAAGAAACCAGTGTGAACGATCGCTCTTGAAGCAAGGAGTTTCCTCACATACCCATATAGCAAAACATATTTAAAAATAAATGCATTTAAATTAACTGTCAAAAATATGGGTTTCAAAATTGATTTTCTACCAATATATTTTTTGACCATTTCTTTGCTTAATATATTTTTTAAAAGCATTTTAAATGCATTTATGTTTTTAACACGTGAACACAGAACATGTTTAAATAAAGACATGACCGCGGGGCACAAAAGCAGTCATAAGCAGCACAGGTATATTTATAGCAGTAGTCAAAAATACATTGTATGGGTCAAAATTATTGATTTTACTTTTATGCCAAAAATCATTAGGATATTAAGATCATGTTCCATGACGATATTTTGTAAATGTCCTACCATAAATATATCAAAACTAAATTTTTGATTTAGTAATATGCAGTGCTAAGAACTTAATTTGAACAACTTATATTTAGATTTTTTTGCTCCCTCAGATTCCAGATTTTCAAATATTGTCCGATCATAACAAACCATACATCAATGGAAATATTATTTATTCAGCTTTCAGATGATGTATACATCTCAATTTTGAAAAATAAATGTGACCAGTTTTGTGGTCCAGGGTCACATTTAATAAAAATTAGCAAGGAACATACTTTACAAAGTTCCAAAAAAATACAATATATAAAAAATGAAACATGAAATCATTAGAATTCTGGTTTTGATCTCTAGTAGGCTCTTTTGCATTAGACTAAGTGGAGGATACTGTAAAGGTCCTTGCACACACTGAGTCCAACATTTGTGTATGTTTTCTTTTACATTTTTCATATTCGTCATCCTTTCCTATCCAAATGCTTGCTACGGATACGAAAACGCAAAGAATCGAACTGGAGGTGAAACGTCCAAACGTGAGGTCGTATATATTTTTTAACGAGTGAAAATTTCAGACTAAAATTTCGTACTAAAATGTCTTTTCTTTCCCCGAAATACATTTTGAAATATATTTTACTAAATATATTTTCAAATGTAAAAATATATTTTATTGAGCCTGACATTTGTAATCATATATTTATCATCAAATATATTTTGGCCTGAACAAAGACATATGTTTCAGTATAGGTCCCATATAAATGGTAAGCATGTGTTTACCCTGTAGGGGTCCAGAGGAATCACGTATCGCCTGACTTCAGGCTGAGGGGCAATCATGGCGTTTCTTTTCACCTCGTCCCAGTTTGCACGGAGGTTTGCCAGCCACAGGTAGTTGTAGACAAATTCAAAGCTGAAAAATCATATCTTATTATAAACATTATATTACCTGAAACCAGTTCTTAAAATCATAGCTTATGATGCTCATGCTTATTAAATATTCCTGATAAGTCATAAGAAAGTACAGTTGCAAACTGGTTTGACAATTTTCACCTTGGTTTAAGATTTTCACCTTGAAATATGAGTTTTAAATTCATTCTGATAGTATGCTGACTTCTAATTAGGCTCTGATGTGAATTCATAATATGAAAAATAATAAACTAAACAATTATATTTGCAGAAAGCAAATGCTCAAAATGAGCCTAAAATACCAAATAATAAGCCTTATTATATCTATCTATGGATAGATCCATTTCTGAATGCATAAACCTAAAATTACATTTGAGAAGTTTTAATACTGTATACTAACAGATTAATATAGTAAGCACAAATTTAAAAAAAATGATATACAATTTTATTTCTCACACTCATATTTATTGTTTATGTGTTTTTGTGAAGTCATAATTTTGCTATAATACTGTATTGATCAGTTTGATATTTGCTATAGTTACTATTTTTCATAGTGTTATTTTTTGGAGAATTGCATTAAAACTATATTCAACTTGAACACAAACATCATTATAATCAGGGGTCGAATTGTAAAGAAAAGTCGAGGGGGTTTCTTTTTTATTACAAAATTGGTCTCATTTTTAAAAAGGTTTCTATTTAATGAATAATGAAAAATTTACCATATTAATTTTTTTTTCCCCTTTGGGGCCTGAAATCGAGGGATTTTGGTCAATATTGATAATTAAACAATATTTTGCTGAATGTGTTTTTGTGCTGGCACCTTGGTTGGTTTAGGTCCGTCATGGATGAATAAATATGACAATAAACCACCAGTAATAAATTATTTACTGTATCATTCATATCAAACGATTCATTCAAAACGGCTGATTCAATAGAGACTAAACAAGTGTCCATCGTTGAATCACTGACTCACTCGATTCGTTCAAAACAGCTGATTCAATAGAAACAAAACAAGTGTCCATCGTTGAATCACTGACTCACTCGATTCGTTCAAAACTGATTCAATAGAAACAAAACAAGTGTCCATCGTTGAATCAACTGATGGCCAATAGATGTCCATCGTTGAATCACTGAACTCGATTCGTTCAAACGCTGATTCAATAGAAACGAAACATGGACCGTTGAATCAACGATTCGAATGATTCACGAAACATGTCACTCGATTCGAAACTGGATTCGATTCGTTCAACTGATTCAATAGAAACGAAACATGGACCGTTGAATCACTGATCGATTGAATCACTGATTCACTCGATTCAAAACATTCAACAACCGAATCACTGGATTCGTTCAATTCAAAACAAGTGTCCATCGTTGAATCACTGACTCGATTCGTTCAAAACAGCTGATTCAATAGTGGCACTGACTCACTCGATTCGTTCAAAACGGCTGATTCAATAGAACGAAACATGGTTGAATCACTGACTCACTCGATTCGTTCAAAACGGCTGATTCAATAGAAACGAAACAAGTGTCCATCGTTGAATCACTGGCTCACTCGATTCGTTCAAAACGGCTGATTCAATAGAAACGAAACATGGATCGTTGAATCACTGGCTCACTCGATTCGTTCAAAACGGCTGATTCAATAGAAACGAAACATGGATCGTTGAATCACTGACTCACTCGATTCGTTCAAAACGGCTGATTCAATAGAAACGAAACATGGACCGTTGAATCACTGGCTCACTCGATTCGTTCAAAGCGGCTGATTCAATAGAAACGAAACAAGTGTCCATCGTTGAATCACTGACTCACTCGATTCGTTCAAAACGGCTGATTCAATAGAAACGAAACAAGTGTCCATCGTTGAATCACTGACTCACTCGATTCATTCAAAACGGCTGATTCAATAGAAACAAAACAAGTGTCCATCGTTGAATCACTGACTCACTCGATTCATTCAAAACGGCTGATTCAATAGAAACGAAACATGGACCGTTGAATCACTGGCTCACTCGATTCGTTCAAAACGGCTGATTCAATAGAAACGAAACATGGATCGTTGAATCACTGACTCACTCGATTCGTTCAAAACGGCTGATTCAATAGAAACAAAACATGGACCGTTGAATCACTGGCTCACTCGATTCGTTCAAAACGGCTGATTCAATAGAAACTAAACATGGACCGTTGAATCACTGACTCACTCGATTCGTTCAAAACGGCTGATTCAATAGAAACGAAACAAGTGTCCATCGTTGAATCACTGACTCACTCGATTCGTTCAAAACGGCTGATTCAATAGAAACAAAACATGGACCGTTGAATCACTGGCTCACTCGATTCGTTCAAAACGGCTGATTCAATAGAACGAAACATGTCATCGTTGAATCACTGACTCACTCGATTCGTTCAAAACGTGCTGATTCAATAGAAACTAAACAAGTGTCCATCGTTGAATCACTGACTCACTCGATTCATTCAAAACGGCTGATTCAATAGAAACGAAACAAGTGTCCATCGTTGAATCACTGGCTCACTCGATTCGTTCAAAACGGCTGATTCAATAGAAACGAAACAAGTGTCCATCGTTGAATCACTGACTCACTCGATTCGTTCAAAGTGTCTGATTCAATAGAAACTAAACAAGTGTCCATCGTTGAATCACTGACTCACTCGATTCGTTCAAAACGGCTGATTCAATAGAAACAAAACATGGATCGTTGAATCACTGGCTCACTCGATTCGTTCAAAACGGCTGATTCAATAGAAACAAAACCATCGTTGAATCACTGACTCACTCGATTCGTTCAAAACGGCTGATTCAATAGAAACGAAACATGGACCGTTGAATCACTGACTCACTCGATTCGTTCAAAACGGCTGATTCAATAGAAACGAAACATGGACCGTTGAATCACTGACTCACTCGATTCGTTCAAAACGGCTGATTCAATAGAAACGAAACAAGTGTCCATCGTTGAATCACTGACTCACTCGATTCGTTCAAAACGGCTGATTCAATAGAAACGAAACAAGTGTCCATCGTTGAATCACTGACTCACTCGATTCGTTCAAAACGGCTGATTCAATAGAAACGAAACAAGTGTCCATCGTTGAATCACTGACTCACTCGATTCGTTCAAAACGGCTGATTCAATAGAAACGAAACAAGTGTCCATCGTTGAATCACTGACTCACTCGATTCGTTCAAAACGGCTGATTCAATAGAAACGAAACATGGACCGTTGAATCACTGACTCACTCGATTCGTTCAAAACGGCTGATTCAATAGAAACGAAACAAGTGTCCATCGTTGAATCACTGACTCACTCGATTCGTTCAAAACGGCTGATTCAATAGAAACGAAACAAGTGTCCATCGTTGAATCACTGACTCACTCGATTCGTTCAAAACGGCTGATTCAATAGAAACTAAACAAGTGTCCATCAATGAATCACTGGCTCACTCGATTCGTTCAAAGTGTCTGATTCAATAGAAACGAAACAAGTGTCCATCGTTGAATCACTGACTCACTCGATTCGTTCATAAACTGATTCATTCACGGAATAAAACACTGTGTTGCTATGCACTGCTGTATAAAACTAATAGCACATTTGCATATGTGCTGATATACAGAAAAGTGCATTGCTTGTGCAATGAAAATAAAAACATAAAAACTCATACATGGGTATTTTTTATTTCATTGCTGGAATTATAAGGGCTGTATTCTTGTGGGCTTCATCGTGCAGTGAATGTATAATGTCAGCTCTCCTATCGTCTCTCAGTCCCTCACAGTCACACACATATTACGTCAAGAGAATGTCTTTCTGATCAAGGAAAAATCATAGCTTCTGTTGTCTTCTTTTAAAAGCACCATTGTGCGTGAAAAATGACGAAATTGCTCCTCCTTGTGCGCAGCTCGTTACAGTACCCAGCTCTGATTGACCAATCGCCGTTAACTCGTGAATGATCATACGTAGAGAATTTTAACATTTCATGTGCATGACAAGTTTTACATAATACACTAAATTAATAATCCAATGGGAATCATATTTTTTTAACCTATAATTAGGGCAATTCGAGCCCTAATTATAATTATTAATATAATTAGTTGTGTCAAACGATTAATCGGGATTAATCACATCCAAAATAAAAGTTTTTGTTAATATAATATATGTGTGTGTGTACTTTTGTATATTTATTATGCATATATAAATACACACACATGCAGTATATATTTAGAAAATATTTACATTTATATACATAATTATATTTAATATATAAACAACATATTTTTCTTAAATATATACATGCATGTGTATGTATTTGTTTATACATAATAAATATACACCGTACACACACATATATTATATAAACACAAACTTTTATTTTGGATGTGATTAATCGTTGCCCAGCACTAATAATAATATCAGTATATGCAATGCACAACAATAACAAAATAAACCATACAAAAAGATATTGTGCCATTTTCAATTAATAGACAAACACACGTGAGATAACGATGTTTTGGCCACAGAGCTGGCACCTTGCGCTGTATAGTTGCTTTAATGTAAGTAAATCTTGTGTTGTACAGTACTCACCCTTTCCAGGCACACAGGTCAACAACAATGAAGCCGGAGTCCTCGTAGCAGTTGATGTGATGGAAAAGACCCATCGCAGCGGTTCTGAATTTATAGTCGATGTATTCTCCTGGATGCTTCCTCGCAATGTGTATCCAAGTCTGCAGAAATGAACACAACATACGGGTTCAACGCCGCATGCAGCATCATCGGTGTCAAGTAACTCGTGTGTTATCAGAAACAGCAACATACGCCTTTCTCCTCGTCAGATTCAAAGCAGTCCATGTAGTTGGATCCGCGGATACTCCAGGCGCTCAGGAACTTCAACAGGTTGATTTTAACAGGCGTCTCGACAAAGACGAAGTAGTTTTCTGACATCCCAAAACTAGGGAAAGACATGGTTTGTCATGTGTTGATCTGGCTACAAATATTGCACATGCATTTATGCAATAAAACACACACCTTCCATCAACAAGAAGGGAATATCGAGCAACGTGTTCAATCACTATATTTACAAAATGATTTCTGCGCTAATGGAAAAAGATCAAAATAAGCACTGTGCATATGAGCAACACTCATTAGTGTGTAACTGCAGGTTTATATTGAGATGATGAATAGCTGACTGTACATTATAATTTATTTATATGAGCTAAACAATGAAGTTTCTTTGGCTCCAGTACTTATCTAAACGTTACGTGAATATTATTATTATTACATTTCATAAAGCAAAACCATACAATAATAGTTGATATATATAAAAATTACGTTTTTGTTTAATACAGTTAAAAATATATTTGCTGAACACTCATACAGCATGTTCTCATACTTATTGTTTTATTATTGTAATGTGTTTTTTAACTCATAATTTTGTTATAATACTGTTTAGATCCGTTTGCTATTCGCTAAAGTTACTATTTTTCAAAGTGTGATTTTTGGTGAATTATGAAAACTAGGTCCAGTTTCACCATAAACATCATTATAATGATTCATTACAATATTACAAATTGTAAATAAAAGAAAGGTACTGGAGTGTGTTTTACAATGAAAATAATATTTAGTTTCTTCTACTTCATAATTTCACATGTAATTCATTCATAAGTTAATTAATTAGTTTGTGATTAACTGTGAAGTTTACCAGACATTTCTAAGTGAAAACTGTCTTTATTTGCTTTCTTCTTCAGTGTAGTGTATGGAAGCCAGAACGATTCAAAAATACAAATAAAACACAAAAATATATTGTCCTCGTTTGAGTAAATTATGTTTTATACACTATAATATGTTTCAACACTTCTCTGTCAATAGAAATAGCTCCAAATGCAGAATGAATAATCAGAATCAGAAAGAGCTTTTATTGTCATGCTTGCGCAGCATACAAGGAATTTATTTTAGTGTCATAAAAAATAATAATAATTCCTTGTATTAATACATAGATGCATGCATGCATAGTTACCTGTGCACATAGGATGGCTTGAACCGCTCCGCACTTGGGAACTGCACAACCACCTTGGATTTCTCAATGGGGTCCGATTTGTCTGAAAGATTGTGTTGCCATTTAACCAAATGCATTAGTTATCATTTAACCAGCCATAGGCGGAGCGCGTGGCCACGGGGACTTGGAGCAAAAATGCCACTAAATTGGACAAAAATGTCCCATGCACAAATAAATTAAATAAATATATAACGCCTGTTGGTAATAAAGTGACAAATGAATGAAAAGTGTTGATTGCGGCATTAAATTAAGATCTGCTCATGTTGCACCATTTCTACAGTGTGACGCATTATAACCAATCACACTCGATTCTGTTGAGCTTAGGAACGCGGTAGCCAATCAGAGGCGTTCAGATGAGTCATCGCTGAAACTGAGTTTTGTTGAGCGCGCGGTGAATTCGGACCCTCGTGAATTCTCTCATCATAAACTACAAAGTAGATGTGCGCACAATGTAATTAAGAGACTCATTCCAGTGTAGACAGCATCAGAGATTATAACCATAGTTTTGTATTTTTGAGAGCTTTGAAGTTAGTAATAATGTTCTTCGCTGGCTTTCTCATGCATTCACTGTTTGAATAATGTGGAAATGAAATGTTATGATGATACATTTCTAATGTTTTCATTAAATTGTACTCGTGTTAAATACAAATTCAGTCCTACTGTATTATCCTACATGACACCCGTATCTGGTTCTTGTGTTTGTAGTTAATAGATTTGGCTGGAGGTGCTTCACCCTCCGTCTATATAAGCATCATTCATTAAACATTGCTCAGGACTATAACACCTCTCACCTTTCTGTTTAGGTGGGATTCGGACGATGTTGTAGGCCAGCGTGGCTCCCTTCCCCATGCAGTTCCCAATGTTGTAGACCGTCCCGTCTCTCTCGATGTGTGGATGGGCCGTTACTCCGTTTATATTCACATAGTCACACATGTCAACCTTTTGAAATGATTAAGCAATATTTATTACAATGCTGGAAAGATCTACACAATCTGACTCTGGAGCACAAAACCAGGCATAAGCGTCCATTTTTCAAAATTGAGATTTATACATCATCTGACGCTGAATAAATAATATTTCCATTGATGTATGGTTTGTTATGATAGGACAATATTTGTCTGAGATACAACTATTTGCAAATCTGGAATCTGAGGGTGCAAAAAAATCTAAATATTGAGAAAATCATCTTTAAAGTTAAACAATGAAGTTCTTAGCAATGCATATTACTAATCAAAAATTAAGTTTTGATATATTTACAGTAAGAAATTTACTAAATATCTTCATGGAACATGATCTTAATATCCTAATGATTTTTGGCATAAAAGAAACTATAAATTTATAATTTTGACCCATACAGTGTATTTTTGGCTATTGCTACAAATATACCCCAGCGACCTGGTTTTGTGCTCCAGGGTCACATATTTAAATCAATGCACATTAAATCTTTGTCTTACCTTTTTCAAGGTCTCCAAGGTTTCCACGTTGACTTTAGTCATATAATTAGTCTCCGTGACAGCATAAAAGTCCTCTCCGATAGGGTAGACGTTCACCAGGCAGTTGTCTGTCACCTCGACGCCTTTAAAATACGTGAAGAACCTGACAAAATTGACAACATGTGAAAATGCTGATGCTCCAAACCTGCAAGCATTATGCCCTGCTGGATTACAGTAATGAATAATCACACCTGGAGAAGATGTTCTTGCAGGGATCTGGATAAGCACAGGTGCCGAACTCAGTGATCACCACTCGTTTCTCTGTCATAGCACGCACATACGCATCTGTTTTCACAAACCTGGGAGAGCAAAGGCCAAGGATATTATTCATTATTATTCATTCATTCTTATTAAATAAACTTAGAACTGGAGGGGGGGGGGGGTATACAAAATATATATTAAATATATTTATTATAAAATACATAAATACAAAATAAATATAAAATTTAGCTATAGTCACCAAAGCAACATTTCTCATTTTAATTAAGTTTTTCCTGATGTAATAAAATAACTCAACTAAAATTTAAATTGATTAAAACTTTACAACAAAATAAAACCTACAAAATAAAAATATATAAATAAAAACATGAAACGAAAAAATAACAAAAATAACTACAAGTGTAAATAAAAAAATAAAAAAAATAAAATATTAATACAAATATTAATAAATTCATACTATTACAAAATATTAATAAAAACTATAGTTAGGATGTCAATGATACTAAAATATCACTGATAAGTTTTACATTAGTTTCTATAAAGAATTAACTCAGGAAACAATACAATAACGTAAAGATTGTTTGATTATTACACAAAATTGTAACACTTTACAATAAAGTTCATTAGTTAACGAACTAAGAATGAACGATGCTTCTGCAGCATTTATTAATCTTAAGTTAATGTTAATTTCAGCATTTACTAATGCATTATTAAAATCACAAGTTGTGTTTGTTAACATTAGTTAATGCACCGTGAACTAACAATAAACAACTGTATTTTTATTAACTAACATTAACAAAGATGAATAAATAGTGTAATAAATGCATTGTTCATTGTTTGTTCATGTTAGTTAATACATTAACTAATGTTAATAAATGACACCTTATTGTAAAGTGTTACCTACAAAATTACTAAAACTTAAATTAAAATGAAATGAAAAACAAACATAAAATTCAAAGATTTTGTGTGTGTGTGTGTGTGTGTGTGTGTGTGTGTGTGTGTGTGTGTGTGTGTGTGTGTGTGTGTGTGTGAAGTGTGTGTGTGACATTTTCAGTGTGTGTGTGTGTGTGTGTGTGTGTGTGTAGTGTGTGTGTGTGTGTGTGTGTGAGACCCTGGAGCACAAAAGCAGTCTTAAGTCGCTGGGGTATATTTGTAGTAATAACCAACAATACATTGTATGGGTCAAAATTATTGATTTTTATTTTATGCCAAAAATCATTAGGATATTAAGATCATGTTCCATGAAGATATTTTGCAAATTTCCTACTGTAAATATATCAAAACTTAATTTTTGATTAGTAATATGCATTGCTAAGACTTCATTTGAACAACTTTAAAGATGATTTTCTCAATATTTAGATTTATTTTTGCATCCTCAGATTCCAGATTTTCAAATAGTTGTATCTCAGCCAAATATTGTCCTATCATAACAAACCATACATCAATGGAAAGATTATTTATTCAGCTTTCAGATGATGCATACATCTCAATTTCACAAAATTGACCCCTAAGACTGAATTTTGTGGTCCAGGGTCACATATAAGTTTGAATAAAAATAAGATGTATTATTTTGAATAAGATTCTAAATAATACGTTTTATATGATTTTCTTTTAAAAAGTTAACGGGAGCAGAAAACAACACAATAAGGTAAAGATGATTTGACGTACTTGCGGAAATACGTGACCTGTCCATTGCTGAAATCAAACTTGTGCATGAGGGCCTGGCCATCGAAAAGATGGAAGAAGGGCTCCGAGCCGACCTCAAACAACCCGGGCCCCAGACGGAGCAGGCTGCCCTTTATAAACGAGGGGATGCGACCTAAAACAATGCACATCATGCACAGGTGTTTTAGTTTCAGAACCTATAATGATACCCCATACAGTTGTTTCCAGACGCAGCCCAAATGCACATTTACCACTGAACATCTAGAACCAAATTTAATAAAAAATTGCACTTGTAGAAAAAAATGCAGGTGCACAGTTACAAATAAATGTTCATTGGGGGGAGGGGGTAATTTGAAAATAAATCCATAATTAAAATTAATCGGCAACATTCGGCTTGGATGACAGACTTGCACATCATGTTGTCCTCCATCCAAGCTGTTTTTTTTTTTAGCTGTGATTGATATTAAGATACATTTACAAAGGAACGTCTTTTCCTCTTTTTTCCCCAGAATATTTTCAGTCAATAAATATGGCAAAAAGTCATGAAACCAGAGGAAAATACCAGTGACGGTTGCTGGAAGGGGTTCGTTTAGCTCCTCCACAGTCTCAAAGATTTTCTTATAGCCTCCAGCAGGGTGCTCAAAACTGAAAAGTCAGGAAAAAAGTCTTCAATTCAATTTTTAAAAACACAAAACATAGAGCATAGATTTAGCCAATTTACATCATCACGACAGATGTGTTTCCAATGACTTAATCAGCACAAATCCAAAATACATAAACATCATAAAGCGTAATATAAAGGACAGAATAAAAGAAGCTGGCTTACCGGCTAACCATGATTGCTGCTGGGACTCGGCTTGTTCTTGCTGGTTTGTCAGCAGAGCTCTGAGTTTATGGGTTTTTATACTCTATCCTCTTACACAGGTTTACTCTGAATAACTTTGACCGCTGTTACAGCATTTACTGAACAACGAGCCCATTGTACAAGAGCCTGAGATGCCTTTACAATAGCCATTCCTTCAAATAGGATTTGAGACTGTGACGCAGCTGAAAGCTGTGATGCAATCAGGTGTACACAATGTGAGAAGCAGAAATCAGCTGACAAAACACCCAACAAAGACTTTATTCAGCTAATAACAACACTGAAATTCATATGCAGCAGTTTTCATAATAATGCACACGTGTAACCGAGGTTTAGAATATTTCCAGGAGAGTATATATATATAAACCTGTAAATTATTAGTCATAATTAATTTTTTTTTAATGGATTGCATGACAGAAGTCAGTATATTCGTTCTCTATATTTAACACTAAGGAACGGTCAAATCTGTCAGTGGCAGGGAAATGCTAAAATAGCCTAACTAAACACTAATTCGTGTTTTGTCTCCAAATGCCCTTTGATGAAGAGATGCTGTGTACTCCGTGTTATTGGCAGGACAAGCAGCACTTTGTTTGGCTAGTGGGAAAACTAAGACTATAAGGCCGATGATACACAGGACAAGTTTTTTGAGCAATGATGCTTGGCCACTTTCCCATTGAGAATGGCTAACACATTTATATCTGGATACTTTAGATCAGCCGTGCGTCTCTCGTTGACAGCAACATTGCCCAAAGTTGCCCAGTGTATCATCAGCCTAACAATGAATTCACATAGACACAATAAATCAGTCTAGCAGCCAAAACCGATGCATGGTGACTGTATAAGACGTGTGGGAGCTCTGTCTTCATGTGATGTGACAGCTGATTGCAATAAAAATGTGAATGTAGGACTCCCATAATACGTCTTTCAAGGGCAAGTTTTCTTCCCTCTTAGAATGAGAAAAAAGACTCATATATGCAACAAAACGCTTTTATGTCTATTTAAACCAGTGCTGCTTTTGTAACTTCTGAGGTCACGAGCATACAGGGTTTTAATGCTGCAGCACAAACGAAGGGCTTTCCGTTCTTTACATTCCTGAGCAGATTTGTGAAGATTAACTGTGAAAAACACGTTCGTTTTAGCAACACAGCCGAACTAAACAAGCACAGCATTGCCAAAAATACTGAATTTATGTAAATGTTTTATGAGTACCTCTCATAACTTTGAGAGTTTAGAGAGATTGGACAAAAACATAACATTCAACAAAAAACTATGCTGCAGCCTATTATAAACTAATCCATATCTATAAAAGGTGGCAAGTCAAAACGCTTATTTATTGCTTTGCTAGCTCGCAATTACACTGGCTTCTCATACTTGAAGTAATTAACCCAGTGGCATTTTATCTTGAGTTTTCTTTCTGCATGTTTAACATTGTTCATTAATTGAAAAACAACAGCATGCGAGAAGCGTGCATCATCTTTTAATAACTGATTTGATGATCTGTGGAAATGTCAACACTTAAAGTGATAGTTCAGCCAAAAAATTAAATTCTGTCATTTATTCACCCTCGATTTGTTCCAAAAGAAGATATTTTGTTCAATATTGATAACCAAACAGTTGATGGAAAAGAAAATAGACAAGAAACTGTTTGGTTACCCACATTCTTCCAAATATCTTTGTGTGTGTGTGTGTGTTCAGTAAGTCTTGCCCTTAAAACTAGTTTTACAGCAAGATTATCATCCCATCGTGTCATTATTACCAGACTAAAGTAAGGCACACGTGTATAGTCTCTACAGCGCATCTAAACGTACAAGGAATTTACATTTCATCAATGATTGTTTGAAGTTGCATGCGAGTGTTTAAAACCTTTCATGTCACGGGAGGCTGTTTCTGTGGCTTAATCTGAGCTCTTGTACATATTGACATGTGTTTCAGCTTCAGACTGACGTTTAAACCTTCTACTATTCAAGAAAAGAAGTAGAGCGTGTGAACTTGAGGCTCGTGTTCTGCATGTGCCGTGCTTTCTCTGGTTGGAGTGGCACGTGAGGGGTTGTGCTGAAGCCCAAGCTCCCTGAATGCAAACCTCTTTTCACTGTGGTTATGCTTCTGTCTGCTGTTTTGGCCTGGCAGGCTGGTGCATGTGATTGATTTGGCGCCTTGTGCTACCAAACATTCAATTTGTGTGAACGTTGCTCATCACTGCTTCTGCTTGTCAGCTCTGCTGCATGGCGTTTTGGACGACAGCATTCAGCCGTGCATGAGAGACACTTCGTATAAGGACTCAGGCAGCGGGCAGACTGGTGTATGCAGTTTGAATGATAGGTTTCTTTTGACTAGCTCTCCTTGTCAGCTCTGCTGCATGCTTTGGGACCATGAATTTGAACCACTTCGAACTCTGATGAGTTTGGCAGCGAGCAGATGGCGCTTGCAAATAATTTGGTGCTTTGTGCACCAAATACGTGACCCTGGACCACAAAAGCAGTCATAAGACGCTGGGGTATATCTGTAGCAATAGCCAATTATACATTGTGTGGGTTAAAATGAACGATTCTCCTTTTATGCCAAAAATCATTAGGATATTAAGTGAAGATCATGTTCCATGAAGATATTTTGTAAATTTCCTACCGTAAATATATCAAAACACATTTTTTTGATTAGTAATATGCATTGCAAAGAACTTCATTTGGACAACTTTAAAGGTGATTTTCTCAATATTTAGATTTCTTTGCACCCTCAGATTACAGATAGTGACGTGACATACGACCAAGTATGGTAACCCATACTCAGAATTGTGCTCTGCATTTAACCCATCCACAGTGCACACACACACCGTGAACACACACCCGGAGCAGTGGGCAGCCATTTATGCTGCGGCGCCCGGGGAGCAGTTGGGGGTTCGGTGCCTTGCTTAAGGCCACCTCGTCGTGGTATTGAAGGTGGAGACAGCGCTATACATTCACTCCCCCCACCAACAATCCCTGCCGGACCGAGACTCGAACTCACAACCTTTCGATTATGAGTCCGACTCTCAAACCATTAGGCCACGACTTGCTCCAACAAATAGTTGTATCTCAGCCAAATAGTGTCCTATCCTAACAAACTATACATCAATGGAAAGATTATTTATTCAGCTTTCAGATGATCTATAAATCTCAATTTCAGAAAAATGTACCCTTACGACGGGTGTTGTGATCGGGTCACATATTTGGTTCATGGTTTGCTGCCAATGACTGATATATTTGATCATCTATGTTGAATGGCATTTTGGACAACAGACAGCAGTTGTGTATGCATTGTGCTTAGCTTACGACAACTGTTGCGATTAAACGATGCAGTCGCGGTTCGCATTGTTCGTATGCTCCATTCAGCAATGTATTCCTGTTTACTCCTCACTACATGGCTTTTGTAGTTCAGGAGTCATGTCACGCGTCTGTGGCGTTGTATTCATGCTGGGTTTCTATACAACACAACACTTCAGGGACCAATCCGGAAAGTTCTGATTCACAGAGGCACAAAATCATTTTATACCCTCATATACAAACCCGATTCCAAAAAAGTTGGGACACTGTACAAATTGTGAATAAAAACCCAATCAAATTTCAATATTTTATTCAGAATACAACATAGATTATCAAATGTTTAAACTGAGAAAATTGGGAAAAAATAAGCACGTTGTGTTTACGTGTGGCATCATGTAGGCTCAAGTTGCTCAAGTTTAGGAATAGGAATGTTGTCCCGTCTAATACAGGCTTCTAGTTGCTCAACTGTCTTAGGTCTTCTTTGTCGCATCTTCCTCTTTATGACGCGCCAAATGTTTTCTATGGGTGAAAGATCTGGGCCCATATTCATAAAGATTCTAAGAATCCTCTCAGAGAGCTCCTAATTTAGCTTAAAAATTTATAGCTAGGAGTCTTAGCTTAAAAGTGATTCAGGACCAATCTGAGAGCAACTCTGAGCGAGGAAATGACAAAAACTTTTATCTTAGTGAGGAGGCGGGGCTGACCCCGTTGCTAGCTATGACACAGTCTTTTGAAGACTGTGATTGGTTGGTTGCCCAAGAAGGAAGTAAGAGCGCTTTTTAAGTGTAGGGTTTATTATAAGCCTTCACTTTGAAATTACAAGCGTAATTTTTCCTGTTTTACCGTACTCTCTCTCTCTCTCTCGCATTATATTCTTCAGCTGTCATACTTAACGTATTTTATAGGAAATGAACAGCGACACAATAAGGTTCTGAAAGTGCTGTAACAGACCCAAATCATCGCTGCTGCATAGTTGCATTTTTCCAGACAGTTAATGTAGTGATTACGTCCATGTCTGGTGCTATGGCATTTCTGCGCAGTGTCAGGGATGTTAACATGTCTTTAATAAGATCTGTCACAAACATGATCCCTGCACGATCTAATGTGCAGCGTCTTATTAACTCACTGTCATGCACTGTGTGCAACACATTTCTTCTCCCTCTTCATGTTTCATCCATTTTCTCCACTGCTAAAGAAACTCTTAAGCCTCTTAAAAGTCCTCGTCCGTACTCCTAACAATTTTGGACCTTAAGACCTCTTTTAAGGGTTAAGATGCTTTCTGAATTACTTTTTTCTTTACTAGGATCTTTTCTTTAAATTTAAGAGGAAACACCTACATTTCTAAGAATTTTCTTAGAATTTTGTTACTAGGAGCAACTCTTAGCATTTAGATTTTTCATGAATACGGGCCCTGGACTGCAGGCTGGCCATTTCAGTACCCGGATCCTTCTTCTACGCAGCCATGATGTTGTAATTGATGCAGTATGTGGTCTGGCATTGTCATGTTGGAAAATGCAAGGTCTTCCCTGAAAGAGACGACGTCTGGATGGGAGCATATGTTGTTCTAGAACTTGGATATACCTTTCAGCATTGATGGTGCCTTTCCAGATGTGTAAGCTGCCCATGCCACACGCACTCATGCAACCCCATACCATCAGAGATGCAGGCTTCTGAACTGAGCGCTGATAACAACTTGGGTTGTCCTTGTCCTCTTTAGTCCGGATGACATGGCGTCCCAGTTTTCCAAAAAGAACTTCAAATTTTGATTCGTCTGACCACAGAACAGTTTTCCACTTTGCCACAGTCCATTTTAAATGAGCCTTGGCCCAGAGAAAACGCCTGCGCTTCTGGATCATGTTTAGATATGGCTTCTTTTATGACCTATAGAGTTTTAGCCGGCAACGGCGAATGGCACGGTGGATTGTGTTCACCGACAATGTTTTCTGGAAGTATTCCTGAGCCCATGTTGTGATTTCCATTACAGTAGCATTCCTGTATGTGATGCAGTGCCGTCTAAGGGCCCGAAGATCACGGGCATCCAGTATGGTTTTCCGGCCTTGACCCTTACGCACAGAGATTGTTCCAGATTCTCTGAATCTTTGGATGATATTATGCACTGTAGATGATGATAACTTCAAACTCTTTGCAATTTTTCTCTGAGAAACTCCTTTCTGATATTGCTCCACTATTTTTCGCCGCAGCATTGGGGAATTGGTGATCCTCTTCCCATCTTGACTTCTGAGAGACACTGCCACTCTGAGAGGCTCTTTTTATACCCAATCATGTTGCCAATTGACCTAATAAGTTGCAAATTGGTCCTCCAGCTGTTCCTTATATGTACATTTAACTTTTCCGGCCTCTTATTGCTACCTGTCCCAACTTTTTTGGAATGTGTAGCTCTCATGAAATCCAAAATGAGCCAATATTTGGCATGACATTTCAAAATGTCTCACTTTCAACATTTGATATGTTATCTATATTCTATTGTGAATAAAATATAAGTTTATAAGATTTGTAAATTGTTGCATTCCTTTTTCATTCACAATTTGCACAGTGTCCCAACTTTTTTGAATCGGGTTTGTATAATGTTGCAGTTGGAAAAACGTGTCGATCATTTAGGCTCAAGTGCCCGGTCAGAGCCCTATAATACATCAATATAATAATGTTTCTGTAAAGCCTTCAATCATTCCCATAGCAAACGCTACAGACAAACCAGCTCGTTCCTTATTCAGGGATCCAATTAGCGTTAATCAAGAAGTCTAGTCTATTCCGGTGGTTTTCAGCCTCTTACGCCATGAGCCGTTTTTAGCCATTTTTCATATAGTACAGGTAGATTTGGGCTATTTTAAGAGTGTCAAAAACTACAAAAATATTTCAATCCTCCTCTTTGGCCTGCTCTATCTTCTATGTGTAGTCTAATTTGAAATTACAGTACAGTGAATGAATACTATAGGGACAAAAGTGTCACGGGTCTGCAAGAAATGGGACCCAGATGCAAATGAGCGGACAATGGTAGTTTATTGACAAGACGTAGACTAGAAACAACAGGGACAGTGAGGAGTGAATCAGTCTAAACCACTGGTCTCAAACTCAATTCCTGGAGGGCCACAGCTCTGCAGAGTTTAGCTCCAACCCGAATCAAACACACCTGATCCAGATAATCAAGGTCTTCAGGATCACTAGAAACTTCCAAGCAGGTGTGAGATTGGAGCTGGTTGGAGCTAATCTCTGCAGAGCTGTGGCCCTCCAGGAATTGAGTTTGAGACCACTGGTCTAAACAGAGGGGCAGGGCAGACAATACGACACGGGGCAGGAGGGATGACCACTGAACAAGTCCAAGATGGCAACGGACTCGAGCACGGAGGCGGCAGCTCCAGAGGAAGAGCTAGGCAGGAAGACAGGGACCTCGTAGCTTGAAGTGAATCTCATAAGTTGCACGAGTCTAGACGCCAGGTATGGACTCACAGAACCAGAGACTTGCCACGTGAGAGTGGAGAGCTGCTTCCAGGTATTAGGGGTCAGAGGCCAGGGAATCTGGGTAAAGGGCAGGACAGGGCAAAACACGATAACAAACAAGACCAGACTCAAGACAACACAAAGACACTACAAGACAGACAAATGTAAAGAGAGAGAGAACAAAAGAAAAAACAATAAATAACCAAAACTAGCAAAAGTAATTAAAGAGTAAAACCAAAAGGCCAAGATCCAAAAAGGAACTGGAATTGCAAAAACAAGGGTAAATGAAAATATTAATTAAAAAGAGAAAACAAAACTTGATTAGAATGCACAAAAAAAACACACGAACTAGAGAAAACAAAGGAAACAAGGATATAAAATAACTAGATAAGACATCAAAACATTACTTGAGCAAGATCAAAATAACTAGCGCAAGATCAAGGATAAATTCAGGACCAAGAAACAGGTAAACAGCAAAAACACAAGGGAAAGGAACACAATATAAAGGAGCAGAGCACATGAGGATCAGTGAACACAATCAAGCAAAGGAGGACTAGACAAGGACTAAACACGGGGGCGTGGTCAGGGGAACAATGGGCGTGGCCAGGGAAGCAAGGGCATGGCCAGGGGAAGCAATGGGGCATGACCAGAGGAAATAAGGGTGTGGCCAGGGGAAGCAAGGGGCGTGGTCAGATGGAACAATGGGGCGAGTCCAGGGGAAGCAAGGGGCGTGGCCAGGTGAAGCAAGGAGGTGGGACAAGAGGAGCACATGGCAAACACAAACAGAGACAGAGCCATGTGCTCAGACACAAAACAAACATTGAACAGGGACAAGACAGACAAGACTGTCAGGGCAGGATCCTGACACAAAAGTATCACGCACCACTTTTCACAAAGGTATATTAAAATAAGAAGCTGATCTGATGATTTTCAAATACTGCCATAACTTTGTGATTTTGTGCTTTACTGTGTTCAGTGTTAACACTAGTCCAGTGCTAAACTATGCGTGTGTGTTAGAATAGTTTAAATGTTTTGTCGGTTCAGTGTTAGGATATTATCTATGGCCAAAAAACAAATCTCCCTCCATGGACTAGACATTCTCACTAAACGACCTCTGACCTCTGTCTGACAGCAGTTCTGTAAAGAATCCCCCAAATCAGTTACTTGATCCGAATCTTGTTTATTGATCATAATTAATTAGAAGTATTTTTCCCTTACATCTCATAACATGGACAGTTCTTGTTAAAGACCTACCAACAGGCTGTAAGATACATGGGAGCGTCCATCCATGTATCATGCAACAGGTCATATTTACAAAGAAATTACAGATAGACCACAATATACAATAATATAATATTAAATTAGGATGTTATTAATTTATTTTGTGTTAGTATTTAAACTGCTGTTTTATTAAAATTGAATTAATATTATTAATTTATTAACACTCGAGATGTGGGAAGGCTTTATTATAAATGCACACAAGCAAGCATCATTTTATGTTATTTTAATTACATTTAATAATCAAAGACCTATGTGCATAACTCATCAGAGCATATACATCCAGTGTTGCCTGAAACAAATTAAATAAATTGATATAATGCACTGAAGAAAACAAGTCTATAGAAACTTGAGTTATCGTCTTGTTTCGGTCTTTTGTAATGTCCACACAATTAAATTGCAAGAGCTTAATTTTGAATAAAAAAAAAACAATAATTTTGTACAATTTTCAGTATCAAACCATATTAAATATAATCTTCCAGAGTTCAAAATGACAAACCATGTAAAGCCTTTTGCAGTATAGGGTAAACAAATGAACCATTGCATCCACACATCTGGTAACAATATTGGATTTATTTTTTAAAGAATTGCAACATTTTTGCTTTCTTATAATAATTCCTCATTTCTGTCCATACATATGTCTTCATGCAAACCCCTTCCCCAAAACTGAAACACTCAATACTTGGACCAAAGTACTCTTACCGTTGAAGCCACAGCGTTAAATCCTCTTTATCTGAACTGTCTTTGGGCCTGACATCCTCCTAGCAATCCCTAATGCCCACAATAACTCTTCACGATTGGCACAAAGTGGGATTCATTTTAAAAACAGCTCCATTTGAAGCTACTGAGACGGTTATTTCCAGAACAGAATGTTCCAGAATATTAGCCAGCAGGGATAAACGAAAAGAGCCAAGAGTGGATACACGAGCGACCCGTAGAGAGTGTGATCAAGGATGCCCTGCGAGATGACCGAGAGGAAGAGCATCCAGCCCTCGCCGAGGCTGACGGGCGCTTCGATGAGCTCCTGGTAGATGAAGACGCAGTAGAGGATGGTGAAGGCAGGGCTGAGCAGCACCATGGCCAGAGCGCACAGAGCTCTAACACAGAGAGAGATATGAGATTAGAGGCTAATATACATATGAGACCACAGACACGATTTCTCACTGTGATATCGCTGACCGCAGACTGATGTAGCAATCAAATCAACACGTAACACGAGTCACTGTACTCAGTGAGTTTATTATATGACCCTGGAGCACAAAAGCAGTCTTTAGTCGCTGGGGTATATTTGTAGCAATAGCCAAAAATACATTGTATGGGTCAAAATTATTGAATTTTCTTTTATGCCAAAAAATCATCCATGAAGATATTTAGTAAATTTTCTACCGTAAATATATCAAAAACTTGATTTTTGATTAGTAATATGCATTGCTAAGAACTTCATTTCGACAACTTTAAAAATGATTTTCTCAATATTTAGATTTTTTTGCTCCCTCAGATTCCAGATTTTCAAATATTGTCCAATCATAACAAACCATACATCAACGGATAGATTATTTATTCAGCTTTCAGATGATGTATACATCTCAATTTCACAAAATTGACACTTAAGACTGGTTTTGTGGTCCAAGGTCACATATACAGAATCATTTACACTTCGTCCTATAGTAATGGCACTGAGACGGCTTCCTACAACTCCTTAACCTGTTAACGTCATCCCCCTTTTTATTTATGAATGCTCCGAAATACAGACCTAAGTTTGGTGTCTTTTTAGAGAAGACATGCTGAAGTGAAAAGCATTAAAAATGAAAGTGTAAAACAATGATATAAGTTTAAATTAGTGCTGTCAAATGATTAATCGCATCTAAAACAAAAGTTTTTAATTTACATAATATATCTGTGTGCACGGTGTATATTTATTATGTATATATAAATACACATGCATGTATTAAAAATTATTTACATGTATATAATTATATTAATATAATTTATATTATACATAAATATATAAACGCAACATTTTTGTATATACATAATAAATGTATTATGTAAAACGTTTGACAGCACTAGTTAAAATGTATTGTAAAGAAAATGTACTGTACTAAACATTATTTTATATTAAATTAATATTTTACAAAATATTTTGTCATCTAAAATTGCTATTAAATCAAAGCCATACGTCTTCGCAAGTTGTGCTCCAAATTTGAAGTTATCACAAAAATTGAGTTTCCAATGAGATTTTGATTAGGCGCTTACCAAAAATACCAAAATTGTGAAAATTGAGAAAATACCAATTTTCTGTCACAATATCACTTCTATCTAAAAACAGTCACCAATTAAGTTACCTTGACGAGTGAACAGTGTATTATAGCAGCATTCCAAGAAGCACAAATTCATTTGACCTAACTTCCCCTCCTGGTGGAATGACCTGCCCAACTCACTCCAAGCCAGAATCCATTCCTTGATTTCTTTTTTATTAAAAAAATGACTAATGCAGAGTTCACACTGCACGATTTTCAAACTCGTCGGACCGCTGCTGTTTTCACACTGCATGACTATTGGGGGGGGTAGCATTCAATGCTGCTGTGTTCTATTGTACGATGGATCTGCGACAGGGGGGTTTCACAACGCATGATTTCACAATAGGAAGAATCGCAGACAACTCTGCCTGACCCAAACTACGTTTCACAACAAAACACACATGACAAGTGCTAAGGAGATAACACGAGAACCCGCGTGCGTCAGACCGGAGTTCTCGAGCGAGACTGGCGTTATTAAAAACAATATAGCCCGCAAATTGTCTGTGCGCTGATTTCCAGCTACAAAAACAGATTATGAATTATGTTTGTGCTTATTTCTGTACATATAATTGTACATATATCTATTAAAATACAGATATTCTGGTCTATAACTCCTCCCTGAACTTCCCTCTGCCCTGTATCTTGCTCTCTCATTGGCTGTAGGTCATCACCGATGTAGTTTTCAGTCAGAAACCATTGCACACAGTGTGATTGTGAATCGCCGACAGCTCCAGATATTTAGCCTGCCAAATATTTCACGGGTGTCGGCGACGCATCGGCGATTCCCTCAGATCGTGTCTTTGATAATTCACACTGCGCTATTGTCACTTGCGTGAACGAGCACCGACGTGCCTCCGATGTCGGGCATTTGTCGGCGATTTATCAAAACCAGTCGGCGAGTGAAAAATCGGGCTAAAATCGTGCAGTGTGAACATGGCATAACCCTAGCGTTCTCTATTCTTTTGAGTTTTTTTTTATTTATTATAAAAAAATTGAAATGGTTTTCACAGGATGAAATTTGAGTTTTTAAAAGGGCGCCAAGCGTCCTGCTTTCAGTATATAACACTATAAAGTGAAAGTCATATGTCTACCCAAGTTATGTTACAAATTCGAAGTTGATATAAAAAAAATAGGTTCCTATGAGATTTTGCTGAGGCGCTACACCAAAAACAGCCATGTCACCCAAACTCAGTTTGTTCTGATGCTTTCTCCTGCCACAAATCAATACATTTCTGTCACCATGTCACTTCTATCAAAAACAATCACTACATATGCAACCCTTGACTAATAGACCTTTCCAACAATATGTTCTGATAAGATTGCAAAACGATTTTACATTAAAATAGTGTAGTACATGTTATAATATGAAACCTGACACCGCCCACTAAGGGGAGGAGCCTGCTAAAAGTACTGTTTCCATGGTAAAGCGCAACGTCAGGATATCAAAACAGTTTTCACATGATGAATTTAGAGTTTGAATGATGTCTAATTTAGGATGATTACACAAATATTTGCTAGGGGGGAAAATTAATAAAAGAGCACCAAGCGCTCTGCTATCAGGACACTGACAGGTCAACGATCGCTCTCGTCATTTACTGAATCTTTAAACGTGGCTTAATGCATGTAAACGTGTAAAATCTGCTGATTAAAATATAGTTATCCACAATCTAATATTAATCTTTGGTGCACATTTAACAGTGACATTTACAGGTGTTGGATAAAATAATGTGACCAAGCATTATCAATATAATTTGTGCGGACTACAGTAAAAAAACATTGAAATTATCTTTTATTTATATGTTTTCGTTGTCTACACTTCATGGGTTTTGTATGAGAGGAATGTTATTAAATGTTGATGTTCATTATGATGGCCAGTGGGTGTCTCAATTTAAACAAAAAGATTCAAAGTTGAAAAAAAAGGTGCAACAAATAGTCTAATTTTCACCCAAATTGAGTCAGATTATCTTCAGTGCATGTTTGACCAAAATAAATGATTATTTGTTGAGCTGTGCATACTTGGGCATGTGTGGTGTGATGCTGGCGGTGATCGGCACCAGCGTAACTGCCAAGATGAATCCCAGAGAGAAGTTAATGAGAGCTGTGCAGCCCAACAACACCGCTAGATAGAGCAGAGCCGTCAGCTTCAGCACTTTCCAGCCCTGCTCTGTGCCCTCTCCAGACAGCAACCTGCCACAGACAGAAACAAACACATGATCCATGCTGCCGAGTAAACATTTAGCGCCATATAAACTGCATTAGAATGAGTTTGTGTGTGCACCGCTGTGTGTTGTGCGGCAGGGCCAGGCCTGCAGTATAGATGGCAATAGCAGTGAGCACCACAGCTTCGGTTTCAGACACAGGGAAGTGCTCCACAGCCATCTCCTGCAGATGAACCGGAAGCAGATACAGCGCCACACCTGTCAGGTGACTAATCACCACCGGGGTCAACACGGTCCACACGCCCGGACTGGACGGCTGCAGAGAAACAGAGAAAGCAAATGTTATGCATGAACATCTGCAATGACAACCGGGATTTCCATCGCTGAATTGAATACCCAAGTAAAAAATGTAAATATTTAAAATACATTTATTACATACTAAGTAGTGCAGTCAAACGATTAATCACATCCAAAATAAAAGTTTTTGTTTGCATAATATATGTGCGTGTTCTGTGTATATTTATTATGTATATATAAATACACACACATACAGTATATATTTTGAAAATATTTACATGTTTAGATTTATATAATTTATAAATATATAAACATAGTATATTTTTCTGAAATATATACATGCATGTGTGTGTATTTATATATACTATACACAGAACACGCACATATATTATGCAAACAAAAACTTTAATTTTGGATGCGATTAATCGTTTGACTGCACTACTTAGTATAGTTCAAATCTATTAACGTATTTACTGACAGATAACTCGAAACTTACTGATATCAAAATTATAATTGAAACTTTATTTGGCATGCTACTTGAGCACAATGCACATTTCTTAATATTAAGTCTAAAATGTGTTTTAATGTAACTTTTGATGAGAATGGTATAATATCAGTCTTTAGATGCAAAGTATTTAAAGTGTACCTGAAGTAAACTTGCATGTTTAAAAGCCATTTTCCTGCATTTTTCAGTCAATTTCTTGACTTTTCCCCCCTTATGAATAACATATTTTCATAGACACTAAAAGGTCCTTGTGTTTTCTCCATTTGACTGATTTGAGCATTCATAAACACAGGCATCTTGAGTCTCTGCTACTGATTCCTATGGAGAAAAACACGTCCTGCCCTCCAGCTGCATTTCACGCGTCATCAGAATCACGTGTTTGCAAACAACCTTTACATTGCATGTGATTGTTCTGTGCATCTCGTCAGTAAAGCCGGTTCTGTGATTAGTAGTAAATCTCCATCACCTGTTTTCAGATGGAGCGGCATTTAATACACAGAGCTGTAGTTTACCACTGACAAGCTATGCGATATCACGTTCAATATTGCGCGCGATTCATCTGCGATTATGAGCGTGAATTGCGTAGCTTGTCAGTGAACTAGCCTTAGATGTAATGCAGACCAAGATGCAGATGCTTTCATGCAATTTAACTTGATAACAGACATCCTGAAAGAGAATCAGGTGTAGTTTTACTTCTACTGACATGAAGACAACTTTAAAGCATGCAACAGCTTATCCCAGTCTCCGGTTTAAAGTCTTTATCAACATGAGACTTACTTGCTCTGCTTCAGTAACTCCATCCACTGCATCCAGAGCTGGTGTTCCCAGATGAACCCAGAGATCCAGCGCCTGCACTGGAATTAAGGATTATAACAAACGCATTGTGTTCGGTTATATTCTGAAATACTGCATGACCCGGTGAGTTTGTTCAGAAAAAATAATAATTCCACTTCAAAGATTTATACACATGCAAATATGGACCAATCTACAGCCTTAAGCTGTGGTCACATTTTGCTGGGGAAAAAAGTCAATAGAGCTATATTATGACTTGACTTTATTTATTGCTACATAAGATTCTTTCAATTTACTTTTGAAAGAAATTGTAAAAGTTTTTCTGGGTCCAACTTATAAAACAAGTCTTTAAAGGGATAGTGCACCCAAAAATGAAAATCCTGTCATCATTTACTCACCCTCAAGTCGTTCCAAACCTGTATGAATGTGTTTGTTCTGAACACAAAGGAAGATATTCTGAAGAAAGTTTGTAATCAGGCTGTTTTGGGCACCATTGACTTCCATAGTAGGAAAAAAAATACTATGATCCAGAACTGCTCTGTTTCCCTCATTCTTCAGAATATCTTCCTTTGTGTTCAGCAGAACAAACACATTCATACAGGTTTGGAACGACTTGAGGGCGAGTAAATGACAGAATTTTAATTTTTGGGTGAACTGTCCCTTTAAGAGTATGTAGCGATATATGAAGCACAGCTCACACTGAAGTCACTTTCAACCCAAGCTGTTTTCTGTTTGTCAATGCAGTGAATCTACATGACCAACTTAAACCCACTGTGACATCTGTGTGGGGAAATTTACTCTCGCAGTCTGGATTCCTATTAAAGTGCCCCTAATTATGCCATTTCCAATATTGCCTTTCATGCAGTGTGTAATGTAGCTTTATGTGAATGTAAACAATGTAAATCCGAAAGTGCACGATAAATAAAGAATCGACTCTGTACAGCCTAAACGAGTTGTTAGTATTAAACGAATCCCACTTCTGTGACGGCTACACGTCACAAAATTTGCATAATTCCCGCCCATGTTCTACGATGGCCTCTTGACTCCGCCCACAAATGCATAATTTTACTGTCGACTGCTTCTCTAATCTCGGGGAGTTCAGCGCGGGATACACAAAACGCTTGCTCTTGAAAGATGTTCAGTACCCAGTTTATTTGGACCAGCAGCTCCTCTGAATCACAACCTGTAAGTATGATACATAATATATGCTTATATTTCCATCGAGCGTTCAAAATACAGAACTATGGCAAAAAACTATAGAATACCCAAGACATGTCACTCGTATAGTTTTGAATGGAGAAAAATGTAACCCTTAATATGGCCACTCGATCGCAGTAAGCCCCGCCTTCTGAATGAAAGAGCCAATCGCTAATCAGTAAAGTCAGCGCGTCACTGCAGATGAAGTCCCGGTTGCTATAGAAACTAGGGATGGGAAGATTCCCAGATTCGCTCGTTGCATCGGCAAAAAAAGTTAACGATGCGATGCATGAGTTTAAAAAGTGTGCATCGGATACAAGTTGGCATTTTTATCGCGATGCATCGTTTCTAACATATTTGCATTGGTAAAAAACTATTTATTTATATAATTAGTGGATGCAATACACTTTTATGGTTTAGAAAGTGACCAATATTTGATATGTAGATTGATTTCTCCTCTCGAAACTGTTTCTCAAGCGCGTTCTCTCATCACCGCTGCGCGTGAATATGACGAATCACAACAACACTACAGAGACCTGAGGAAAAGCAGGGATTAAAGTCCAAAACCTGACTTTAAATAACAAATCAATCAGGGCTAAAGTGGTTATAAACGACAATGTAAGTTCACACAGTCTAACTAATTTGTGCATGCTATTCTTAAGCAGCCCTTAATGTCGGATCACGGATAAAATCGATCCAGCACGGCAAACAGCGAATATATCTGTGCTGTTTAATGCATTTGAGACGTTGTGTTTTCCTCAGTGCATAACGGACATGTCACAAGTGTATTTTTCATCTGTAAATGTTAGAAAGTCCTGCAAATATATCCATTTTGCTGTCAGGAGTGAACGAGCTGCTGCGTGCACGAGCGCTAAACAGACGAGCGCAATAATTCTGAGTCAAATATGCATTTTATGATAGCAGTAACTGTAAAGGGACTACTGTAATGGGTAAATAAAATGTAATCTAATACAGTCCTAATTACTAAGCTCAGATGAGTTAATGTGTGTTTCTTATAGCAGTTAAAATGTAGTTTTAATTGAGTGATTTTAACTTTTAGTTTAGTGATTGTTAATGCTTTAAAGAGCATCCTAATGCTATCTGTTCTAACTATAAAAGGTACAGCTGTTATAAAACCAGAGAGAAATGCTGCATGGCTATGATAGTATGTGAGAGAGTTAGTGAGGTATTCACGTGTTAGAGCCAGCGAGCCTGAGGGTTGTGTTAAGTAGTCAGTTACTGAGGTGAGCTTTGTTAATTTGCTTTAAGGTGAAGTCTCGTTAACTGGCAAGCCTTTGGTAAACTTGAGGGCCCAATCATGAAGTCAGAAGACACATAAGTTAATTTATCTTTGTATATGGTGAATATAAATGCATCAGGCGTTAGAAGTCAGAAGACACATAAGTTAATTTATGATTTGCTGTCTGTCTGTACCAAAGAAATAAATGCAATCATATTTTTTCAATTGCATCGTATCGCATTGTGTTAAATCGAATCGCACTGCATCGTAATGGGGTGAATTGCATCGCAAGCTGCTCCATATGTATCTTCAATGTATCGTATCGTAGGCTATGCATCGAGATGCGTATCGCATCGGCCTCAGTTATGGAGATTACATCTCTAATAGAAACAGTCAGTGGACTGGCTAATCTAGCCGGAGAAATAAGCTTTTTATAACGCTATTTGAGCAAAAGAAACAACATTTATGACACAGTGTTGTCCGATTTCATTGGTGATTTCAAATATGAAATTTAATCGTAAGCTTAGTGAACAGTTTTGGAGAATTTGATGTTTCCCCATACAAAGTGATAGGAGCTGCACTTGGATGCCCGAGAGGCGTTTCAAAGATGGCCGTCGAGTGACAGGACTTGTCTTAAAGAGACTTTGCTACGGCCTATCATTTCTGACGCTCTGTACGTGGTGGACCAATCACAACAGCCTGGGCCATCTGACCAATCAGAACGGAGTAGGCTCACGGTAAGAAGGGGTTTAGAGAGACTGAATCTTAGACCGAATCGTCTGAGGTGATATATTTTGAGAAAAAAAGTTTTTTTTTTTTGCATGCATGTAAACCTATTGTAGGAGACTCCAAAGACAATATTAGGAGCCTGAAAAATGGTATAATAGGGGCACTTTAAAAGGACTAGATTTTTCTCCAGTCAAAAAAAAGTCCAAAGAATAGTAAACGCGACTATACTTTTGTTATACAAAATAATGAAAAATACAACGAGCTTAGGTCAGTACAGATAATTCTGAATGGTTTCTAATATAATATTTTTTATTAAATCCACAATGTTTTGTTTTTTAACTGTATATTTGATTTCAATGATTCGTTCATTTCTATTTATTTGAATTAGTTCTATTAGTTTCTTGTCTTTCTTGTGCTCATTTAGATAAGGTCTTTTTTTTAAGAAAAGAGAATAATCTGCCTTGATTCACTGCAAAAAATTCTTATATTACTTAATATTTTTATCTTGTTTCTAGTCAAAATATCAAACAAAATTCTTAAATCAGGAAACTTTTACTAGATAAGCATAATTATTTAAGATATTTAGTCTTGTTTCCAGGGGGAAAAAAATGTATTAAGTGCATTTTTCTTAAAACAAGTAAAATTATCTACCAGTGGGGTAAGTAAGACGCTCTTGTTTTAAGAATATTTTATTATTTTGCTTATCTAGTAAAAGTATCTTGATTTAATGGTTAGGTTTTAGATATCATTTTACATATTTTGACTAGAAACAAGACAAAAATACTAAGTAAGATAAGCTATTTTTTGCAGTGTTGTTTTTAAATTAGATTTGTTCTTGTATTAAACATTTGAAGTGACCCAGTCCTGAAAAGGATACTCGAAGCAGTAAGATGACAGCCAGGAGGCCAAACGCCGGCATATAGTAGCCAATGGAGACAAACCGAGAGAGAGAAGGCATGAGGTAGAAGAAATACGACTGATGAAGACGCTCCAGGAGATTGTTGAGTTTACGGGTCATTCCCTCCAGCAATCTGGCAACCAGTGAAACAGAAGAACTGAATTAAAATAATGCATGATCGAAGAATATCAGAAAGCGTTTGACTGGTTATCATTGGTCATGGCTCTTAAAAGTTAAATTGATGTTTTTATGTCACGACTGATTTCTTGTGCAATACAAACCAACCTGCCAATGGTGGTGGTGTCCATCTTATAGTGTCTGAAACTGTTGATGCCTCGAATGGAAGCGGCTTCGATGTGATAGCGGAGGAAGAGGCCGTGATCACCCCAGGACCGTCCACAAGCTTGTTTCAACACCATCAGCACCATGGTCTGTGCCGCGTGAGTGTAGCCCGCAGCCGTGTCCCAGTCATTCCTCTGGAGCTAAGACACCATCAACAGCAACGCACCAGCGTCACACTAGCCAATCAGGGGAAACAGCGTTGCCAGATTGGGCGGTTTCGCTTCTGATCAAGCGGGTCAAATTTGGTTTAGACATGTGGACCAAATTAGCACTTATTTGGGATAAGTTTGGTGGTTTTCAATGTTTATATGTTATAGGCTAATTGGTTAACCAACCAAACCCATTGTGTGAATTTATTGCCGTACATTTTATGTTATAAATTTCCGTAATTCTGATTGTTACATCAAAGCCAGCTTGTGATGACTTAAAGGGACAGTTCACCCAAAAATGAAAATTCTGGCATCCTTTACTCACCCTCAAGTTTTTCCAAAACTGAGAGATTCATTCTTCTGTTGAACACAAAAGAAGATACTTTGAAGAATGTTGGTAACCAAACAGTTGACGGTAGCCATTGACTTTGATACTATGGAAGACTGTTTGGTTACAATAGGGATGCTCATATTGAACGTTTAACCGTTACTAAGCATTTCAACTGATTAACACTATCAGTTAAACGGTTTAAAATATTTTTTTACATTTGCTGCATGGCGAAATAAAAAAACGTGTTATACATAAGTTATTTGTTTACTCACGGGCACGTGTCGACACATGCAGCGTGGCTATACAGACATGTTTCGCCGAGCAAGCACCTGCTTCACCTTCACTATGTTAACTGATGTAGAATACGCAACACAATGGCAAGTGGCCAATATTGGATAAATGGTATCAGAGTAAATCAGAGGGAATGCATTCAAATTCTGAATGGATTATAGCCTAGAAAGTGCGCAATGACTGGAAAGCTTGTCTTACTGTAGTTCATCGCGATCTCAAAGTTAATAAGTCGTAATAAAATAACCTTTACACTGCACAATTAATCTCTTATTTGCATCATGTCTACACTTGTTTTAATGAGAGTTTGTGAACGTGTGGAACTCCGCAGAACAACGGAATTTAGGGTGGAAAGAATTGTAACTTAACCGCCTCTGATTGGCCACTGTGTTCATGAAATCAACAGATGTGTCTGTGATTGGCTACATTGTTCAACGCTGAGAAACACGCTCTGGATAGAAACATATGACCACTGGATGAAAAGTCCCGAACCGCAAATTGAGGGATTTTTGTGATGTGTTTTTGCCATGGGTGAAATTCTAACAGTTTCGCGTCAACAGGCAGCGTGTTTGTAAAAGTACTTCCAGTCTACCCACATCCCACCATTAATTTGTATTGTTGTCACATGTTGCTAGAGCTTAAAAATTAAAAACTAGACACGTACACTAAGGTAGCCCATGCCTGCTATATACATTTTTATGTCTGACGTGAAGAACCGGTACCGTTCTTCAAAGTGCATTGAAGGATTCGGTGTGTGTTTTAGTTATATCAACTTAATTAGATAATTTTTGTTTAGTTTACTTTTTAGTCATTTAGCAGACGCTTTTATCCAAAGCAACTTACAAATAAGAAAAAGTAACTAAAACTATAAGTTAAAACTCTATAAATACTATATACACACATTTAAGAAAATGGAGAAATTAAAATGACTAATGCATACAACAACATTTCAAAACTAAACATTTAAATGAAAACAAAAAATAAAGCTAAAAATATTAAAACAAGAAAAGGTATCAATTAAACGAGTATAGAAATTATTCTAACATGACACTAAGCCAAACACCCATATATATATATGTGTTATTTCATTTCCATGTAGTATGTTGAAGTAACGTTACTAAAATAAATACAATTTATTAAAACTAAAACTACAGAAAATACCTATAAAGACATAATGAAATTCATACATAATTTATGTAAATTAAAATAGATACAATCAAACGGCAGTAGTTTATCAGTAATCCTAAAAAAAAAAAGTATTTAATTTATATATATTTAGTGTAGGCCTATTTATTTTATTTATATCTTTATTCAGATTTGCTCTGTTCTCAGAAGCGTGATAATTTGAGGATGTGTGAATCCAGGTTTTGTTGTTGCTCTGTATGCTGCTGTTTGCACGTTACAATACAATATTTGTTTGTATTTTTATGTGTGATCACAGACTCTATTTTTATTTAATCCTAATGTATTATCTATTCTAATTTGATCAGTTAACGGTTAATGAGAAGTGGTTGTCGGTCAGGAAAATTAACCGAAATGAGCATCCCTCGTTACCAACAATCTTCAAAACATGTTTCGTGTTCAGCAGAAGAAAGAAACTCATACATGTTTGGAATAAGTGGATGGTGTGTTATTATTATTATTATTAGAACAGAAAATGTGTATATTGTATGTTTATTTTAGACATAATCTATTGATTTGATTGGAAGTACCTTAGACGCTTGAGCTTGTGTTTGTATAAAAGGAAGGTAACATCACTATTAAAATGTAAATAGTGTAATGTCAATGTAATGTAGTTCCTGTGGCTCAGTGGTAGAGCATTGCGTTAGCAGTGCAAAAGGTTGTGGGTTCATTCCCAGGAACACACATACTGACAATATGTATAACTGAATGCACTGTAAGCGTTTGGATAAAAGCAGCTTAAATCAAATGTACATGCTGAATGCTTAATTTTGTGCACATGACTCCTAGCTTCTGGCAGAAGGCATAGAAGAGATTGGCCAGGTCCAGGTTGGGCAGCTGACCGTTGAGTCCTTCCAAAATCAGGTCCAGGCTGGTAATGACATCACTGCTGAGCTCCAATGAGAGGGCGGCTTGAATTGACCCTGCGCGACCCTGCAGCGGCGAGTACTCTATCCCTGAATGAAAGAGAGAACCCGAAACATAAACACAGACAGAACCGGCAATGTATTCTAGAAAAGGAACAGAACAAGTGCATTTGGGTTATTAGTAGAGATCGACCGATATATCAGTTTACCGATATTTTTCCCGATATTTAAGCATTTTACCATTATCGGATATCGGTTTTGAAAAAAACTATTTGTCACATACACAATTATACAGAGTATAACCAGCAGTGAAATGTGTTCTCTGGATTTGACCCATCCAAGTACACACACACCCGGAGCAGTGCGCGCACACACACACACACACACACACACACACACACACACACACACACACACACACACTTGTTTCACTATCCTCGTGGGATTTCCATAGGCGTAATGGTTTTTCACTACTGTGTGGCCCTACACACCCTACACAAACCTAGCCCTCACAGGGGACATGTTGCATTTTTAGATTTTCAAAAACTTCATTCTGTGTGATTTATAAGCCAGGCCTCAATTTAGCGTGACCAAGCGCTGTCATGAGTCATAATTTAGATTTTAATAATTCATAAAACAGTTAAGAAATGCAATAAAAATACGATTTTGTTTGTTATAGCTTATTTCAATATTCAGGAATATTATTCAGAACCATTATTTTGTCCAGTTGTAGTTTAAAATGAAGTCTGTGTAAATAGATAAACCCTGTCCTTTATTTTCTCCATTTGAAAACATTTTCAAATTATTTTGCTTATTGTTAATATCAGTTTTAATAATTCTGATAAAACATGCTTAAGAAATGCAATAAAATACGATGTTTTGTTTGTTATAGCTTATTTAAATATTACAGAAATATTATTCAGAATTATTCTTCACTCTTTAGTCTATTAAACAGGACAAAACTAAACTAAAGCATTTTCTCCAAAAACATAAATACATGACTAAATCATAAAAAAATCAATATCATGAAAATCACTCAACATAGATGAAAAGAAGCATGCTTCAGTACTGTGATGTTCGTGTGGTGGTAGCCTTCCAGCCAGGCCTGCGTCGATCACATAACTGGCATAAACCTTCACTAGAAGAAGTGGACAAAACTAAACTAAAGCAAACTAAAAAACAAAAACTCTATTGCTCGAATGTTTTAACTGGCACTTCCATCAAACCAAATCTATTGCTCTGAACTTCCATCTAGCTAAGATCTACAGTATTTGTTTTATTAACTAGTCTTATGCTGTTTACCCAATCTGAGCATTATCAAGTCCTATTATCAGAAGTTATCAAAATTATGAAAACTGTAATTTAGCATCTTCAAATCCATCCCAAATTTCAGTAGTGGGAGAGGCTACTTTTACACAAATGCTATAATTATTAAATGCAATGAGATTTATTAAAGAAGTTGCATATCTACGCAAGAAAAACATTACATTTGGCAGGGCCTGGCCACTTGGTGGCTCTAGCAGTTACAAACAAAACAAAAAGGCTCTATGTAGACATGTGTTCATGGATATTTTACCAGATTTAGTACAGGAATATTTTTTGGTCAATACTTACTACAACTTTCAAACAATGCATTTCCAGCATAACTAACAGTTATGGCAAAGGCACAATATTTACTAAAAGGGTTCTTGAACAAAATATAAAATTTTCACAAAACTGTGTAAGGACTGATTCTGCAAATTAATGTGCAATTAGTGCTGTTCAAACACCAGGTGGTGCTTAATAAATATTGTAATAAAAAATAAAAAAGACAGCAAAAGGCTTTAAACTGCTGTTCTGAAAGTTTCCGAATTACATTTTTACGCATTACACTAATGAGAATATTTAAGTCATTACATTTGTGGCATTACCATAGACTGTAAAAAACATGGACGTAGTGTCCGTGACGTCATCCGTAGGTTTCTGAAGAGCATTTTTGAAGCTCAAAGTGGGCGGAGACAGCCGTCGCCATCTTGGCTGCGCGTCACTCCCGGATAATCGAAAGTGGGCAAAAAGGTGGGATGTGGGTGGAGCTGGTTTCTGAAACCACGCCCACCAAGTGCGACAGTGGTGACAGCAGCGGCAATCCACCTGTCACTCAAGTGGCCACGCCCTTAATTATGCAGAACTTTATATAATTTAAACTGATGAGTTATAAAAAAAAATCACCCCCTCACAGTTGTCATGAAGGGCAAAATTAGCTATATAGATCAAAATAATTTTTTTGCACCAGGCTGTAAACATGTTTTTTTCTGCTGTAAAGTTGGGCATTTTAACATGGGGGGTCTATGGGATTGACTCCCTTTTGCAGCCAGCCTCCAGAGACGAATTACAGTTTTAGTCACGTCCGTGTTGGCTTCACGAGAGAGAGCGGGAGGTTGCCGCTTGGGCATTACTCGCTAAATTACATAATAACATTAATAACTTAAAATAGACAACAAGCCAAATAACAGGCTTGATTCCAGGACGAATCTTCAGTCTTCAAACTCATGCAACTTTCAAAGGCACTATAGAAAAGTTGTATTAATATTAAGTATTATCATGATCAGTGTTGGGGGGTAACGCATTACAAGTAACGCGAGTTGCGTAATAATAATACTTTTTTCAAGTAACTAGTAAAGTAACGCATTACTTTTTAATTTACAAGAAAATATCTGAGTTACTTTTTCTCCATTTATTGATGACAGTGCGCCGTGTGAACATGATCTTACTGTAGATCTAATCTAGACTAAATATGAATGTGTATTAATTCATCCCACTCGCAAAAAACAGATTCAGTATTCATCAAAATTAATTAAAACAGTGAAATGCAAACTCAGAATATGACGCAAACCTGCAATAATTAAATATGTTAAACAACACAAATATATCTAATCTCATTTTATTAACGATGTGTTTGCTGCTGACCTTTGATGATCCAGTTCAACCATACTAATAAGCAAAAAATACTTTAGATAAACTAACAATTGTGCTTCATTGTTTTATTATTGCTGAAGAGTGTTGAACTTCTCCTGTGTTCTTCTGTACAGACGTGATTTACTCGTCCTTCAGTCTGAGGTTTATTCATTACACTTTTTACTTTTACATTTGCTATAAATATAACTTATTGTATTAAAAACAAACAATCAAGCCCTGCTCATGTTTAAAAAGTAACACAAAAGTAATGTAATGCATTACTTTCAATAAAAAGTAACCAAGTAACGTAATTAGTAACGCAATATTGTAATGCATTACTTTTAGAAGTAACTTTCCCCAACACTGGTTATAATTATATTTAGGTAACATCTATGAATTTGGGGGAAACGCAAGGAATTTTTCAAAGATGATATGGAACAATTTCAGATTTAGCTGAATCCAAACGGTCATGCAAGACTGATTGAACTCAAGGTTGGGTATGCTGCCAGATGGTGCTTGTAGAGTGTCTTACTCCTGAAGTACTGTGCGAGCGCCAGCAGAAGACCGACCGCCTGGTTGTTGCTGTTTCCAGGACTGCAGGGAGCAGTGATGACCAGAGCTTCTGTCCGAGGAGCGCGAGGAGCTCGCAGGATCCCGTACACATTCGTGCCTCGAACCATCTGAACAAAACATCTTCATATTCAACTCCACTTCAGTCTTACTTCACTCTTGAGACATGAACTCTTCTGTAGCTAAGCCAAGGGATTGATGATCCATTTGGTTGTTATATTATGTAAATACTTTTTACATAGTTTGTGAAGATCATTTGCACGGTCTGTACTTTTGTTGCACTAGACAGTTTGCACAAAAAATATATATAAGTGCTGTCAGACAATTAATCACATCCAAAACAAAAAGTTTGTTTACACATAATGTGTGTGTGTACTGTGTATATTTATTATGTGTATATAAATACACACATGTGATCCTGGACCACAAAACCAGTCTCACGTGTCAATTTGTGTCGAGAATTTTTATACATACTTATTATATATAATATTTCCATTGATGTATGGTTTGTTATGATCGGACAATATTTGAAAATCTGGAATCTGAGAAAAAAAATCTAAATATTGAGAAAATCATCTTTAAAGTTGTTCAAATGAAGTTCTTAGCAATGCATATTACTAATCAAAAATTAAGTTTTGATATATTTACGGTAATAAATTTACAAAATATCTTCATGGAATATGATCTTTACTTAATATCCTAATGATTTTTGGCATAAAATAAAAATCAATAATTTTGACCCATACAATGTATTTTTGGCTATTGCTACAAATATACCCCAGCGACTTAAGACTGCTTTTGTGCTCCAGGGTCACAAATACATGCATATATTTAAGAAAAGGTTATGTTTATTTATTAAATACATGTATCTGTAATACAAATAATATAAATATATACATGTAAATATTTTCAAAATATAAACATGCATGTGTGTATATTTATAGATATAATAATAAATATACACAGTACACACACATATTATGTACACAAAAACATATTTTTGATGCAATTAATCTTTTGACTGAATCGTTTGAATATATATATATATATATATATAGGTCACTTTTGTGTCAGTGATCTGTTATTATATCTTTCTATTTAACTCACTACCCTGAACTGTTTTGGACACATCTATGTTGTCAGTAAATAAAATAGTCCTGTTATTCACTGAAAATGCCTAGAATAATACATAACACAGTAATAAATAGCTATAACTTGCTTAAGGAACGTTAGACGTAGAAAACTATTCATTTGGAAGAATAACTTTCTAAAGAAAATAAAAAAGCACAACTTCACGAGTACTCACAGTAATAATAAAAACACTAAATTGTTGCGTTGCATTTTTCTTAAAACTCTGGCAAATTAATCCATAAAGAAAACTAATGTAAAAATGCAACGTTAAATCAGAAAGAATAGAGCTTAAAGTCCTGCTGTTGATAATGATACGTGTCGTTTGAAGCTGACTAGAACAGGTTTGAAAGACAAAGAAAAGCACAGACAAGAGCTGCAAAAATGTTCCAGGTCTTTAAGAGTTAAAGCATGCTTCAGTCTTGCATTTTGCCTAAATGCATACATAAACTAAATAATTTTATGCATATGCAAAAGCATTCCAAAAAACGTAGTCAATACAGTTGATATGCATTAGATATGGTGACTGTAATAACAGCACAGGGACTCACATATCTTTCTTTGTTCTCGTCAGGGAAGGGCAGCTTACGGGAGAAGCTCTGAGTGAACACCTCCAGTCCTCTGGCCTGCATGCTCTTAACTAACCACTCCACCGGCATCCCACTGCAGACACAAATCAGGATCATTTCTGACCTCCTCCAGAGACTACACCTGCTTTAAATCACACAGCAGGCGCTCAGAGACCGCAATGACTCGTGCTCACCCTGCCTTTCTTTTGTGAGCGTCGAACTCCTTGGCGAGGGACAGCGCTCGCTCCCCGGAGGAGAAGCGCTCCTCCACCATGGTGGAGCCCATGGCGTTCTCCGACATGTACGTGCGCAGTGTGAAGGGCTCAAACGCCAGACCCATGAACCACACTATGGCCGCCAGGTAGCACACAATACTGAAGAGGAGAAATTAAAACAAGCAGAGGAACAGATGAAGTGTCAGGTTCACACAAGGCTGTAGAAGCTGTGGTTTTAAAGGAGAACACCTACCATATGGGTGTGTTGAGACGGGTCAGGAGACCGGTCAGGGCTTTTCTGCGGTTCGGGTCAGACAACAGACCCATGGTGATAACCTACTGCTCTGCCTTAATAGACCTAATCAATGAAACATGTTCATCTTACAAATATGAAACACTGTATAATAACTTTCATTGGTTGTGTGCTGTCAAACGAATAAGTGCATCCAAAATAAAACGCTTTTATTTACATAATATATGTGTGTGTGCAGTGTACATTTATTATGCATATATATAAATACACAAACATACAGATTTTTCGAAAATATTTACATGTATACATTTATATTATACATAAAAATATTAATAATTACTTTATATTAAAATGCAAACATATTTTTTCTTAAATATATACACGCACTTATATTTATATATACATAAATATACACAGTACACACATATTATGTAAATAAAACCTTTAATTGAATTCTTCAACAAACTAGCAGCAAAAATGTTTCAGGGTAGGTTTAAGTCTGTTTCTGGACAGGCACATAACTTATTGCCTTGCCTAAATAATAATAACAATAATGGTTTCACTTTATGTTGATGGTAACATTGAGCATTATTTATTTTTAGTTTAATGGGAATGTTAACCTCTCACCCCCGACCATGTCTGTTGAGAGACCATCACACAGAGTTATCAGATATTAATCAGACGGTCTACTAATACTCTAACTGTCCTCTGACCATCATCATGTTCTCCTCATCATCCCCATACACTGACTGACTTCATCTCTGTCTCCTCTCCACCTGTAGCTGGTGTGTGGGGGGTGTTCTGGAGCACTATGGGTGCCGTCACATCATCATCCAGGTGGATGCTGCACACTGATGCTGGATGAGGAGACCCCCCCCCTCCCTCTATGTAAAGCGCTTCGAGTACTCAGAAAATCACTATATAAACTATATAAATGTAACGAATTATTATTATTATTAATGAGAGTTTGTTGACATGTAGGTGCAAAGTTACTTATTGTCAACAGAATGCTCAAAAGGGTCAACATCAGAATAAAGTGTTACCACAAGAATGAATAAAATCGGTTTTAACATACATTAAAATGCTTAAAAAACGTAATTGAAGGTAATGTAATTGAATATTAATACATCGCATTAATATATATTTTGAGAGACTGTCAAAATAAATGAGAGCTAATGTTACTCATGAAAAGTAAATCACAAACAAATAACACTCCTAATCACCTTCCACGGCAAACGAGTCAAATTAAAGACATTACTGAGACTAAAATGAGCAGAATTGTAACATTATTAAGATAATTTACCTGCAGTATCGGTATGATTTACTCAGCGTTACAGATGAACTGCTGTGAATGTCCCTGCGATCAAACAGTTGAACATCTTTCAGCACAAGCAGAGTTTGTGATAACTGAAGTATATACACGTCTCGGTGTACAGCGTACTCACCTTGAAATATGAAACGTTCAAATACGGTTTCATTTGCAGCTGCAGCACATTCATTCATTTATTCACACTACTGTTCCGTGTTCCGGAAGGAAGGAATACGGTGCGGACCTACTTCCGGTGAGCGCCCCAAAAGGGGCGTGGTTTAGCGAGTTTTGTTTGTTGTTGTTTTTTTAAAGCTCTTAAAATAAGATAATGTATAAAGCGGAAATGTGAATGACAAATCTATTCTTTACTAAATTATTCATAAATAAACGACCCAATAGGCAATTTTTGTACAATTTAGCCACAAATGTCAACTTGATATTCATTGCATTAGTAGTAATAAGAGTTTCAGGTATTCATGCTTACATTTATTTCAGTTTATACACTTATTTATTTTCACATTTAATTATATAGATAAATTAATTATTTAAAATTTAGATATTCATATCATGGATTACCTAATAATATTGTGCGTTAATGTGGCAGCATAGTTTTGAGAGGATGACGTGATAAAACTGTCAAAGACGTACATATATTTAATAACGTACAGTTTTATCAGAGGTTGATTACAGCTGTGATGTAATGGAGAAAAGTGCTCAGACTCACTGCTGTATACACATCCATTTATTCCATTCAAGTTATGTTTTCATTATTAAACATGTAATCAAACCACCTAACATCCCCACACAATGAGACAACCACAAAAGCAGCTTCAAGGAGTATAGTGTAGATAGCATGCAGAATCAGTTACTCTCAATCCCTTGAAGACGACTTCAATTATGCAGTTTAATAATTCATAAGTGCCACATTCCCGTTTCATTAAAAGCCCTCAGCTGCCGTTGTGTTAGCACTGCTTGCACACAACACAAATGTAAACACTTCAACCCTGAAACGATCACTTTCATCAGAACGCTTCAGTAAGTTTAAGTCTGATTTGATGATTTAAAGACTAACGTCAGTGCTAGATAGATATTTTTCAAGCAACACTTGTGTGGATGTCCTTGGTAATGATCGAGGAACGCAATCAAAGTCACTGTAGAGAGAGAAAAAAATAAAAAACATGTAGAAATCTGAGTATGTATTGCTGGTTTCAATGTCTGTCATTGGCTGAACATCACACGACACACTGACACACATACCACCGGCTCACAGAGAGTCAGCGTACAGAGCCGGAGGAGGCAGAAGATCGAGGTCTGCAAACTGGAAGCTTTCTGCCTCTCTGTCATGAACACAGGGATGATTCAAGAGAAAGACGTGATCACACACGGCAGGCTTTACCGTCTTCAAATGATATACAACTTGATTTAATGACTGATAAATAAGATGGGAAGGAGATATTTTAAAGAAGAAGAGTATGAGACTGGTATGAACAGTATTATACAAGTTAAACTGTTAAATCAATTCGATTTTAATTTAGATTTTTAACCAATATATAACCAAGATATCACGATTAATCAAATGCAGCAGACAAGTAAAGCATTGAATAGACATGACAAAATGTGGCTTTAAAAACAATATATAATTTCCATATGTGACCCTGGACCACAAAACCAGCCATAAGATTTATACATCATCTGAATAAATAATATTTCCATTGATGTATGGTTTGTTATGATATGACAATATTTGAAGATCTGGAATCTGAGCGTGCAAAAAAAACTAAATATTGAGAAAATCATCTTTAAAGTTGTTCAAATTAAGTTCTTAGCAATACATATTACTAATCAAAAATTAAGTTGATATATTTATGGTAAATTTACAAAATATCTTCATGGAACATGATCTTAATATTCTAATGATTTTTGGCATAAAATAAAAATCATAATTTTGACCCATACAATGTATTTTTGGCTATTGCTACAAATATACCCCAGCGACTTATGACTGCTTTTGTGCTCCAGGGTCACGTATGGAGGAGGGCAATATAATATGAAAATAACGAAAGAATATAAGTAGTGATAGCTCTGGATATAGACAAGATCCTAGAAAAAGACCTAAGAGGCTTTATATCAATTGTTTTTAGAAATTGTGGAGATATATCATTTAAAAATCCAATAACACTCACATTTTCATAACTGTTCGTGTTAATCTGTAAAATCTAGCGGTCCCCTTATCTGTTCGAGTTAGGTGTTATGCGTTACGTGGGTTGTGTTTTAGGTCGTTATGTAAGGAAAACAGGTTTAATTAGGGGTCAGCGGAAATGACCAGAGCGAACAGCATAACAAATGACCCATATAAACACATGTTTATCACTAGCAAGAATCAATGCGATAAAAAGTGATTTTAATCACATAACATCATTGCCGAGAATGTAGCAAATGTTCAATGAAAGTCAAGAACAGAGTGCATTAAACAAATCTTGGTTACTATTGAATATTTCTTTGAATTGTCTTCAAACATTGCCGTGTAGCGTCTGGATATGATGCTTGTACATCTGTAGAGATAAACTACTCACTGTGTCTGGATGTCTTCAATACTCCAGTCACTGAAAGGATGATGAGCAGAAGAGTTGCTATCAACTGAGGAGAGAGAGAGAGCAAACACGATTAACAACAACAGCACCAAACAAACTCAAGACTGAGGGGGGGGGGGGAGAGAAGAGAGAGAGAGACAGAGAGACAGAGAGAGAGAGCAGAGAGAGAGAGAGAGACAGAGAGAAGAGAGAGAGAGAGAGAGAGAGAGAGAGAGCGCGAGCGAGAGAGAGAGAACAAACACGATTAACAACAGCAGCACAAAACAAACTGAAGACTGAGGAAGAGAAAACACACTCACACGTCTCCGGCATAGAGGCAGCTTTGATCTGACTCCTAAAAAGAGAGAAATACAGCTCTAGAGATCTGTGTACAAATCTGATGAACAGCTCAAATCTGTTTTGTGAAGCGAAGTTCAGGCTTACACATTTTCAGCAGACAGTGACAGCGTGTCGTCTTCATACGTCCATTCCTCGCTGTCATCAGTGACTGGATGAACACATGATCATGCATTGATTTACAGGACATTTACAGCGGCAGTCCAAAACACTGGCGCCAATGCACTTTTATCAAATAATACACAATTCATACAGAAAGTGATATCCATATTTGTGACCCTGGAGCACAAAACCAGTCTTAAGTCGCTGGGGTATATTTGTAGCAATAGCCAACAATACAAAGTTATTGATTTTATTTTATGCCAAAAATCATTAGCATATTAAGTAAAGATCATGTTCCATGAAGATATTTTGTAAATTTCCAACCATAAATATATCAAAACTTAATATTTGATTAGTAATATGCATTGCTAAGAACTTCATTTGAACAACTTTAAAGATGATTTTCTCAATATTTAGATTTTTTTGCACCCTCAGATTCCAGATTTACAAATATTGTCCGATCATAACAAACCACACATCAATGGAAAGATTATTTATTCAGCTTTCAGATGACGCATAAATCTCATGACCCTTATGACTGGTTTTCTGGTCCAAGGTCACATACGTCTTCGCTGCACAGTTAAACAAAGAAAAGGAAAATCCCAAACTGGCCCAGACGGTCAATCCTTCATGTTTCAGTCCAGTTTTAGGGTTGCTTTGCTGCCACAGGCACTGGATGCTTTCAGCGTGTGAAAGGAATCATGAAATCATTTACTAAGGCATTTCAGAGGCAAATTCATACCGTCTCAGAAAGCAGGACCTCCATCTAAAGTCATGGGTCTTTCTGGACCTAACACTTCAAAAAGCACCCAGGAAAGATTCAAGACAAAACAACACACTGTTCTGAAGTGTCCGAGTCTAAATCCCATTAAAACATATGGAGAAATCTAAAACCAGCAGGTACAGATCTAAAATGGAGTAACTGGAGCGGTTTACTGCCCGTACAGAGATCACGGGATGGTTGTACATTATATTAACTCAAGAGCAGGCATCCTCAAATCTGTCCCAGTCCTGCAGAGTTCAGCTCTAACCCTAATCAAACACATCTGAGCGTGCTAATCACAGTCTTCAAGATCATTAGAAAAGCACAGGTAGTGAGTTTGATCAGAGCTAAACTCTGCAGCAGATTGCCCTCCAGGGAAAGATTGGAGCAACTCTGCTCAAGAGGGGCAATTATGGCAATGCCAGTTTTACTTTCGGATTTAAATATTAAGAGAAATAAAGAATCACGCAGATCAGATACTTGAAATTTCAAATGTTCGTTTAAAAAGAAATTAAGTGCAAGTGCGCCAATATTTTTGACCTCGACTGTATAAAGAGAAAAAACATAACAATAAGAGAAAACTTACAGCTACTTGTAAGCACAGGATTCTGATGAGAGGACCTGCAAAGATCAAACCATTTGAAATGTATATCCACAGGTCATTTTTGCTCTATAAATTATGTTTTATGATATAGGATCCATATTGTGTAAATCGTTATGATTGCAGCAGAGCAGTGTCTGACGAGTCTAGTGACTATAGAGGACGTGTTACTTGATCTTTAACCTCTGAGCTTTCCATTTTATCATGAGATGTTATAATACATCTGTTTTGGGAAGCAATATTCTACGAATATTGAATTCCTTTTGGATGCTGGCCATCCATAAAGTGGAGTATTAAAAATATATGCATACTGTATATGATCTGCATATCTTAGAAAACAGGGCGGCTGATAATTTAACAATGGGAAATAATAAACTCACAATACTGCTACAATAAAAAGCACAATTTACTTAAATATGTACTAAAATAACTTGTAAATGAACAAAGTGAAAGTATTTGAACAATTATTTTGTTCTGTAATCTATTATAAAGTCTTGATTGCTTCCAGTTCACACAGCTTGAGTGCTTCGCATGGACTGATTTTCACACAACATTCAAATTATTAACAAACTTTTTGTGTCATTGTAGATATATTCGACAACAACACTACACCGGTTATGTGACAGCGCGTGCCATTAGTTAAAAGCAATGTAAAGTTGTTTTTAATATGGCTTCAACAGCACTCTTCCTAAAATCCTGCTATGTGCTTCAAAAATTGCGTTAAGAGCTGCATGCAGCTATATTTATTAATTTGTATTATTGGATCACTGTAACCAAGCGCTGCAGATGATCCAGAATGCAGCAGCACATATGATCTTCAATCAACAACTGTACACGGTCACTTAACCTTGTTAATTTAATGCATGTTTTTCTAGGCATGAGCGTGCTGTATTTACCTGCTGCTGACACTAAAGTTATCTCCATCGGTTTGGCCTCGTCCGGCGGCCTGGGATACCTTTTTTCCGAACTCGAGCATCTCCTTAATGTTCAACTCCACGTTCATCACAGATATGTAGCCATCTATAATCACAAACACAGAATCAAGACATTTGCCTCCCTACATGAGACCCTGGACCACAAAACCAGTCATAAGGGTCAATATTTTCAAAATTGAGATTTATACATCATCTGACGCTGATTAAATATGCTTTCCGTTGATGTATGGGTTGTTATGATAGGACAATATTAGAAAATCTGGAATCTGAGGGTGCAAAAATATCTAAATATTGAGAAAATCATGTTTAAAGTTGTCCACATTAAGTTCTTAGCAATGCTAAGTTTTGATATATTTACGGTAGGAAATTTACAAAATATCTTCATGGAATATGATCTTTACTTAATATCCTAATGATTTTTGGCTTAAAAAAGGTATAATTTTGACCCATACAGTGTATTGTTGGCTATTGCTACAAATATACCTGTGCTACTTATGACTGAGTCAATGAGTGATGCTCTGCTGCCATCTCCTGGTTATAACGGTAATTTCATTTTCTTAAAAAAAAGTCTTTATTTTTCACATTAAAATGTTATTTTTTTTTTTTTTTTTTCAGATTCTGGTAAGAATGAGGCAGGAGAGGTTTCTGTGAGTCTCTATCTATATACACCACATATCTAACGAGCGTCACCGAAGACTACAAGCTGGATTATCTTGATAAGGAAGTTATAAAAAGCTCTCCGTGCATTTGGTCAATTAGATGGAAAATAGCAATACATTAATTTGCTGATGTCTCTTTATGGTTTTGCCATTTATAGGGTTAATTCAGCCTAAAGAGTGCTGCAGGAAAGAACATACATACTGTATATACATACACTATATTGCCAAAAGTATTGGCACCCCCTAACTACTTTAGTAATCTTCATGAGTACAAATCTTAATGTTTAAGCATATAATGATATTCTAGGGAATCTAATTGTATAGCAACAGTTTGGACAGAACCCTTTTCTATTCTAACATGACAGTGTCTCTGTGTATAAGACAAGAATCAAAGAGAAATGATGATTCAGTCAGTGTGGAAGAACTTGACTGGTCTGCAGAAAGCAGCTGAACACCTCTGGTGTGACTTTATAACTCATCACCAAACACCAATGACTTGTACATATGGGTTCAGTCATTCCATACACTTCAAAACTGGTGCAACAGAGGTGGAAATACAATTTTTAAGTACATTAATTATGTTTCCATCTTTGTTGCCAGTTTGAAAGTTAATTTTTCTCTTCTAAAGAAGGGGGTGACCCAATCCTTTTGTGCAATATAGTGTATATATTCTATTCTGCATGCTTGACTAATAAGAGATTGTCAGGAACGCCTCACATTTGTTGTTGGTGTCTCTGGCTAGCCATTTGCCCTTGGGGCAGTTGACTGTTCGGATGATGCTGATGAGATCCCCACTTTTGACGGACAGGTTGTACTTTCTCAGTTTGCTGTCCGCCAGCACTCTGGCATGATACATGGGCTCTTCCAGTCCAGTGATCTATTGAGAAACACATCAGGAACTGCACTCACTTAAACGCATGGCACTGTGTGCGGTCTTCTTTAAAATAAATACCAGTTAGTTTGAAATAGCATCAAATGTGCTGACATCCACCGAGTATATCAAGAGTGACTTGAATCTATGCATGTGAACTCACTTTAAATTTCTTGTGCATTTCATTTCTCTTTTTATTCTTCTCTTTCTGTTCTTTCTTCTCCTTCTCCAGACGCTGCTTCTCTTTCTTCTTCTGCTCTTTATCCTCATGATGTTCAGGGCTCAGCTGCTTCTTCCTGAAAGAGTCACATTTCTTGCAAATCAGCGACGACCCAGGACACTTATCTTCCTTGGTCTGAACATAATATTGGCAAATAACAAGAGTAGCGTAGCAATTTTTTTTTATGCAATGAAACATTTAGATATGTTACAAGTTACTAAGAAAAAAAAAATTAAAATCAAGCTAACATTTTCACTGACTCACCACTATATATATATTTTTTTTTTAAATTTTCTAGGTATTTGTTAGAATATTTATGTTTTTAATTACATGTGTTTTATACAAAACTGTTAAAATACATATTTTATTTTACAAAGAGAAAATTAGCAAGAAGCTGTAAATAAATAGCTATAATGACATATCATAGAGCTATAAAGTAACAAAACATAATACCTATCATGTTGGCCATTTTGATCTTCAGCTGCATTAGACCTTCAAATTTTAAGGGGATAAATACAGTTAATAAAACATATTTGTGACCACAAAACCAGAGTCATAAGGGTCAATTTTATGAAATTGAGATTTGTACATCAATGGAAAGCTTATTTATTCAGATGATGTATGGTTTGTTATGATAGGAAAATATTTGAAAATCTGAATAATGAGCGTGCAAAAAAAAAATCTAAATATTGAGAAAATCATCTTTAAAGTTGTTCAAATGAAGCTCTCAGCAATGCATATTACTAATCAAAAATTAAGTTTGAATATATTTAGAGTAGGACAATTACAAAATATCTTCATGGAACATGATCTTAATATCCTAATGATTTTTGGCATAAAATAAAAATCTATAATTTTGACCCATACAATGTATTTTTGGCTATTGCTACAAATATACCCCAGCGACTTAAGATTGCTTTTGTGCTCCAGGGTCACATTTATTATTGTTCTTAAGCTGTGGACTGCATTTCACAAACAACAGTAGAGTGAAATAAATGCTGACAAACCATTGAGTGACATGCCATATATTCCTCCATGTTTCTTCTTTCTGTCAAACAAATTAAGACATCAATAGAACTAATATACATTGAGTCTTAAGACTAAATATTAGAATTGCCAAAGACACATTAGAACTTCGTCAATGATCCAAAAGTTCAAAGCATTTCCACTTTTCTGAACAAATCCAAGGATCTTTTTTCATTTCATATCAATCACCTATTAAAATCAATTTCCAGCATACATGGTATCACGAAGGCATCTTACACAATATTAACCTGTAAATCGTTAAATACGTCAACTAAACTATATCAGTAATTTAATAAATGCCAATTCTAAGAGATAATCACTCACCACAAGGCTGTTATCTGCATACGGATCTGAAAGGGAAACACATAAAATCACATTTTCAACAAAACATTTGTATTCAAAAAGTATTGTTGTCATAATACTCACTCTTAGGAGCTCCTTTACACTTATAAGAGCTTTGAGCGAAGGAAAACTTGCGCACGGTTTCCACATCCTCGTAAACATTATCAAAGCTTTCGTGGAGACCCTTTGGTTGAGAAGACCTGAGGAATAAAATAGCATTTGTTGGCAGCAAGTCTGATTTGTCTTGATTGTAGTATAATGAACATTACAGAACTATATTAGGCGCGTTTCCATTACCCTTCAAATTGTGCAAATACTTTTTTTTATTGAAAATACGCCTAATGGAAACGCGTTAATTTGGCAAAAACTCCCATATATCGCAAAAAAAAAAGTTTACGCTTTCGAGGTGGTTTTTCAGGTAATTCGAAAAAGGAATATTTCGCCAAAACTACAATGGAATTTATTTTCTCGCATTTACAGGTCACATGGCATATGTAAATAGTCATAATCATTCTTCAATATACTATAACCTCCAAGAAACACTTCATCCGTTACCTCTCTCTCTCGTATAAGGGCTTTCCCTGCCATGAATGCTTAGATAATGTACACCGCACGCGTCTGCGATGCAGTGCGGCTCAGATACGGCCACTGAAGCCGACTCTAGTCGATGCTTGTGTTTATTCGGTGTTCCTGTGGCTCAGTGGTAGAGCATTGCGTTAGCAGCGCAAAAGGTTGTGGGTTCAATTCCCAGGGAACACATACTGACAATAAATGTATAGCCTGAATGCACTGTAAGTCGCTTTGGATAAAAGCATCTGCTAAATGCATAAATGTAAATCGCGCATGTTTCTGAAGAGGCTCTCCTCACTGCATACGCCTCCTTTGAATAAATATAGCCAAAATCCCACCAAAATACATTGCCATGACTTATCGCGAGAGGCAAAAGGTTACGTTTTAGTCGCATAACATTGGTTAATGGAAACGCTGTCATTTCGAAATACTTTTTTATTGACATTTATAAAATAATCGCCAAAGTTTTGCACAAATCTGTAATGGAAACGCGCCACCACCCTAGAGTCGTACACTATTTCAGGTGTATCCTACATAAGACACATTAAACGTGTGCTTTTACACTTGCTCTGATGGAAGCGAGTGTTCACTGCTCAGGTTGAAGGTAGTGTGTGATCCATTCATTCCCAGGTCAGAGGTCACGGACTCTGTAGCAGACGTCAGGGTCCCTTCATTTATCATTTCTTCGGAGGACTGACAGAGCGTGTCTTCTGACTGCATGCTCATTGGACCAAAATGACCCGGACAATGCTGGACCAGCACAGCCTGTAAATGCAGGCCATTGTCTTCATCTGGCAATGGTGGCGGAGGCAACGAATCAAACCCTGGAAACTCAGTGGCCTCTACATCCAGGGCCGCCAGATTTATGGCATTCCTGTCTGTGGCTTCGGGTGCAGAGATGTCAAAATCTGGAAATTCAGGAGGAGGTACGCTTGCGTCCTCAAGTGATGCATTAGCAGTGGCTGCAATCTCAGGCTCAGGTACAGATTCTGAAATAAAAACAAAGCAACAAAGAACAAGATTGAAATAATTTCTTTAATATGAATGGATCAGCCGTGTTTCAAGCGGTTGCAATAGGCCATTTAACAGAGATCTGCTCATTCTTCAGTGCATTAATGCAGCAATCTGATAATCTGGCAACTGTTAAAATCCTACAGTTTGCCTAATGAACTGTATTTTAGTAGGGGTGCAAATGCTGGTCCAAAGTTTGGAAAGATTTCTCTTATACTCACCGAGGCTATATTTATTGAATCAAATATACAGCAAAACATTAATAAATAGCTATGATTACACCTTGAAAGAATGGTTTTCCAAAAACTATATTTTTAAATGTTTGCCTACAAACCACCCCTTTAGCTAAATTCATTACTTCAGACTTAAGCGCCTCTAGAAGCTTGTGTTAAGTGAGCGTCGCTTTATTGTTCATCCCAAAGAGACACAAAATCACTTTCACAGACTTTTACATTAACTGTTCCCTCCTGGTGACCTGCCCAACTCAGTCTTTACCCATCTTCACACATCTCTTCCATCTTTATTTGACCCTCTAACTCTAGCACTCTCTATTATAATTCTATTTTATCTATTGGTTTGCTTTTTTATAAATAAAAAAAAAAAACGTAACCCTTTAAGAATTGAACTATATTTGTTTTCTATAAAAAAAGACCTTGAACACTAGCCGTCTCAATTTCTTATTCTATTCTATCAATCTTTTTTATGTTTTATCTATTATATTAACAAAAAAACTTGCTACGTGTACTGTGTTAAGCTAACGGAAACGTGTTATAGCGCTTGCGTATCATTGCTCTTTAGTTGATTTTGATTGCTTTCATTGTCCTCGTTTGTAAGTCACTTTGGATAAACGCATCTGCTAAATGACTCAATGTAATTGATCCTGTGATGGCATAGCTGAATTTTCAAGTCATTATTTTAGCATGCAATGATTTCTGAAGGATAATGTGGATATTGTAGCTCATTTATTAATAATGGTTCTCATTAATATTGATGGAAATAGATTGTGTGATGCATTTTTTCATGATTTTTTGATGAATAGAGCATTAAAAAAAAAAAACAAATTCAGGCTATTTAAAGAAATCTTTTATAACATTATAAATGTTTTTACTGCCACTTTTGATCAATTTAATGTATCTTTGCTGAATAAAGGTTAATTTATTTTCTTTTTATATTATTTGCTCTAATATTTAAGGTTAGTGTATAGTGTTCTCAACAAACTATTTATTTAACATTGATAATGATTTCTGAAGGACCACGTCACACTCAAGACTAGATTAATGGTTGCTGAAAAATCGGCTTTTCCATTACAAAAAGTGAATTTCATTTTTACAAATAATAATTAATGTTTGTTCATCACATGAATGCAGCCTTGCTGAGAAAGAATATATGAATACATGAAATTAATGCAAGTCATGAATATAAACACCTTTTTTCCCCAACCATTTCATGGCTCTTACTGCAGATAATTAATCTCACGGACACAGTATTCAGTCTAGTACTGAGATACATTGATACAGGAGCATAAAATCAAGGTACAATAATTAAAAGAAGAGAACTTCTACAAACCAATAGTAAGTGCTGCACTTGGTTCACAGACATGAAATCCAGTATATTTGCTCAGATCCACACGTGGGGGTCTAGGTGGCTTTGAGGGCGTAGGGCCTAAAGATGCCAGGTCAGGAAGAGGTTTGCATGCTTTTTTAGTCTGCATGACTCCACCGAGCTCCTTTACAGAGATGGTTCCTAAAGTACAAGAACAGGTATAAAAATAAGACAAATTCCTCAGTCTGACATTGAAAGTAGCTTTACACTCTTTGTCATGCAACGTACAAATGCAAGCATTCATATGCATCCACGTAAAATATTCCACAGCTTTGCAACTTACTGTGTGATATTCCATTAACCTTCAATGGCGAAGTCTCTGGGTGACAGCTTTGAGATGCAGCAGGCGATGGAGGACCTTCTGTGTGCCGCGCTTGTGCTTTACTGGAGTAGAAGCCCTTTGGTCTGCCACACACCAGCAGGTTCCTGTGACAGAGCTTTCTCTTGGCTTTCTCTAGCGTGCTCAGGACACGCTGGTCAAAGAAATGTGTAACACTTCCAGAAGACGAATCAGTCAGCGAATCGAACTGGTGAAGGAGGAGCTGAATGGTCTAGCAATCCAGCATTTGACCCCCTAGTCTGCTGGACCTCTGTACGTGGAGTCTTTAGGGTGGACTCTTCCATCCGAGCATTAAAAGTACCACTGGTTTTCAAAAGCCCCAAGCCATTTTTACCAAATTCTTTAGCGCACAGTGAAACTCTGGTCGAGCTGAAAGGTGTAGGAGTTGGTTTCATGATGTATTTAAGAGGTGAGGTGATGCCTTTTGAAGCAGGTGCAGAAGAATCATGCTTTGGCTCGTTTGAAAGCGGCAACACGAGGGGCAAATGCCGCATTTTAAGTGACTGCCTGTTCTGGCCGTCTCCAGACCTCCCGACATCAGATGTTGTGCTTGGGAAAGACACAGGGCGTATTCCTGAGGGGGGTTTCTGGCCTTCTCTCAAAGTGACCTGGGGTTGATTAGTGGTCTTGGTTTCCACAAGGCTCGTGGTTATCAGACCAGAGCGGCTGGTGGCAGATGTTGGGAGGCGTTTGGGTTTCTCAAGAAGCACTGGTCTGTACCTCCCCTGGATCTCTTCTTGAAACTTTGCCCTTATGGATCTGAAATTATTGCAGGCTTCCTATAGCAACACAAACACAGTTAATGGACAGATATAACGTACAGTTAAGCTCATACTAACACAATTTAGTGCAATATTCAAATAGGTGGGCATTTAAATGCATGATTATAGTTCAAAATCAAGTATTTAAATCATGTAAAACAACGGACAGCGACATAATACACGTAGCGTACTTTTGCTCAACTAATCAGCACTTGTTTGGCGTCTTAATTAGCAGTAGTGTGTTGTTAATCCCAAACAGATTGTTTACCTCCTCCATGTTCGTTCAGATTCTCCTTGGCCAAGCTCAAATTGCATAAGTATTACATAATATCTTCAAAAAAGCTCGCACAACGCGTCCAGACAGCGGAACAATGTTCTTGTTGATTGATTAAACCGGGCACGAATTTGCCGTTAATCCCACTCCGTTGAAGACGTGGCTAATGAATATTAATTACGTTGCGTGTGCGTCGATTCGGTTTAGTCCGATCTGATTGGATAGAATAGAGACGTTAAAGAGCGGGCGCCGGTACCGGACAAATAAAATAACATTCATGATTATATAATATAATATATCACCAGGAATATATTATTTGCCCGCTACTGGTGCCCAGTCTTGTCTTTAAATCTTATGCTTTATGTTGTCCAATCAGGACTAAGTTACCGGGCGACGCGCACGCAACCTAATTAATATTCATGAGCCAAGACTTTTATTTAGTTATGTGATGTATTTATAGTTAAAGGTCTCAATTAAACATTACATATTTTATATGAGAAAAGTATCACGGCCCAGTGAACCGATATGAAGGAATACCTTTTATATGAAGAATAAACGTATTTTAACCGTATTTTTAATTGCACACTGAACCGTGTTGTTTTATGATGTATTAATTTTCTGCTAACTAAATGAAACAGTCTTCAGATAATTACTCCAATCATTTATTTTGATTCAGTGCAAGTCATCAACTGTATTTGTTCATGATAAAGTTGATAAGGTTTCTTGTAAATCATGTATTTGCTGTGAGGTGGAGCATTCTGGGTAAAAACCTGTCAATCATTAATAATGCTGACAAACAATTTGTAGACTGGACCTAAGTCTCAGATCAATCTCAAACCAACTCTTTCAGCAATGTGCAGATTTGTGTTTTCTATTTGTACGCTTGGAATAGTTTTATCATGTTTCAGTCTCCATATTTCTGCCAGATTTACTGATGACTTACTCCAATCATCAAGCAACAGGTAATATACACTTAATGTGAGGAGATTTTGGTGTTGTATGTTACCATATTGTGTCTTCTGCAGGGCTAATGCATCTTCTAGACACACCAGAGGAGCTGATACTCCTGCTCCTATTGACTGTAAACTCAAGAGCTGGACGCAGTGGTCACCTTGTGATTCATGTCGAGATAACATGGTAAAAAACAACTATAGTCAAGTAAAACTCAACCATTCCAACAGATGTGCAAAAGAAAGTCTCGGTTTTGTCTATTGTAATCATATATTTGTTACTTTTGGAAAGAAAAACTAGAAAAAAATGTGTTACTTCATTTTTAACCCTTCGTGCATTATTAAACTAAATCATTTTTTACTTAGAAATTATGTTTTTACTACAAAAAAGTATGGTAAAATTAAGTTATATATCTGTCAATACAGCAGGGGATGATTGTAAATATTTCAGTGCTGTCAAACGATTAATCGTGATTAATCACAACCAAAATAACAGTTTTGTTTACATAATATATGTGTGCATGCTGTGTATATTTATTATGTATATATAAATAAACAGACATGCATGTATATACTTAAGAAAAATATGTTATGCTTTTATATATTAAATATATTTGTATATAATATAAAATATTAGAATTTGAATATATAAATGCATAAACGTAAATATTTTGTATAAATACTGTATGTGTGTGTGTGTATACACATGTGATATGTACAGACACATACATATAATAATTGTAACAGCACATTTGTGTTAATCACACTTTCAAATTTTTGATATTATATACATATATGTATATATATATATATATATTTTGATGCTTCTGACATATGATTTTAGACATTTGCTGGGCAAACTGCAAATGTAGAACAGCTCTAATTTCTGCTGATATGCAAAAAACATGCAACACGCAAACACTTTAATGTCATTTTGATTAAATCACGTTTAACTGTTAACACACATATAAGCTGATGATAGCTGAACATAAATATTTCTGGTGTTCTTGATGCTTCACAGATTCGTTTCCAGTACTTGGAACGAGCGTCTCAGTTCGGCGGTCAGAAGTGTTTCCACAGTCAGTGGGATGAAAGACAATGTCCAGAAGAGGGCGAGTGTCAGCTACAAGACAACTACTGTGGGGACATGTTTGCATGTGGGCCCAAAGGTTGATATTTCTGCACGTCTTTCTTTCTACATGTTTGTCTGTGTGTCTTTTGATACTGTATGTGTTCTCACAGGACGCTGTGTTGGACAGCAGCTCCGCTGCAATGATGAGATAGACTGTGTAAATCAGAAAGATGAGACTGACTGTGACGTGATAAACAGAAGAGACACCAAATGTAGCGGCATGTTGACTATACCAGGAGCTCAAAAAGCCACTCAAGGGTAAGACGCAGCAGACTGGGTTTTTGGGTGCTTGCTGATGAATATATCAGTAATTCTGGTGGAAAATGAAATCAGTAACTAACATACTGTACAAGACCAAATGTGACCCTGGACCACAAAACCAGCCATATAAGGGTCAACCTTTCATCTGAAAGCTGAAGAAATAATATTTCCATTGATGTATGGTTTTTTATGATAGGATCATATTTGGCTGAGATACAAATATTTGAATATCTGGAATCTGAGGGTGCAAAAAAATCTAAATATTGAGAAAATCATCTTTAAAGTTGTCCAAATTAAGTTCTTAGCAATGCATATTACTAAGTTTTGATATATTTATGGTAGGAAATTTACAAAATATCTTCATGGAACATAATCTTTACTTAATGTCCTAATGATTTTTGGCATAAAAGACAAATCTATAATTTTGACCCATACAATGTATTTTTGGCTTTTGTTACAAATATACCCCAGCGACTTACGACTGATTTTGTGCTCCAGGATCACAAATGTGTTGGTTTCACATCCAGAAAAATGACTTAAATCCACACTATCACATATATGTATCTTTATATTTCAATATATTTGAAACACATACTACACGATGTACTATATGTATCCGAATCTTGAAATGAGCTTGTTTTATTCCCTCAGATATAATGCTTTATCTGGTGATTTTATGAATCCTGTTCTGGACCCAACATACTTTGGAGGCATTTGTGAGTACATCTATAATGGACAGTGGCGGAAACTCACGTACGATCCTTTCTGTGAACACCTCGGTTATGATGATGCTGAAAAATATTACCGGAAACCTCACAACTTCCTCTCATATCAAATAATGGTATGCCCTCACATCTCTGGTACTTTAATATCACACAAAATAACCTACTTTCTGTTTCTTTCCCATTTATATATGCATTTTATGTGTATAATTTCATCCCGAGGAGAAGCGTCATTTATGTTATATGAAACACGATGCTATTATGCTGCAAATAAGTGTTTTTAATTAATGGAATTTGAAGCATTTACTGTAAAACCTTCAATAATTTTATTTTGTCGATATTATTTTGACAACTCAATCAAACCAAAGAGCACTGTACATCCACCTCTATGATTAATTTTTTTTGTTTATTTTGGGGGGGATTAATCACTTAAATGTGAACCTGTTTCTTAGAAAGAAAGAAAGAAAGAAATCAGTTTGGTGCTTAATTTAAGTATTTTCAATTATTACTAATTATTGCTTCTGTTGAACATTGATAATCTTATGCAACTTTTAATATGCAAATCAGTATATTATAATGATTTATGAATAATCGTATGACACTGAAAACTGGAGTAATGATGCTAAAACTCAGCTTTGTATTGCAGGATTAAATTACATAAAAATATATTCAAATAGAAAACGTTACATTTAAAATATTTTTTCATACACACACGTATACATGCAGTCTTGGTGAGCAGAAGAGACTTATTTTGAAAACATCATATAAAAAAAAAACATAATTATTCCATATATACAGTGAATTCAGAAAGTATTCCCTTCACATTTGTTATGTTTCAGCCAGATACTACAATGTTTAAATTATTATTTTTTTATCTCATTAATCTACACTCCGTAACCTCATAATGACAAAGTGAAAACAGACATTTTAGAAATGTCTGCAAATTTATTAAAGAAAAAACCTGAAATATTACATAGGTATTCAGTATTTCGTTGAAGCACCTTTGGCAGCAATTACAGCCTCAAGTCTTTTTTGGGTATGACGCAACACTCTTTGCACACCTGGATCGGGGGATTTTTTGCCATTCTTCTTTGCAAATCCTCTCAAGCTCGGTCAAGTTGGATGGGGGCCGTCGGTGGACAGAGATGTTCGATAGGGTTGAAGTCAGGGCTCTGGCTGGGCCACAGGACATTCACAGAGTTGTCCCTAAGTCACACCTGTGTTGCCTTGGCTGTGTGTTTCGGGTCATTGCCATGTTGGAAGGTCAACCTTCGTCCCCAGTCTGAAGTCCTGAGCGCTGTGGAACAGGTTTTCATTGAGGATATCTCTGCAGTTGGCTCCATTCAGCTTTCCCTCGACCCTGACGAGTCTCTCAGTCCCTGCTGCTGAAAACACCCACACAGCAAGAGGCTGCTACTGCACACTTTACTTGGTACTCTGGGCGATGAGCAGAGCTGGTTTCCTTCAAACATGATGCATGGAATTGAGGTTCATCAGACCAGAGAACCTTGTTTCCGCCATGAAGCCCAGATCGGTGGAGTGTTGCACTGATGTTTATTCTTCTGTAGGTTTCTCCCATCTGCATATGTGATCATGGAGTTCAACTAGAGTGATCATCAGGTTCTTGGTCACCAGTCTAGACAAGACCCTTCTCCATCAATTGCTCAGTTTGGCTGGGCGACCAGCCCTTAGAAGAGTCCTGGTTGTGCCGAACTTCTTTCATTTGAGATTTGTGGAAGCTGCTGTGCTCTTGGGAACCTTCAGTGTAGCAGAAATGTTTTTGCAGCCTTCCCTAGATCTGTGAATCACGCTGTCGTATACGCCGATCCAGAGCATCTCTAAACATGCTCTTCAGGCAGTTCCCTTGACCTCTTGGCTTGGTTTTCACTCTGATATGCATTGTCAGCTGTGAGTCCTTTTGTAGAGAGGCGTGTGCCTTTCCAAATCATGTCCAATCAATTTAATTTACCACAGGTGGACTCCAATCAAGGTGTAGAAACGTCTCTGCAATGATCAGGAGAAATGGGAAGCGCCTGCGCTCAATTTTAAGTGTTGTTGCAAAACTTATGACTGAAAAAAAACGTTTCACTTTGTCATTATGAGGTATGTAGTATAGATTAATGAGAAAAAATTAATTTAAACAACTGTAGTATCAGGCTGCTACATAAACCTACAAATATATATATATATATATATATATATATATATTGAACAAAATTATAAACGCAACTTTTTTGTTATTGCCCCCATTTTTCATGAGCTGAACTCAAAGATCTAAGACTTTTTCTATGCACACAAAAGGCCTATTTCTCTCAAATATTGTTCACAAATCTGTCTAAATCTGTGTTAGTGAACGAGATAATCATCCACCTCACAGGTGTGGCATATCAAGATGCTGATTAGACAGCATGATTATTGCACAGGTGTGTCTTAGGCTGGACACAATACAAGGCTATGTGAATCATGGAAGGCAGCCTTTCTTTTGTGTCCTTGCATTTTACCAAAATTAATTTTAATAATATTGTTCTACCATAAGCGAAGGAATCCTTTATGATGCAGCCAAGTTGATTTAGACTCCTTCAATCTAGCATTTAATGTCTAGATAGAAGTGTCTGGAAGCCTCATAAGGACTGGTTTAGGAAGAACACAGTCTAGGACGCAGCCTTCTAAGTGAGAAGCACCCACTGACTATGTTATTGACCCTGCCAGGCACAAGCGACTACAGAGGAAGCATCAGAATATTATGAGGATGCTGTTAGCTTTCTCAAGGCAAGGCAGAGAGAAATGTCCTTCAATGCTGGTGTGTCACTGAGAGTCGCTTTTGTGGAAGTTGGTCGGGAAGGTAGTGGAGAATTCAAGTATCTACGCAACATATCCAATACACTAATAAGGTAAAGTAATACATTTTGGCTAATATACAGTATATCTACTTAACTCCCTTTATTGTCACCATGTTACAGCAGTGCTGGGTGGTAACTGATTACATGTAATCTGGATTATATAATCAGATCCCAAAAATAAAGTATTTGTAATTAGATTCAATTTCATTTTAAAATACTTGTAATCAGACTACAGTCCTATAGACGTATTGCAGATGAGCAAACACCCTAAAAAAATACGTCTTGCAGATGTAAATGCAGACATCAAATAGACGTCTCCGAGATGTTCGTGTGCTATCAGGATCTTAAACAGACATCTTGCAGATGTGCGTGTGCTATCTGGGATAGCAATAACGTATTCATAATGTATTTATTCTCCCTATATCCTCCTTTTCATCTTTTAAATAATCATTTCTGAAGTATAGCCTATGGTTTATATACACTCATAAAGTCATCCAGTTTTGTGGACATTCACACCGAGATCTGTCAAATATTGATTAAAGTAATTGAGTAAATGTAAACACTTGACATCAAAGACAACATAGTATGGTGATAATAACAATAAGGTAATTATAAAAATTGTTCTCATAAATGTAAAAAAGCCACTGGAAATCAGTTCCAGGAGCAAATATTGCCCCTAAATGGAAGTGTTAATTTCTGACCCTGGTCTAGTAGTATTCAGGTACAGAAATTAAATCATAAAATGTAAAACATTTCACAGTATACATTAAATATTAAAAGTTATTCAGTCAAGAGCAGCGAGTGTCTCTTTTGTCTCTGTCTTTTGTTGTTTGATTAACATTGACAGACAGAAGCAGGTAAAGTATAGGCTGCAGTCACTTTATAACCTAATGCATGGATCCACAATACTGATACACGTGCATTTCTTTCATGTGCATGTTCGATTGGTTATCCTTAAAACTTTAAACTTGTAAATTGCTCTCAGTTTGAGCTGGATACTCAACACTGACTGCATGACTTTGACTAATGCCTTGGCAACTGCAACACTTCAATCATTGTAATTGTTGCATGTCTTCTATGCATGTTTAGGAGGTGGGCTTTGTCAGGCTGTTGTCAACCGTACAAACAGCTCAGTTTAAGATGAGAAGCAGAGACTTGATTCTGGACGAGGACATGCTCTGGGCTCTGGGTGATCTGCCTGATGAGTATGATTTTGGTGCATATTCCCAGTTTTTCAATGATATGGCACACACTATGTCACGGAGGGAACCATGGGTGGAGTCCTGGATTATGTTGCTGTTGTGAACAAGAATGCCATGCAAAGAAATGGTATGAAAATATATTTACAAGCAAACAAAATGAAGTTTATCAAAAATACAGAAATGACTGAACTGTATTTTACGAACTCTATTGACGTAGGAAAAACAAACTTTTTACCACATTCTTCTCCTATTAGAAATGACTGGGTTACAAATTGGATTGTGCCTTGGTGGATCTTTGGGACTGACAGCCGGAAAGGTTTCAACAGTTTCAGTAAAAGGAAAACTATGTGGCAAAGTTGGAATAAAGTCAGGGAGTAAGCAACTTGGAGCACCATACATGTTCAATTATTATGGTTTTACAGTAAACTCATGAAATTAAATGGTTTTTTTGTATTATTTTATTTTCATTTTCAACAGCTGGCGATCAGTCCAGCAGTGCTATTGAGGATGTGTTGGGCTTTGTGAAGGGTGGACACACCAGCTCCAGCGCTGGAAGTTTGGCTATCAAAGATGCCAAAAGTTACCAGGACTGGGGAAAGAGTCTCAAATACAACCCTGCGCTAATTGAGTTTGAGGTGCATTTGCCTGACTAACTTAATATACAGTTTTTGTCATAGAGTTGTTTCATACTTTAGTTATTTCATACACATTGTACTGTTAAAAGAGTGATAATTGACACTATGCATAGTGTTGCACTTGGATGAAGTCTTGCTTAAGCCCATGATTTGACTTGATGAATGCATTTTTTTTTATTTTGGGGGGTTGACATATTGGAATATTAAGTTTTATCAGGGCATATTAATTAAGTAAACAGCAACATTTCAACCATTGAGGAGTGTGTTTCAAAAATGAAGAAGCTAGTAATGACGATAGTGATTTAGTTTAGTTCAGTTTATTATTTTTAAAGCACTTTTAAAACAGCCTAGAAGCTCACCAAAATGCTGTACATAAGCAAAGTAATAAGTACAATATAACAAAAATACAATATAAAAATAAATATGAGCAGAATACACAAATACCAAATCTGAAACAGAAATAAAAATCAACAATGAACTCACGTTGAAGGCTAAGGAAAACAAGTAAGTTTTAAGAAGAGATTTAAAAACTGGTAAAGAGGGGTCCATTCTAAGTTGTATTGGCAAGCTATTCCACAGTCGAGGACCCTACCGAAAAGACTCGGTCCCCTCTGCGTTTCAGCCTTGAGCAAGGGATTGTCAATAGGTTAAGGTTAAGGTAGGAGGGTTATAGGGACACAGTAAGCCAGACAGGTATTTTGGGGAAAGATTTTGTGTGCATTTATACACAAATAGAATATTTTTAAGTCAATCCTAAAGTGGACTGGAAGCCAATGGAGGGCTTAAAAAATGAGGGTGGTGCCGTGGTCATATTTGCGCCAACTTTTAAGAAAGCTGCAGCATTTTGAACCAATTGAAGTCAGCTACCTGAAACTGGGTTGATACCATAAAACAGAGAATTGAAATAATCCAAACGCAAAGTTATAAAAGCGTTGACAACTGCCTCAAGAGACTTTTTAGACTGATTTTTTTTTTATTTTAGAAAGTGAACGAAGCTGTATGAAGCTTATGTACACAACTTGCATTAAAAACAGACAGATTGCAATACTTTCTCAAAATCGAACCTAAAGGAAGCAAGTAGAGTGAAAAAAGCGAAGGTGACAAAATAGAGCCCTGGGGAAGTCCAGATATGAGTGGAGCAGCAGAGGAGGTAAAAACCGTTTATCCCCACATGGGATTGTAATCTAGATAAAAGCAATGTGTGATCGACGGTATCAAAGGCTGCAGATCAGTCTAGGAGTACCAGAATCACAGTCTCCTGCTTCAGTAGCAATATACATGTCATTTAAGACTCTCAAAAGAGGAGATTCAGTGCTGTGGAAAGGCTTGAAACCTGACAGAAAGATCTCAGAGATTTGATTTTCATTCAAAAATGACTGAAGTTGGCATAAAACAAACATTTTCCAAAATCTTGGAGATAAAAGGAACCACATGGGATGAAAATTATTTAAATCATCTAAATAATCGAAAGAAGGCTTCTTGAGTAGAGGGGTAACAGTGGCCACTTTCAGGCATGTAGGAACCAAACCAGTTAGTAGACATTTGTTTAAGAGGGATAGCAGACCAGGCCCAACAGAATCTACTACCAGTTAAATAAAATGTTTCACATCCTGCGGACAAGAGGAGGTTTTGAGAGTGGCAATTATTTCAATGATATGGAGAGGCATAATAGGATCAAAAACCTTCCATGAGGCTAATGGCTGGGTAGATACACAAGAGCCGACATATGCAAGTATCGCCTGCGGCCTTAGTTTTGAAATTTTGACAATGGCAAATCTCAAGAAGGATTCACAGAGAGCATGGGAAGGAATAAGAATATGATTAATGGGTGGATTTAAAACAGCATTAAAAATTGAAAACAAGATAGAATAACCATTTGAACCATGTTTGTTCAGTGATGTAAGACTGTTGTTAATGACGTCACATATGAACACAAGCACAGTGCATTGCATATGGTAAACACGTGTGCGTCACAAACTAGAACCTTACTGGTTTTTGTGCACAATTGAGTTTTGGTGTTTAGCATATTTATTATGCTCAAAGTATGTCAATCATTGTTTAGATGGAAAAAATTAAAGGCTAAACTAGGCAAGGAAACGGCACTATGCATACTTACTATACAAATTCAACAATTATAAATGTTTCAGCAATGTTTTTTTTTTCGTTTCAAAACTCTATTTTGGAAATGTTTCATATCAACAACATTCAATTTATTGTTATTTCTTTGTGTAAACTGCACGGATTGTCATGGTTTTTAATGGTCATTGTGGTCCTATCATAGGTTTCACCGATATATGAGCTGGTGCGTTTAAGCACAGCAGCCCAGCAGCTTCGTACAAAGCTGCCCCATCTGAGGATGGCATGGGAAGAGTACATGCAGAACTTCAACCCGTGTCTCTGCGCCCCCTGTATGAATAATGGCGTTCCAGTGCTCTCCAGGACAGACTGCAGTTGTATGTGTAAAAATGGTTACAGAGGTGAGGCCTGTGAGGAGACGGAAAGAAAAGGTAATGTATTTTCCTAAAGTATAACTCTTATTTTACACACGTGTCTCTTAAGTACTGGCGGTATGTCAGAAGAGGCAATCTCTAATAGAGTCTCTGCAAATATTTATTCTAAATAAACATTTGTCACTCCCAAACACTCACAGTGTGAACATAGCCTAATAGAGACATAATGATATCAAAAGTTTGTGTTTATTGCCCTTTTCGCACAGGATGACCTTTAGTCATTTGTAATAATTTTTACAGGTTGTCTGTGATCTTTATCCATTATGATTCGGCCATGTCTATAATTTGTAAAGTAAAAAGTTACATCGCAAATTACCAACCATATTTTGAGCTCCTGTGATTATATTAGCCCCGTGCGAATTGGCAGCTCTGTGATTTGGCCAGGATTTGGCGGGATCGTATATTATTTTTTCTATTTTGAAAAAAACGTTTTGTTTCCTGTGAGCCTTTTTATCCATCTTTTGCTAAGAATGGAGACTGTGTTGGAGTGTTTTGATAGTATTTGGGCTGCTGGGTCATATCGCTATACACCATACAATTATACAGTTTGCAGAAAGAGAAAGCTGAAAACCATCAGAAGAGCGAAAACAAAAAGAATGATTAGATGGAAATTGATGACATGTATAGCAGCATGAAGTGAGGAACATTGTTATGTTTATAATATATCATACAGCTAGACCTAGAGTATTAACGAACAAGACAAGCAATAGCCTATCCAAAATAGTGCACAATCTAACGAGGGGGTTTACAGCTTTATTCGAGGTGTTACAAATACAGTATCTCACAGAAGTGAGTACACCCCTTACATTTTTGTAAATATTTTATTATATCTTTTCATGTGACAACACTGAAGAAATGACACTTTGCTACAATGTAAAGTAGTGAGTGTACAGCTTGTATAACAGTGTACATTTGCTGTCCCCTCAAAATTACTCAACACAACAGCCATCAATGTCTAAACCGCTGGCCACAAAAGTGAGTACACCCCTAAGAGAAAATGTCCATTTTAACCTGGTGAAATGTAGATGACACAGGGAATTAAACTATATTTGTTTCTTTTTCTCAGGACACAAGTCAGTAAATCTGAGTAAAACCACAAGCTTTGCTTATCCCGTGCGAATGCACCACACAAAATTCACATATGGGGGGGGGGGAATTTCTAAATCACACGAGGTCCCCAGATAATACTAATCACATGCAAATAGGGATTGTGAAGTATTTTACAGCTTCAAATGCAGCTCAGCTTTTCATAATCAAGTATCCGAAATATATTTTATAACAGTGCTTTAGTGACGTGCAGTTTCAAACAAACCTTGAATGCACTGCAAATGGCTTTGAATAAAAGTGTCAAATTAAATGCACATGTCAATAAAGCATAGCAGTCAAAGTCAAAGTCAGCTTTATTGTCAATTCTGCCATATGTACCGTACATACATACAGAGAATTGAAATTGCGTTACTCTCAGACGTAAAATACAAATAATACAAATCATATATATATACACATACACATACACATACATATATAAAATTCAACTATTATAAATATACAAGTAAGGACAAGTAAAACAAAAATAAAAAAAGATTTTTTTTTATTAAAAAATAAAAATAAAATAAAATAAATAAAGTAGCATAAGGCACATAGTAGGAGTAAAAATTGGATCAGGACATGACTCAAGCCTGATTAGACCTAAACCTGGGTTTCCCAACCTTGTTTATTTAGTAAAGGTCAAAAATGTGTAGTGTTGGCCTATCTCAAAGAAAAGGGTTGGGAAAGAATGGGTCTGTCCAAATACTCACATTTACGGTCTTTGCACTTGACCACTTTGCTTTTACTAACTACGTGATGCATTTCTTGTATCTGGCCCAACTGTTCAAATGGGCTTGGAGACTCATCTCTCCACCAATACAATGTGCAATATGTCATGTTTTGCAACCAAGTTATATGTATATTATATATTATATATACTATTATATATTAAATATTATTTGCAACCAAGTTATATATATATAATAATTTCAGATTTAAATTTAGTTTGAGTCTGGATTTTGTTTCCTGAACATGATGAATGATAGTATATATTTAGCCTCAAATACACTATCAAGCTCAGTTCTGAAGATCTGAACATGTATGTTAAGCAAGGTTTTTCCCTCTGTCAGGTCCTACACATGGAGCCTGGAGCTGCTGGAGCTCCTGGTCCCCATGTGTGTCAGGAACAAAGACACGAAAACGGGAATGCAGTAACCCCCCGCCAAAAGATGGTGGCCTGCCTTGTCAAGGAAGCAGTAATCAGAAGAAACATTGCTAAAATCTAAATATACTCATGTTGACAGTGTCCTGTCGTATTATTCTAGCATAATGCCACTTGTGTCTGCTTTCTGTCTGCTGGTTCGGGTTTGCCTTTACAAGTTAATGTTGTTCAATTTAGTTTAAATATGTAACTTTTTTTGGATGACCTGATTTCAAGTACTGGCTTGAGTTCCTTTTCCGGTCATGTTGAACTCGTTCCTCTTCAATTGCTGTCTCTCTCTATACTGTCATATCAACATGAAGGCAGAAAAGGACATACATATAACGTGAAAAATAAAATAAAAAATACACTTTAAGGAAAAGTTCACTTAAAAATGTTTTGTGATTGAATGCAATGAGGTTTCTAATGAATGTGATTGAGATTTTAAAGCAAGAAAAAGATTTTCAAAGAAAAACAACATCTCGTTATGTTCTGTAACCCTCATTTCCTGAAGGAGAGAATGGAGATGTTGCATTAACACTGATATTAGGGGTGTCACTTGGGAGCCCCAATCACCTCTGAGCATTACAAGAAACGGGCAATGACTATTGGCGAGTGGAATTTGCATGCCAAGCCAGTCCCCGTACATACGGGTATAAAAGAGGGTGGCGTGCATCCAGGTTTGTGCTGAGGAGCCGAGAAGTATCCAGGCATTCAGCACAGTTCAGGGTTGTGGCATGAGGAATGTAACATCGAACAAGGTTTACATAACGTAACCAAGACATTCCCTTTCCAGTCAGTCACATTCAGCATTACATCAGCACTGATGTTAGGGGGCCCATGGAAAGCACCTCAACCAGGACTGTGTTATGAGAATTAATGGTCCTGGGGCCTCATTTATAAAGTGTGCGTGCGTACACACAGATTTGATCGTAGAGTGTGGGTGCGCTTAAATCCACGCCAACACTCATATTTATAAAGACGGTTTTTGATGTGGAAAAGTGCTTAGCATCACGTCAGGGTCCGAGCAGACATACGCACTTTTTATTGTTTCGGAGTATTGCAGTTTTTTTAAATGTAAGCTGTTCTTGCAGCTCGCTGTTCTAAATTATGATGATTAGTGATATTGTATATGTTAATGTCATTAATTAGGAGTCATTTACAAGGCAGAGAACTGAAATAAATTTAATTGCGTACAAGTTCAAGATAATTTGCGATTCATAGATTCCACATCTGAAAGAGACGTGTACGCGCGAATTTTTGTTTGTACGTTCATTCTATGAATCGCACGTACGCACATCTGAGAAATTAGCATAAGATCAAGATTACAAGGGTCTTGCTAGGGAAGCAAACAATGATGCTCTGACATTTTCACAAAATAAATGTTCAGCAATCGTTGGGGTGAGGAGACATAAGACTGATCTCAGGACAGTTTAACATACTGTCCTGACCCCAGTTCAGGGGAACACAACAGGGACTGAGAGCAGAAATGTCCAGGGAAAGACACAGGTTTACCAAGGGAAACTGTACCAAGGAAAATAATATACAGGATTACCAAAGGGAATCTCATGTATGGGCACCTAGTCCACTAAAAGAGGTGATGAATGGCATGCAACCCAAGTACGGGACCTGGGAACAAACTCCTCCGCTGATTCCGAATGCCACAGGGTGTTGGAGGAATTTCGACCAGAGTTCACCATATGGGGAACTTACTGGAAGAAGGTAAGGTGCACATATCCTAGCCAGAGCCACCAAACCATTCCTCCTGCAAATTACCCATTCATGCCAATATACTTGGAGGAAACTGGCTTAAACCGGAGATTATAGAATCTTCCGAAGGTATTATGTGTTACCAAGTCTGCTGCTCTGCACCTGTCTACTAGAGAGCAGCCGCACGCCAATCCTCAAGAGCAGGCAACACTCAGAGTAGAGTGACCTCTAGCCCCCAGGGGGTACGGCTCACCTTGTGTCTGGTGTGTCAAAATGACGGCATCCACTAGCCAGTAGGCCAACCTCTGTTTTGAAAAAAGTATTTCCCTTCTGCTGACCTGCAAATCAGGTGGTCTGAGCATCAGAGCTCTAGGTGGATTCCACATAAATGCATAAAGTGCGAATGGGACACAGCAACACAAGGGCTGGATCTGCCTCCTCCAATGGCAGCATTTGCAGGTTCACCACCTGATCCCAAAAGTGAGTGGTTGGAAATTTGGGCACATAACCAGGCCAGAGTATCTGGGTAACCTGAGAGTCAGCTGGCTCAAATATATTGACCCCAACCCTCTAGATAGAAGTAAACTCGACCAGGAGCGCTGTTTTAAATGTGAATTGGTTCAAAGTGTACTCGCCATAGTCCTGCAAGGACCACAGAGAGATCACACGAGGGCATGAGGTACGATATGGGAGGATTTCTTCAAACCTCAAACCTCTGAGGAAACTCACAATCAGGTCGTGTTTCCCCAAGGATCTTCCATTCACTGCATTGCATTGTGCCGCAATGGTGGTGACATACACTTTCAAAGTGGAGGGGGACAGCCTCTGTTCCAACTTTTCCTGCAGGAAGGAAAGCACGATGCTGACCATCTTTGGGGGTCCTTTCAATGAGAAAAAACAAAACACTGAACAAACCCCCTTCAGAACATAGGACTGCCTAGTAGAGGGGCTCTAGTGAAAGGCCTGAGTGATAGGCCTGAGATAGGCGCATCCTGTCCAGGAGCCAGACTTGCAGGTTCTATAGATCAGGATATGGCAATCAGAGCTGATGTCAGCTTACAAGCTTTGGACAGCCACCACCATCATAAGTAGCCTACCATGTTATAGTGAGCTCTTCATGAACCTCTAGGAAGAAAGGTACTTGGAGTGTGGCTGAGAGACATGTCTGGGGCCCAGACACCAATCATCCAATCTCGAGGACTCGGGGGATGGAGGCAAATTCACCTCCAGCCTGATGCTCTTGGCGGCCCGGAGGAGCATAGCTATCAACTCTGCTTCCGACTGTGTGTAGCCACCATTGCTGGGTCTTCAGCATCAGAAATCAAAAGTCCTTCTCTGATGCTGTGATCGACATCCTCTTCAAGAGCCCCGAATGAACGCTGCTCATAGTTGTGCTAGGAACAGGGCCGAACATACCACTGAATATGCTGTTCGATGTGATGAATCTCTTGCTCATGAAGCAATCAACTCTGAAGCAAAAATCTGAATGAGTGGATGCACACCACCATTATTTATACCTGGGGGAGTGGCTTGGCATGAAAATTCCACTTGCCAATAGTCATTGGACATGTCTTATAATGTTCAGAGGTGATTGGGGCTCCCAAGTGAGACCCCTAATGTCAGTGTCGACATAACGTTGAAAGTGACTGACTGAAATGGAACTGCAATTTCTTAAGTTGGTCTGTTCCTTATACAGGTGTAGAGCACATAAACATATGACTACTTTTGGTACTTTTATTTGGTACTCTTACAAAAGACAGTTAATTTTGTGTATTGCAAGAGAGCATGTGGACAGTGTCATTCTAGACTAGGGCTGATTAACATTGTTCCTGGAGGGCCTTTGTCCTGCAGAGGTATTGATTAGGGTTGGAGCTAAACTCTGCAGGACCGAAGTTGCCAAGCCCTGTTCTGCACAATCTGTATTGGAAAATACAACAGATGGATACAATTATTCACAAAGATGTTTAGCTTTTGACAACTACACAACAAAAAACAACTTTGGGACTGGAAATTGTGTGTATGCTTTACTAAACAGGACCAGCAAGAGTGCTTCACAAAATTTAAAGTGTCATTTATGTGGGTGAATATTTAGTTTATTTAGTGTGGGTCCAATGGTCAGGGTCCAATGGTCATGGTTGTCTGCTTAGGAAATGTATGCTTGTATTGTGGGACGTAATGAAGGTCATCATTACCCAATGCTTTTGAGGGATTTAGTATATTGGGAGATTTCAATGCTTCCTAAAAAACAGTATGTCTGTCTCACACCAAAATAAAAGTATTTATAATATACAGTACATCCAATATATTTCCTTAAAGTGAAGTCTATGGGCCATTATGGTTTTTGTATGGAAATATAGTTATGATGTAAATATCAGTTATGATGAATGAAGACCGGAGTGAGAGATCCAATCAATCAAGGAAAAACATTCTGAAGAAAATATTTTGCAGTTTCATCAGCAGAAGTCAGCTTCAACAATCAGCAAAGAGTTCATAGGTCACTCTGCTCAGCCATCAATTACACTCTAACAGAGATCAGTAAACTATATCATTACTTCAAGTTTTATGATTCTGATGGTATTTAAGGTTGTTGTGTCGACCTTGATTTATTGCAGTATTAAGGTGTGCAGTTGTGTTACTCACTAATTGGCATCACTAATTGGCATTGTTTGCCTATATTGTCTCTGTAAGGCTGATGCTACACAGAGCAACTTTTTGAGCAATATTACTGGGCAACTTTGATTAATGTTGGCATCAACAGGCAACCAGGTGAGACACGGGCCTGCGACTGATTTAAAGTATTCAGATTGAAATGTGTTACCCATTCTCAGTGAGAAAGTGGCCAAGCAAAATTACTCTAAGTTGCCCCGTGTATCGTGTATGATGAAGAACTTGTAGGCTCGAAACATCACCTGTGGTGACAACATAAATAAATATTTTTCTACTTTTGGAGCTGTGGTGTGCCAACTTTGCTCTTCCTGTCTGACATTGTTTGTTGGTTGAGCACCCATATTGAGCTTTTGGCCTGCTGGATGTGTGCACTTTGATTGTAATCTCTGTGTATCATCAGCCTAAGGCAGGGATAGACAACTTCGGTCCTGGAGGGCCGGTGTCCTGCAGAGTTTAGCTCCAACCCAGTCAAACACATCTGACTGTAACTTTCTAGTGATCTTGAAGACATTGATTAGCTTCTTCAGGTGTGTTTGATTAGAGTTGGAGCTAAACTCTGCAGGACACCGGCCCTCCAGGACCGAAGTTGTCTATCCCTGGCCTAAGGTATTTCAACTTTTACATAAGTATGGCTGGTACTCTCTACACCTATCACTTTATCAACATTAGTCCCCAAAGCAAAACATCTGGAAACATTACAGTAATTAATCATGATAATAATAATAATTTTAAATCTAATTTCTTAAATAATCTCTTTTGGTTTTGAGGTGTAATTTGGCCTGGACATATTTTCATGTAATGATATAATGAACACTATTCAACATTTTTCATCAATGTTTAATAATCAACATATAATCAAAATTTTTCCATCAATTTTTCCATTTAATACAGCTCTGGTTAAAGAAAATTGTTTATGTGAATATGCCCACCATATTTGTAAGTATGCATTATCCATTTCAAAACAATGCTATTATTTGTTACATTGTTATTTGTGAAACGGATAAATGTCAGATATTTTAGAAGCAATCAGCTGATTCCTCTTCTGGCCCAGGGCATGTTACTCCGCCGTTCTGCGGTGCTGGATTGTTACACTGACGGGTGCGTTTCTGGGTCTTTTGTGTGCAGGTAGACCATGAAGACCAACAACTCCAACTGCCATCTACTGCTAATGCTGTAAATGTTAGGATAATATAAAAACAAATGACAATAGCACAAGCTTTTGTCCAAAGGAACTTTAGAGTGAAGAATATCACATGCAATTGTTCATAAGAGCCAACAATATTCATGCTATGCAATGCCATGTACTATAAACTAGTATATATATATATAAGTACTTTAAAACTGATGCTGTATAATTTCCATTGACCATGACAGCATTAATTTATCAAATGATTAAATAAAAGAGAAGATCATCATACTAATACAAGCATCCTTTTTGAATCATAAAATGTCATATAGGAAAACTCTCTAACTCAATGGATATCCACACCAGTGCAGCATTTGGAACAGGACAAAAACATCCCTCTTTTATAGATAACAGGCCACACAGACAAACCTTTTCGTTTGGTTATCTCACAGCTCACTCCTCTGAAACCAGCTGGGCAAATACAAACACACCTTGTGCCTAAGAAAAAAGATATATCATAACGATTAAAGGAACTTCCAACACTTGAGATATTTAAATATTTAAAAACTACCTGAAAAAGGTCAATTATTCCATATATCCCCCATTTTTCTGTGTTTTTCTTAATTAATAAGTGTATGTTTTCCTTTAAAATGCTCTTGTTTGTAGAACATTTTAACTTTATCTTGTTTAGAAACACCATTTTAGAGCTCTCAATGAAAATAACTATTTTCCAAATAAAAATAACTATTCTTTTTTAGACAGTGTTTTCTGATTATTCTCACCTTTGAGCACTGCCATGCCATTGTTAAGACAGGGCGAGCAGCGACAGGAGCTGGTTTCTTTCAGGTACTCTGACAGAGCTCTCTTCAGGTTTTTCTTCAGGATGTTAGCATTTGGGTCACGGGATGGCACCAACTCATGGAGTGGTTCTATCTGTAAAAACAAAACAGCTTAATTGTACATTACAGGATTTTACAAAGTCAAATTAAGTCACACAGTAAAAGAAGCCCTGCAACCCTACAGAGGACAAGTGGTTCGGAGAATGAAGAATATTAATGTATGTAATATTTAATCTACTAAACCAGGGGTGTCCAGCCCTGCTTCTGGATGTTCTGCAGATTTTATTTCCAACCAGCTTCAACACATTTGCCTGGAAGTTTCTAGTGAAGGCCTTGGGCACATCAAGCCCAATGTTTTGCTACGGTTTCCGGGTTGAACGACAGGTTTCTTGGAAACGGTGTGCAACCGGGTTTGAGATATGTTTTCTCTTGTTTGGTGGGTGTGTCAAAATGTCAGCCCAATCAGCAGGAACATGTAATAAACCACGCGGTATTAATGAGACAGCGCGCACAATGTGTCCAAGTGAAGTCATTTAATATGTGTCCGCTGCAGCTCGATATACGCAACAATTGAATATATTAGAAGACATGTTTGTCATGAGAGTTTTATAGTAGCATAGCATATCAACATGATGATGATGAATTTGTAAGTAAATGTAATTAACATCAAAATCAATTCACAAGAGCAAGTATATTTTTTGCACATGTTTGTTTACATTAAAGGCAAAATAACTGAAATAATAAGAGCACATGTATAGATCTGGAACTTCTTTAAGTCTGTCTAAATATCATGTAGTAATTGTCTTCTGGTCCATCCTTTCCTTAGGAAGGTGTGCTAGACACTGATTAATGTAACATAAAAATACCATAGGCCTACATATTTATATATTTTGCTATTGTATTGTGGAGTTTCATAAACTTGTCTATGCTCCTCTGATTAATATAATGGTAAATATTACAATATCAGAGCACAACAACAGTGATCAGCAATAATGATAAGCCTAATACTCACAATAAAAATAATAAGGTCATATAGATCATAACACAGTCTCGGAGGTAAGAAGTGGATTATCCTTCACCTGAAATGTTTGTCTTTTCATCCTGAAATGCGAGTTTAATGTTGGATCACAATAATTAGTAACCACGGTTTCCACAAGTACCTTCACTTGATTGGGATATACTCTTTCATTCTGGACGGCAAGGGCAGTGACTGTAACATTGAGCGTATTTTGCAGTATTAAACACGTATTTATACCGATTTCATCAGGCTCCGAAAATTCTTCAAAAAGAACACAAAGAATGGCCTTCTCAGCTGCCATAGTTCAACACTTGCGTCATCAGAACAGAGTGTTCAACGCATCACCGTTTCCGTTTAATAAATGTTTTGCACCGTTTTTTTTCGGGGCTGATTGCAGCACTTAACTAGTTGGTCTAGGTGTGTTTAACTAGGGTTGGTTTTAAAATTTCCAAGTAGGTTTGGACGTAAATCATTGGCCCCAAAATATTACTACATTTTCACTGAATCATAGGAAGCCAGAAACCTATACGAATAATTTATATCCACAAATACTATGAACCACTCCATCGCCATCTCTGTCTGAAACTTAAAACTGCAAGTTATTTAATTTATTTGAGTTTGTCTCTAAAATGAAGGGAGGTAGTTGCACGTTGGATTTTCTCCCTCCTCGTCTTTTTAAAGATATTTTTTCTACAGTGAACTCTAGACTTACAGCTATAATCAATAGCTCCTTGATGAGTGGAGTTGTACCAACCAGTTTAAAACATGCAATCCTTCATTTCCTTGTTGAAAAAACTCATTTGGATCACACAATATATAACATTTTCTATTTCTAAACTGCCTTTTATCTCCAAGATTTTAGAGAAAGTGGTTTACTCACAACTCTCTTCATATTAGAATACTTTTGGTATTTTAGATATATTCCAGTCGGTCTTTACGACCTTCCATAGTAACGGATCTGCACAGCTTCAGGTTACAAACGATATAGTATTACTTTTGGACTCAGGATCACATGTTGTTTTAGTTTTATTAGATCTAAGCGCTGCATTTGATACAATTGACCATGAGATACTTCTTAACTGCCTGAAGTGTTGAGTTGGTGTCCAGGGCACAGCCCTTCAGTGCTTTGAGTCGTATTTAAAGGCCAGGAGAGTTGCTGTGTAGTTACAAGACTTTTCTTCTCATTGGCTCCTTTAGTACGTATATGGCGTTCTGCAAGGGTCGATTTTGGGGCCACTGCTGTTTTCTCTGTATATGCTTCCTCTGAGCACTATTTTTTGGAAGTACAGTATTTCTTACCATTATTATGCCGATGATCTTTGGAAGTCTAGATAAAACATGTTTTTTGGACAAATCACATGAATGCTGGCTCTCTACTAACTTTCTCCAGTTAAATGAGAGTAATACGGATGTTTTATTGTAGGTTATCCCATGTCATCTACCTTTGATGGACAGCAAGGTTCCCTTTCTGAAAAGCTTGAAGATCATGTTAAGAGTCTATTGGTAATTTTACTTTTATTAAATTTTAATAAACAGATAAGTGCTGCTGTTCAAGTTAGCTTTTTCTATGTTTTCCTCCCGTAGAAAATCATTATAAATAAAACAGTAATGTAGCTTAATGGACAAAGACAATGATACAAAAGGGCTGAAGACATTTTATTCTAAATTGGAAAACGCGAAACTTTGCGCATTGTGTTTATGGGCTCACCTGCATATCTGTAAATTAGGCTGTTTTAATAATGAAGAGGAGTATATTGAGTTTGGTCTTTATAGTCCGTTATGCCACATTATGCCACGTTTTGCCGTATGGGAGGAAAACACTATATACATTTTATTATTAAACTGTAATAGAGTAATACATTTTTTTAATAGTACTATCTTAAAGGATTAGTTAACTTTCAAATTAAATAGTACTTATAATTTACTATAGACTATTTACTATTTACTATTTAGATATTTATGTATTTCTTTCTTCAGTCGAAAATAAATTAAGGTTTTTGATGAAAACATTCCAGGATTTGTATCCATATAGTGAACTTCAATGGACTCCAAACGGTTGAAGGTCAAAATGACAGTTTCAGTGCAGCTATAATCGATACCAGACGATGAATAAGGGTCTTATCTAGCGAAACCATCGGTCATTTAAAAAAATAAAATGATGCGATGCGCGTCCCAGACTTCACGTAATACGTAATAACGTTGAAAAGGTCACGCTTGACGTAGGCGGAAGTACAGAGTCAGTGTTTACAAGCTGAACGTGCAAATACTAAGTCAAACGCCGCTTACAAAAAAAGGTAGTTACAACTCAACGAGTTTACGAGGTATAACAATGATGTCGGACGATTTTGAACTTGGAGGAGAAGATGAGATGGAGTCTACGTCAAGCGTTGTCCTGTGGCAGCCGTCACATCATCCAAGTGGATGCTGCACACTGGTGGTGGTTGAGGAGAGACCCCCCCCCCCCACATGATTGTAAAGCGCTTTGGGTGTACAGCAATACACAGTAAAGCGCTATATAAATGCACCATTCATTCATTAATTTATTCCATTGGCAAAACGCACGGTTTGTGAGGATTGCAAGTTTCGTCACAGAAGATTTCAAGTGGCGATTGCAAGTGACATTGTAATTTAGTTTCTTTTTTCTTGTATTCACCACCTGGCTACTTGTGTAAATGTTGAGCAATTCAATAAATAATTAACAAATTAAATACAAAAATAATAAAAGACTGCAAGGTGAAGTCACTTGCGGAAGTGCAGGTGTCTGAGAGTGCAAGTCTGAGTGTCTATTGCTTAGACACTAGGACTATGTGAAGTGGCACTTTTTTAAACCATGAATGCCCCACATTTTTTAAATGAAAAAAAAACAGAAAAACAAAAATGAAAACACATATTGTGTGAAAAATGTTACCTTCTTGCTAATAAAATCTGGATTGTAGAACACAGCATCGCCCCACAGCTTCATGATGTCTGGAGTTGGCAGCTGTTTTGCAGCTAGACTTGAGACTGTTTCACTGTCACCACCTCTGACCACAATTAACACATCTTCCACCATTTCCCTTGCTTTACTGGAATCTGAATAGCCAGACAAAACAGTATTCTTAAAGATAAGAGCAGGCTAACTTTGAAAGCATAAGATCCCACCCTCCCTGCAAATCACTCTCCAAAGCCACGCCTCCTCGAAATCAAGAGGCTAACCAGCGTCATGATGAGAGATGCCGTTGGTGGAGGATTGAATTCAAGGCCTCAAAAAGGCCTATATTACCTCATCTCTCATTCTCCGATGGGAAAACATTTCAGTACAAAGCACATAATATTACAATAACCTTCCATTATCGCTTGGTCTGCAATAGCTGTAATGGAACGCCTTGATGTATGACATCTGCGAGAACACATATGCTGACTTTAAACAAACATTAGTGACATTTAAGAAGATAATGTGCTCTACAAGCAGGTAATGGAATTAATGGTTGTTTCCAAACAGGTTTTCTAAACACTAGGATGAAGTCTCTGCACATTTGGAGGTCTGCACAGGTTAGAGAAAGTATTGTAACATCAAACAGTTGCACACTTCACCTTATAAGTTCTTCGGTCTGAGCCTCTGAGTTGTGGCTTTGCTTACCTCCAAGTTCATCTAGCAAGCCGTTACAGCCACCAAGTGATAATCCAACAGCCACATACACCCCCTTAATTTGGGCTCCAACTTTAAGACCAACTTGTACACAATTCTTGATCTCTTCAAGCTTGTAGTCTATAATGAAAGACAATACATTCAGTATAGGCTCAGCCTTTGGAATAACATGGTTGTCCTTGCTTTGATCACATGCTTTTACCTACCAAGTTTCTCTAATGTCTCATCATTGAAGACAATAGTATATTCAAAATCTCCTCCGAGAGTCGCCTCTCTGATGAAATGTGTTCCAAAGTCACTGTAGAGCTGCCGATATTCTCCATATGTGTATTCCAGTGGCAGGGCTTGCAAGCGGGACATGAATTCAGGGTGTAACATCAGGTCTGATGTCTTTAAAGCATAGCGCACTACCTCAAGTTCAGAGTGAGCTCGGATAAATTTCTTTTTCTGAGGACAACACAGAATAAAATCATGATTGGCTTCACAGTCTGGTCAGGACATCTTCTTTTATTAATATAATACATTTTTCCTGCCATTGATGGAATTTTCTAACTTTCCATGTGTTCACTGTTGTACGGTAGTGTGCGCTATTACACATCTTCAGAAAGTGTACAGAATCTCAGGATCAAATGTAGAAGCAGAAACACCATGATGCGTCAGATCAGATAGATTGTATTTATGAGCTGAACACACATAAACGCCACCACAATGTCATAATTACGAGTGCAAACTCAGAATTTTCTTTAAGCCCAGCATTTTGGAGTTGGGGCATGTCAGAGTGAAAACAAATCTAAGTTGCAAATATCTACAAAATATGAAAGTATTGTACAATTACAATGTATGATAGTATTGTACAATACGGTTGATGCTGTAAATCTGCTATAAATCTTGAATGCTTTGGAGCACAGATTTACATTTGGTAACTTTTTTTAAAGACATATTGCTGATAAGAAAAAAAGTTTAAAACGTAAAACAAAAAAGTGTTTTATTAACGAAATATAAAATATATGTATTTTCCTAAACGTTTTACTCTAAAACTGTGAGAAAATCTAAGCTATAAATGGAAACAAGTTGTGTTGCAAAGTTGAGGGTTATATCTCAAAAGATCAGTAAGATTTTGTTTGGATGCAGTACCGAACACTTCCATTAAATTGAAATTAACTTCTCATTCATTTCCATTATGCCGTTTTTGACTGTGAACAGTACAAATAAGTGTGACTATGCTTTTCAGGACCATTTAATCTTTTGATTCCTGTCAATTTTTTTGTGCCATTCCAATGAGGTAAAAAAAAATATTAAAATAAAATTATAAAAAAAACAGCAAAACAGTAAAGAATTAGTGAACAACACCAAAGAGTTAAGAAACCACCTAACATCTATTTAGAATATGAATTCTGCACAAAACCATAACATGTAAAAGTCTTTTAATCACAATAAATTAATGAATATAGTTCAAACTAAGTTTCCCCTTAGTCACAGAAAACCTACTTACCGTCCCTGAAAAGTTGCGTATCTTTGTCACGGTCTTCTTGTACTTTTGGTCATTATATTTAAAGCCGAACTCAAAAGCATTAGGCACATTAATTCCAAATTGAGACGCTGGTCTTGGACAAAGTTGCCTTTGTTTCACTCTTGAAGTATTCATTGTACGATTCATATGCCTCCAGTGTGAAATCATAAGAGCCTTTTGTCTGGGAACAACAAAGAAAAATTATTTCACACATATAGTTTAAAAACAGAAGCCAAAGTTCTGAATCAGCCTTTAGTTGTTACTAGAGTCATAGGTAACTTGTATTAGAGAAGTATTTAAAGATGCAGTATAAAAGATACTCAAGCTGCTCAGGTGCAAATAGCATTCACAGTGGTTTCTGTATTTATGAATCCTTTTATCAGAGCTAATGTCAATAAGAAGGTCAAAGCTTGCCCCATAAAGGAAACGTTGTGGCCATGTTTTATTCATTATTTCCCTTTTTTAGTTCAATTGTGGCCATAATTGTGGCCAAACCTTCTCTTGTTTTAATTAAGTTCAATAATGGACATAACTGAACTAAAACAAAGGAAAGAATCAGTAAAACATGACCATGATTTAACTAAAATGAAGGAACAAATTCTTAATTTGTGGCCACCTCTTTTTAATTCACATTTGTTTCTGTCAGTATAAGACAGTACATACTATTACAATAGGTATTTTTTCATAGTATTGTTCAATAAAATCATAAGATTGCCTAATAACCTACATTATTGATCAAATTAGCCCATTATTGCCCCATTTATATTATGTATTTTAAGTCACTGTTCACTTTATTATTTAAAAAAATGCAGCAAGATAAATGAATAAATATATACCAATTTGATAAATAGTCAAATTAATCTGCCAATTACTTGGTTAGCAAAATAATAGAGACCATCCTAATAATTTGTGTTCTTTTATTCATTTGTAGTGCTTGTTTTATGTGTTTTAGGTAGGGTGTGATCTAGACCAATTAGAAACAATCAACTCTCAATTTTTTCATTATACACACCTGTTTGTCTGTGAAACGTCTTGGTTACGTATGTAACCCTCATTCCCTGAAGGAGGGAACGGAGACGTCATGTCGGATGACCAACGAAATTGGGATCTTGTCAGAGAGAACTATCCACTTCTAGTGCAACTAAACGAGCCAATGGACATTGGCATGTGGTTATCCGCATCCAGCTGGCATGTGGTTATCCGCATCCGCATCCAGCTGCCGCTGATCACAGCGTGAGTATAAGATGCAGCAGGTTCACCGAATTAATTCATGCTTTCGCTGAGGAGCCGAGCCGGTAACCCGGCTCCTCAGCGGTGGTACAGCAACTGTGGCGACGGGACGTGACGTCTCCGTTCCCTCCTTCAGGGAACGAGGTTTACATACGTAACCGAGACGTTCCCTTTCTGTCGGTCACTCTGAGTCACGTCGGATGACCGCCGAAATTGGGATCTCTACCAAAGCACCACAGGAGCTGCCCCTTTAAGTGCCCTGTGTAGGCCTCCTGATCCTTCCTATAAGGCAGACGATAGGACCGGGCTCTACACAGAGAAGGTCAACTACTGCTGTTCCTAGAGCAACTCGAGCAGTACGACTTGAATAACACTGCCAAAACGTGCCATTCCGCTTGGAGGGGCAGACTGCGGAGTCACCTCCTCCCAGAGGGGGTTAATTGACATTTACTCATGTGAAGTAACCCTGTAGGGCCCTATTGCACATGGAAGTCTCTGAAATGGCTCAGGCTGCATCATTATAGACGGCAGAACATGGTCTGCCAGGGAAACATGGCTCTAGTAAGAATACCATGGAAAACACATATGGGATCCTAACAGGGTCCGCCATGTCTGGACGCCGGAGTGCTGGAGGACTCAACAGGGTTTGCCTGGTTAAGGAACTCTCTGGAGAATTAGGCGTTTAAGGCCACTACCCATTTGAGGTGAGAACACAGGAGGAAACTGGTTCGACATGCAGGCTATAGAACCTAGCGAACGTGTTGAGAGTCGCCAAACCCGCAGCACTACAGATGTCTGCTAGCGAGACCCCACGAGCAAGTGCCCAGGACGATGCGACACCCCTAGTGGAGTGAGCACGCAACCTGAGCTGGCAGGGCACACCTTGTGCTTCATAGGCCAAGGTGATGGCATCCACTATCCAGAGGTCCATCCTCTGCTCGGAGACAGCCTTCCCCTTCTGCTGTCGTCCGTAACAGACAAAGAGCTGTTTTGAGGTCCTAAAGCTTTGAGTTCTATCCACGTACTCTCGCAATGCGCGTACAGGACAGATCCAAGCTACGGCCGGGTCTGTCTCCTCCAGGGGCAGCGCTTGCAGGTTCACCACCTGGTCCCTGAAGGGAGTGGTAGGAACTAGAGGTATTCACAGGTCCAAAAATTCATACACGAACCCAACGAGACCCGTAAATATGCTGCACGGAACCAACCCGGACCTGTATTTTATTTTAAACTTCAACTCAACTGACTGCAAAGGCTCAAAGGGGGCAGTTTGTAGGGCTCTTAGCACCAATGCCAAATCCCAAGATAGTGGGGAGGATTTAACCTCCTGGCCCCCTTAAGAAACCTGATGACCAGATCGTGCTTCCCTACCGATTTCCCCTCTATGGGGTCGTGGTGGGCGGAAATAGCAGCAATGTAAACCTTAAGGTTGGAGGTGGACAGTGTACGCTACAAACCCTTGCTGCAGGAAGGACAGCACAGCTCTGATCGAACATCTCTGGGGGTTCTCACGGTGAGAGGAACACAATTCGACAAACAGGTTCCACTTCAGCGCATAGGCCCGCCTTGTGGACGGTGCTCGTGCGGAAGCAATAGTGAGAGCTTATTCCTGGAGCAGGTCACCTAGAACCTCCGCGTCCCATCCAGGGACCACATATGGAGTTTCCACAAGTCTGGACGCGGGTGCCAGATGGTGCCCCGTCTCTGAGAAAGCAGATCCTTCCTCAGAGGAATCGGCCAGGGAGGGGCTGTCGCGAGGAGTATGAGTTCCGGGAACCAGGTCCTGTTGGGCCAATATGGAGTCACTAACAGGACCTGCTCCTCGTCCTTCCTGATCTGGCTCAGTGTCTGTGCTAGCAGGCTCACTGGGGGAAACGCACATTTGCGCAGGCCCTGGGGCCAGCTGTGTGCCAGTGCATACATGCCGAGCGTTGCCTCGGATAGGGAGTAGAACCACTGGAAGTGGGCGGTTTACGGAGATTCAATCAAGTCTACCTGAGCAACTCCAAACCGACTCCAAATCAGCTGGACCGCCTGGGGATGGAGTCTCCACTTCCTAGGAAAGTGCCGCTCGAAACAGCTCATCGGCCGCCTGATTGAACACTCCTGGGATGTGGATGGCACGAAGGGACCTCAGATGCTTCTGACTCCAGAGGAGGATGTGGCGGGCGAGTTGCGACATGCAACGGGAGCGTAAACTGCCTTGGCGGTTGATATACGTAACGGTCGACGTGTTGTCCGTACAGACCAGAACGTCCCTGCCCCGAAAGCGCTCTGAGGCGGCTCAGGGCAAGGCGTACTGCCAGCAATTCGAGGCAATTGATATGCCAACAAAGTTAGGTACCCTTTCCATACCCCTGACACTGCGTGCCCATTGTACGTGGCTCCCCAGCCGGTGACCGAGGCAGCCGTGAATACCACAGAATGCCTGGATACCTGCTCCAGGGGCACTCCTGCCCTAAGGAACGAGGGATCTGTCCACAGGCTAAAGGTTGTGCAGTAGGCCGGTGTAATGTGAACCCGGTGAGTACCCCGTTTCCATGCCCACCTCGGGACTCGGCCATGGAGCCAGTGCTGAAGCAGTCTCATATGGAGCAGACCAAGCTGAACTATCACCGCAGCTGCAGCCATATGCCCCAGGAGCCTCTGAAAAAGTTTCAGTGGGACCGCCGTCCTGCCTGATAAATCTTGAGGCAGTTCAGCACCAACTGAGCACATTCCTCTGTGAGGCATGCTGTCTGGTTGACCGAATTCAACTCCATGCAGAGAAAAGATATCCTCTGTATTTGCACCAGTTTGCTCTTTTCCCAGTTGACCCGAAGACCCAACTGGCTGAGGTGCCTGAGCACCAGGTCCCTGTGTGCGCACAACTGCTTGTGAGACTGCGCAAGAATGAGCCAGTCGTCAAGGTAGTTGAGGATGAGCACACCCTATTCTCTCAGGGGAACAAGATTAAACGACAAGATTAAACACTCAATTTTCAGTTAAAGACATTTCATTATTGAATTCAGTGATGGCATCATCCAGCTCAGTTCAGTTTAAATAGTATCTGTGCAATCAAGTCGTGGATATTGCTGGAAATATGCTCCAGATATGCGTAATCTCTTCAGAACCTTTAATTATCTCCTCTGTCCGCCTCCACCACCTCCCACCACTTTTATAACAGCTGATGACTTTGCAACGTTTTTTACAGACAAAACTAAAACAATCAGTAGTCAGTTTTCACCTTCACTCACACAGGACCTCCAACCAACTAGATCCACTGCTCAAACTCCCATCTTCTCCTTCTGTCCCCTCACTGAGGCGGAAGTATCCAAACTTCTCCTCTCCAGCCATCCTACAACATGTCCTCTAGACCCAATCCCCTCGCACCTTTTCCAAGCAATCTCTCCCACACTCTTACCAGCACTCACACACATTATCAACACATCTCTCCTCACAGGCATCTTCCCCACTGCATTCAAGCAGGCTCGGGTTACCCCACTGCTCCAAAAAACCTACATTAAACACTTCTCTTATAGAAAACTACAGACCTGTCTCTCTCCTTCCATTCATAGCCAAAACCTCGAACGAGTTGTCTTTAACCAGGTCTCATTGTTTCTTTCACAAAACAACAAACTGACCCTAAACAGCAGGTTTCAGGAGTGGCCATTCAACTGAGTCTGCGCTACTCTCAGTCACTGAAGCCCTCGAATTGCAAAAGCTGATTCCAAATCATCAGTCCTCATTCTGTGGATCTGTCTGCCGCTTTTGAACTGTCAAGTCCTCCTGTCCACCCTCTCATCACTGGACATCACTGGGATTCCACTTCGCTGGTTTGATTTCTCATGGTCATCTTTCAGTTGGCCTGGGGAGGGGAGGTATCCAAAGCTCACCAGTTGGTACTGGGGTTCCCCAGGACTCGGTTCTTGGACCCCTCCTCTTCTCCACATACACTAATCACTGGGTCCCATCATACAGGCAATGGCTTCTCCTACCATTTCTACACTGATGACACACTGCTCTATTTCATTTCGACCAATGATCCAACGGTAGCTGCACGGATCTCAGGCTGCTTGGCAGACATCTCGGCATGGATGAAAAACATACCTACAGCTCAACCTGGAAAGACTGAGTTCTTGTCATTCCCTGCCACTCCAACTCTACAGCATACTTCACGATTCATGGGTAATCAACAATTACCCCATCAGCTTCGGTCAAAATCTTGGTGTAATCTTTGTATCAGCTGACCGTCAAAGAGCACATGCGAAGACTGCTCGATCTTGCAGGTTTGCATTAAACACAGAAAGATCAGGCCCTTTCCGACAGAGCATGTGCACAACTTCTTGTCCAGGCCCTTGTCATTTCTAGGCTGGACTAATGCAATGCTCTTCTGGCTGGACTTCCATCAAACACAATCAAACCTCACAAATGATTCAGAATGCAGCGGCACGACTGGTCTTCAACGAGCCCAAAAGAGCACATTCACACCTCTCTTTGTCTCCTTGATGGCACCAGTTGCGTCCATCCAGTTCAAGACACTGATGCTTGCATATAAAACAACCACAGGGTCAGCACCCACCTCTTCCACTCACTATTACGAATTACATCCCTTCCAAATCTAGTCTGCTATGAGCGACGCCTGTGGACCATCAAGAGAGGCTCAAAATCACTCTCCAGAACATTCTCGTTCACCATTCCTGGCTGGTGGATATTTCCCACCCCATCCGGAATGCTGGATCCCTGTCAATCTTCAAGAACAACTGAAAACTCATCTCTTTCAACACTACTTGACTCCATAAAAAAAATATAAATATATTTTTCCAACTATCTTTCTCTTTACCTTTCTCTCCTTCCCTTGCGCTTGTATTTATTTGAACAATGCAGACTTGGTGTTAGGGACGACTTCCTCTGTCTGTTTGCCTCTTCAAGCGCTTTATGTATTCAAAGTCGCTTTGGAACCAAAACTAAATGTAAATGTAAGCCAGAGGCGACAGCGGCAAGGAACCAAAACTCAGTGATAGAATGGAGAAAAAACCTTGGGAGAAACCAGACTTCAGTCAGGGGGCCAGTTCCCCTCTGGCCAGACGAACCAGCAGTTTGTTCCAACTGCAGCAAAGTCAGATTGTAAGGGCTCAACTGGTTCCAGTGGTCTAGACCGTGACCGTGCCAGCGGAACCACCAACGTACCTGCGGTGGGGCAGCGAGGTGGAACACAGGGACCCTGCCCAGGGCCTGTGATGGCCTGGCCTGTGATGGCAGGAAGCATGGGTCTGGGTGTGAAATGTAACGCTTCACCTAATTCCTCCTCATGCGGGAGGAAACGCAGGAACCCGGCTTGAGGCTTGTGACAGCCTGGCATGTGACGACTTGAAGCGGGGACTCAAGTGTTACAGCCCTTACCTGGTTACACGAATGGGCAGGAGGGCAGGCGACAGAGGAGGAGGGAAGTGTTTCCGTGATGCACGGTCCACCATTCTCCTCCTCTCGAGACCCAGGAACTAAGGAAACCGCTCTTTTACTGATGTTTTGGGTGCCGCTGGCTGCTGGGCCAGCGGCAGAACAAAAAAAAATCAGTCTGGTGCAGTCACCATCTCCCAACGAGCAGTCTCCTCCATCTCTGGGTCACCCGTCTCAGTGCCTCATGCACTTGCGCTTGCCGCCTGGTTTGGCGGGGGCCTGGTGCTCTACAACACTGCCTGGTGGAAGGCTGCTGCGTGAGAGCGGGGGCAGCCGAGGGGGGGGTGCCCATAGCAACGAGCAGGCTGAGGGGCAGCAGCTGGAGTGGAAAAAGCAGGTTTCCGCCGGTGCATGATGCGTTTGATCGCCTTAGTCTGCTTTTGTGCTGCCGAAAACTGCTGGGCAATGCTCTCGACAGCGATGCCGAAGAGGCCGGTCTGCGACACGGGAGCATTCAGGAACTGTACCTTCTCCTGCTCCTTCATGTCGGCCAGACACAGCCAGAGATGGCGCTCCTGGACCACAAGCGTGGACATCACATGACCCAGAGACTGTGAGGTCACCTTCGTTGCTCATGGGGTGAGGTCCGTCGCAGCATGCAGCTCGTGTAGAACCATCAGGTCATAACCACCCTCGTGCAGGTCTCTCAGGGCTTTGGCCTAATGGACCTGCCGTAACGCCATGGCATGTAGGGCAGAAGATGCCTCCCCACAAGCTCTATAAGCACTGCCAGTTAGGCCTGATGAATACTTACAGGCCCGTGAGGGGAGACTCGGCTCACCCCGCAGAGTGGTGGCAGCTGTTGGACATAGTTGCATGGCCACAGACCGCTCCACAGAGGGGATGCCTGTGTACCCCAAAGCGGCTCCACCATCAAGGGTGGTGAGGGGGGAGGAGCCACAAGATTTGTTTCGAGCAGTGAAAGGTGCCTTCCACGATCTTGTAAGCTCCTCATGCACTTCCGGGAAGAATGGCACCAGAAGGGGGGCGCTGAGAACCAGCGCGACCCCCACCGAGAAACCACTCGTCCAACCTCGAAATGATGGGGGTCCGCGGTGGAGGATTCCACATGAGCACCTCTACAGAGGTCCCAGCCCGATCCAACGGCACCCCCGCCGGCAGCTGAGAGCTTGAGGGGTGAGGAACTCCACTTGGGAAAGCCCTCACCATAATTCTCAAATCACCTCTGGGACTTCAAGCCCTCACCATAATTCTCAAATCACCACTGGATGCAGCGCCGCCCGGTGCCGGGACTGGACGCAGCGCCGCCCCGGATGCCGGGATGAACACCAGATCGCAGCAGAGGCAGAGGGACCCCACTATGTTTGACACAACGGAGTCTATTCCGAAACTCAGAGATGGTCATGTCCCCACAAGAAGAACATGAACCATTCCACGAAAGTTTCCTCAGCGTGCTGAATGCCTGGGCACGCGAGGCAGCAATAGTGACTGTCTTGAGGCGCCAGATTAACGACCACATCCAGAAACGCACGGGTGATAATACATCTTTAAAAAGACATGATCACCAGTGCTTGCTCTTTTAGAAGAAATGCTCTTTTAGTGCTGAAGCATGCAGGGGAGCTGGCCACACTCCTGGTGTGGCTGTCAGCAGGAAGATGATCTTTCTTTCCCGTACGACCGTGACCACCACTGCTGCGCCGTAACGCCCGCACTCGTTTCCAGAACACTCTTTTGTGGAAAGGAGAGCAGTAGCTTCAACCACTACCACTCGGCTCTGAAGCGAAAGGATTAATGCGGTGCACCTGCTGCCTCTTATACTCACGCTGTGATCAGCGGCAGCTGGATGCGAATTATCCGCATGTCCAATGTCCATTGGCTCGTTTAGTTACACTCAAAGTGGATAGGTCTCTCTGAGATCCCAATTTCGTCAGTCATCCGACGTGACTCAGAGTGACCGACTGAAAGGGAACCGAACCTACATTATAAAACTGAGCCAAGATGAGCTATAAATATATTTTAGACTAATGGATGGATGGTTCAAGTTTCAGATCAATGCCTCTAGTGGAAGAACCATCAAATTTTAAAAACTGTCGAAGCAACAAAGCCTCGTTTGCTGAAATCACATGACTTGGCCAGTTTAATATGTGCTTCGAAAATACAGAAACACAATGCTTCAAATGCGCAAAACACTAATATTCTGTACTGCTGCTTTCATAACATGCAAAGTACCTCTATTGTGTACTGCTGTATATTATATGGCTTCCTGTAGCGAACATCTTGTATAAAATGAGGCAAGCAGCCGCCAGCGTAGTATCGGTTGTCGAGCACCACTGCTTCCAGTTTACCATTCAAAATGTTGAATCTGAGAATGAAGAACAGATTATCTCCAAATACCTGATCCATAACAGAATCAGTTTTTGCATTTGGCTCAAGTACAGGAACAAACAAACAAAAATATCCTTAAATTAATGAATTGTCACCTGCAATATAAAAAATTATAAGCATACATGAAAACTGATCAAAAGCATGAGTTCCGTGAGTGTGAATCATCAGCCTAACACACTGAAAAAACGCTAGGCCAAATGTTTTATAGGCTGCAGAAAATATAATGCATTCTCAAACATGGTATGCATGATGACATCTGTTTACACATATTATTTAGCAAAAATCTAATTTCAATAAACTGTTGATAGGAACTTAAATTACTTCTGTTGTGTATGATATGATTAAAATGTACTTTTATGTACTTTCCATTGAAACTTGCATGCTATGTAAATATAATTGTCATTACACATTTGTGACCCTGGAGCACAAAAGCAGTCTTAAGGTCGCTGGTCTATTACATTTACATTTATTCAATTTAGCAGACGCTTTTATCCAAAGCGACTTACAATTGAGGAATACAATAAGTGATACATTATAAAGAGGTAAACGCAGACATAGGAAGTGCTTGTAATACAAATGTTCTAGGCATTGTTCAGAGCAAATTCTAGCCAGACAGGAAGAGGTTAAGGGAAAGAGAGCAAAGTAAAGGAAAGAGAGTGAAGTGTGTTTTTTATTGTTATGATGAAGTCAAGTGATGACGGAAGAGATGAGTTTTCAGGTGTCGCTTGAAGATTGTCAGGGATTCAGCGTTCTGGATGAGGGTGGGAAATTCATTCCACCAGCCAGGAACGGTGAATGAAAACGTTCTGGAAAGTGATTTTGTGCCTCTCTGTGATGGCACCACGAGGCGTCGCTCGCAGATCTCAGACTTCTGGAGGGGATGTAGATTGTTATAAGTGAGTGTAAGTCGGAGGGTGCTGAGCCTGTGGCTGTTCTATATGCAAGCATCAGTGTCTTGAACTTGATGCGAGCTGCAACCGGGAGCCAGTGCAAGCAGATAAAGACAGGTGTGACATGGGCTCTTTTGGGTTTGCTGAAGACCAATCGTGCCGCTGCATTCTGAATCATCTGTAAAGGTTTAATTGTGCATGATGGAAGTCCAGCCAGAAGAGCATTGCAGTAGTTCAGTCTAGAAATGACAAGGGTCTGGACAAGTATATTTGTAGCAATAGCCAAAAATACACTGTATGGGTCAAAATGATTGATTTTTCTTTTATGCCAAAAATCATTAGCGCATTAAGTAAAGATCATATTCCATGAAGATATTTTGTAAATATCCTACCGTAAATATTTCAAAACGAATTTTTGATTAGTAATATGCATTGCTAAGAACTTCATTTCGACAACTTTAAAGATGATTTTCTCAATATTTTTTATTTTTTTGCACCCTCAGATTCCAGATTTCAAGTAGTTGTATCTCGGCCAAATATTGTCCTGCCATAACAAACATGGAACGCTTATTTAATCAGCTTTCAGATGATGTATAAATCTCAATTTTGAAAAAAATTATGCTTATGACTGGTTTTGTGGTCCAGGGTCACATTTGTAAAGTTGAAATGTTGTACATTTAAAATGTGTTAACTTCAAATGCAGTATCAAACAACACCAATTATAATCAATATTTAACAGTGTGTTAGTCAACATGTCAAAATGGGTGTAATTCTCTAAAGCATGACAAGTGATAAAACATGATTTATAATGTACTTTTTTAAAGAATATACTTAGATAACAATTTAAGATGGTCAGTACTGCATACAAAGCTACTATATGCACTAAGGGTAAAATCATAAGCAAACAAACATGATATTAGCAGGACTAAAGGAAATACAGGCCCTTACTGTATGTTAGTATGCTAGTACAGGAGTGTATTAAACACACGCACCCTTTGGCAAGATTCTCGATTCCATAATACTCCTCGGTTGGCTGCTTACAGGCTTTGTACACTTTATTACAGCCCAGTTCATCGGATCCATCCCCACAGTCATCATCACCGTTACAGCGCAGAGCCTCCAGCACACAGCGACCTGTTACGCCACACAGCCTGTCTTTACATTGCTTCTGTTCCAATAATACTTTGACTGAATTTCTAAGGAAATCATCTACTGAAATGAATCTAATGAATGTATTCTACAGTGTTTTAAATTATGGGATGCTCTTCTGGTTTGGGGAAGTTCCTCACAAAAAGATTGAATCTCTAAACATAAGTCTGATCCCTCAGTTTGACTGAACGAGATGTACATTTCTGGTAACACTTTGCAATAAGGTGTCATTTATTAACATTAATGTACTGTATTAACAAACATGAACAATGCATTTATTACACTCTTTATTAATCTTTGTTAATGAAAATACAGCTGTTCATTGTTTATACTTGTTAGTTCACAGTGCATTAATGTTAACAAACACAACTTGTGATTTTAATAATGCATTAGTAAATGCCGAAATTAACATTAACTGAGATTAACAAATGCTGTAGAAGTATTGTTCATACTTAGTTCATGTTAACTAATGAACCTTATTGTAAAGTGTTACCAAATTTATATTCTATTTTCAGTTGTGGGATAAATAATTCCCGTTATTCATGGTATGTTGAAAACAATATGGTAATCCTTTTACATTTTTCTAAACTGAATTTTAATGTTTGAATGATTGAAAGGGTGAATAGAATAATGTCTCCTTATTGTCCCAGTTTTTGAAAATGCTTATTGCCCTCGTAGAGCAAACCTTTCGCTGATTGTTTACAGTTTCACAGTTTAAGTTTCTCTCAGAATTCGTGCAAAGCATCATGGGGCGTAGGACAAACGAGGATATGTTATCACTTGTGCCTTTTATGGTTTGTGTTCAAATGCGTATTGTTTTTGGACCAAAAAGGCCCAGTTAATATAAATGGGCTTTAGAAATGTCATTATTTGTGTGGTTTTCTGAGATGCTCAGGCACTGACGGTGATGTGAGGGTCACCTGTGACAGTACAGTGAAAGCCCTGGCATGGACGAGTGGGTTTCTGGCAGGAGTATCGCGCTGGAGCGGTGCAGGCTTCATCCTCTCGGTCCTGATCATGACACGGATCTCCTCCAAACTCAGCCGGCTGGACCAGCGTGGCATAGCGATACTGAAGATGAGACTCAAAAGGTTCATCTCTCACTTTTAGAAAAACACGTTTATAAAGACACAGTCACGTGACGTTGGAACTGTGTGCTATGCTGTAAAGCAGGGTGAAACTGTGTCCCTGCACAGTTTAGAGCACCCTAATTAAACATACCTGCAGCTAATCAAGCATAAGCTGGGTATATTTGTAGTAATAGATGAAATGTGTCCAAAAATCGCTGGGGTACATGCCAAAAATATGGGTCAAAATTATCCAATTTTTCTTGTATGCCAAAATTCATTAGGATATTAAGATCATGTTCCATGAAGATATTTTGAAAATTTCATACCGTAAATATATCAAAACTTAATTTTTGATTAGTAATATGCATTGCTAAGAACTTCATTGTTTAACTTTAAAGATGATTTTCTCAATATTTGGATTTTTTTGCACCCTCAGATTCCAGATTTTCAAATAGTTGTATCTCAGCCAAATATTGTCCTATCATAACAAATCATCACAATTAAAAAAATGACCCTTATGACTGGTTTTGTGGACCGTAGTCACAAATGTTTAAATGTTTATATGTTTTAAAAAGAGAAAGATATGAAGTATGCTATCAACATTATTAATATAGATTCTGTTTAAACGTGTTAATGAGCAAACAGACAAGCAGGCAGTATAACCCCATCCTCACCCTCTTCTTCAGGCAGGGGTCACAGCGTGTCCATGAGGACCATTCAGACTGTGAACAGTCCACTGGATCTTTAGGCGGTGGCTCAGCGGTCCGGTCTTCTGAACGACTGAGCTCTACAGCGCTGCTGGAAGCAGATTTATGCTGTGTTAACACAGTATGTAAGATCATGTATAACACATTGCAGAATTCAAATTCAGGCCCTTGTAATAATTAGCATTGCACAGAGTGGTGCTTAAATATGTTTGGATACTTTGGGAAACTTAAAGCACGTCACACTTGAAAATGTCTGAATTTATTTACATTAAAACAAAAACTCAAACCTGGTGCATCTGAATCATCTGAGCTTTTATGAAAACTAACTTCACTTTTCATAGATCATTTAAAAAAAATTTTTTTATTGTATTGTATTACTTTTATTATATGGACAATATTTTATATATTACATTATTTGGTTTTCATTACATTAACAGTAAACATATTCTGAAGAGTTTAACAACCAAAGTGTTTGATCAACTATTCAAGACGTTGTCTACCGTATATTTATTTCTTCATATTTTGAAACCTACCATTTTGTGAAATATTTTGACTGAAAAGGATGTTTGTGTATTATTCCATAAAAATGAATGGCACTTGTTACATTTTTAATTGTGGCTTTAAAAATGGCCACAGCATAATGATAAAAACCTTGAGGAACAATACATGACATTTATGTATACTATATATATATATATATATATAGGAGGTTTACAGTTTTTTAGTTTTGCCTGAAATGTTGGTATTTTATAATAACAGTTTTTTATATGTTTATTAATAACAGCTTGACCAGTTTACCTATAGACCACTAAACACTAAAATCACACAGCTGGATTCATCAGTAGTTCTCTGAACGTTGAGCACTGACCAATTAAAAACAAAGCAATCAAATAAGATTTATTTCAAACACTGGAAACCAATAAAACACGCTGCACATTCATGTTCATAAAGTAAAATGTTCCAACTTACCATATAATGCAGAGACAAAGGATTGCTTTGCTGCAGGCTGAATTTGCTTGTAGAAAACTGTGCATTATAATATCAGTGAGACCCAGATTATAGTAGACTAGATAATACAGTATTAGACCTTAAACCCTGAACCTGCCCAGCAAGCCCTGCCCTCGTCTGTGACACATTCACGTTCAGAAATAACAGATGATGCTGCAGTTCCAGCTGTGTACATGGGAAATATGATAATACTTGTATCAGAGAGCATTTCATTGGTGATACTATTGCACATGTTTTGCAATAAAAACGGCAACATACAGTAGAAATACTATTTTGAGCCATTAAATAATCTATAAAATAATTATCACATACTGATAAAACAAATGTATAGCCTGAATATAAGTCACTTTGGATAAAAGCGTCGGCTAAATGCATAAATGTAAATGTGATTGATATTTTAAAACTGTATTTTGGATATGTGTCTTTCTTGAAGCCTAAAGGCAGTCAGGTTGTTCCAGGATGTGTTTGGAGTCTGTATTTCTCGTAAGTGAGTCACGTGAAAGTGAACAAACAGATCAATGACAATGTTTGTTTTGAGTTGCATTCAATATAACCATTGGACTTTCAGTTGAACTAATAATCGTATTTACTGACTTGAGTAATGCTTTATTGATAACATTTCTAAATATTTTTTACGATTGTTTAAATACTTTTGCCAATGCAAAGTATGTTTTTTCTCAATCTCTTTATGCATTTTTATTTTCTCATGCAATACTTAATGCACCACTCAATCTCTCTGCCCAAAATCATGATGTTTTTTTTCTGTAGTTTTAATGCATGTTTAAAACACAATACACATGTTTTAAATGAAAGTATGGTAATGTATTTAACATTTATTTAAAGGAGTTTATGATGTTATCAAATCTATTCTAATTATATTCTTAAACAAACGTGTCCCTTTTAGACTTGCACTCTATTCATTTACTGCTTGTTTTCTTAAAATAACTCTAATCTTTTTGTATTCTACCTATTTGTTTTCTTTCAATTTATTATACAATTAACAAAAGCAACAATACCTCTAACACTAGCTTGGTTTCTATTCTATCTGTTTTCTGTTTATTTATTATATATTTTTTATTTTTGTTTAATCTTACTACATGTACTGCATTAAGCTTAACTGAGACTTGTTATAGACATACAAATTATTGCTCGTTTGTTGGTTTTGATTGCTTCCATTGTCCTCATTTGTAAGTCTCTTTGGATAAAAGCATCTGCTAAATGACTAAATGTAATGTAAATCTCAAACTCCTCGATATGTATGACTCAGCAGTGGTCCAGTATGTGATGATATTGCAGGATGTTTCTAAATGAATGCATTTAGTCAAGTCATGTGACCTATAACAGAAATAGTTCATCAGAACTAACCCCACCACAAATACCTAGCAGTTTTATTCTTCAGCCACAAGAGGGCCACAAGTTAGTTTAGCTTTAACTTTCTATGTACACAGACATAAGAAATGAGTTTGCATGTAAAACCATGAAATTGCATATAGCAGAAGAAAAATACTGGACATTCAAATATATGGGCTGTAATCATTTTTGCATTTCTGTTCAAAATTTCTCACAAAGTCAAATAATTACACTTAAACCTTTTCTCAGACATAAAATTAAATTTAATAAGCATTTGCTGAATAAGTGTCATCATCTACTTATTAATGACTGAACATGAATATAATTTGTTCGCCATAACATTATCCTTTGCAGCAGGAAAAGTGCTCTATGTTGGAAGAGAGAAACAATGGAGACCATTCATAATGATGACTGGTTATTCTGTATGGTGAATCCTAAAGCATATTTGGCTAAATCTGTTGTTAGACAAGATGCTAATAATCCCTTATTCTTAAAAAAATAATAATAATAATGACATCAAGACTGTTGTAAACATAGGTACATCTAACCGATGACGAATGTGAAATGACTTGCTTTATTTCAGTCGGTTTGTTGTTAGTCTTCTGGATTGCTCATTGATTTCTCTTTTGTTTAGTTGACAAAATAAGGCAAACTAAAATGCTTTAGTACAGTGTCTGATTAGTACAGAACAGGAACAAATAAAAATTGCACTTAAATCATTTGAGAAAATTGCTACAATACAAAAAAAGTGATATTTTTGCAAGAAAATGAACAAAGATATCCAGACTGTGATTGTCTTTGAACTGCAACACTTCTTGATTCAGTGAACGCTGTTGTAGCTCTAGGTATGGACCTTCTGTTCTGATAGATTCACAGAGAGGCAAAAATAATGCCAGTTAAACAAACATCAACCATGAAAACATACATATGTATACAGTTTACAGTATTGCTTATGAACTGCACTGAGCTTGCAACACTGTAACGCAAATATTATAACATAAGCTCCAGAGCAGAGATTTAAAACAAATACATCTTGCCATTCAAAAACATAACACTGACAGTATCATAATACACAGATTATCTGAAAATGATTAGAAAATGTTCCTTTTTGAATAATCATATCATAGTAAAAAAATCTAAAAGAGACTGTCTGTCATCATGTCAGTTTTCAACAAAAAAAAAAAAAGAAAAGCCATGCAGGTGGTCATTAAACGTTTTCATTTCTTTAAGAAAAGGCTCATCACAATACCAACATTCAATAAAATTCCTTCCAAGAAAAACAAAAGCAACATGATTTTAACCAATGTTTTTGGCTTCTCCAAATGCAACTACACAGCTTCACGGGTGATCTTGTCCATTAGAAATGACAATAGAAATCAATCCACAAGTCCATCAAATGTCCATCACAGTTAAACTTTGATTTCACTGGTCCAATTTATCATACTGTGACAGTGGTTATTATTATTTACAAAAAAAAAAACATAATTCTGAAGTAGTTTAGATAGTTAGTGGCTACAGGTAGACAGCCAATTTCCAAGTCCATCGCAAACTAAAGGTGCACTTCATTTATTAAAATAGATTTTATTTTCTCTCAGTTATTAGAGTTTGTGAAATGTCCCACAGAGTCCCATCTGTATCACTGTGATTTCTGGATTCTCTCAGTGCTCTTCTGTATGTTGAGACTCATTCTTCCTAAGGATGAAATCATAAATACAGCTCATAAATAAAGTTGAGAAACACTGAATTTCATGGACATGAGACAAAAGTGTGACGTCTGTCTTTTTCCCCTTTCTTGCCAGCTTCAGTAAATTACTGAGCAATGAGAACTTGATTTTGTCAAAAGATGTTAGTTTATTTATGCATAACCAAATTAATATGAGCTCAACATTCTGCATTTTATGATATCACAACCCAAAATGTTTCTGAATATCCACCTGAACTGTAGGTCTATGAGACCGGACGATGACTGTCAATGCGGTCTTACCGTAGCAGGTACCATTCTATTATCATCAATACTAAATATAACAAAGTCAGATGATTGACTTTAAGGGGTTTGTTTCCATTATACATCCAGATGAACAACCACTTCCTCTTGCCTGGAACAAGTGATGGTTCTGGATTATGCAAGTATTGAGTATACAAATGCAATAGTATCTGCTATCCAAAGTGACACATGCTGATTTCGAAGCTGGTCAACTAGCATTTTTCTCATTAAAACACAGAAACAATTGAGTCGCAAAGGCTTGAGGGGATCAAGTAAATTGCTTGAATGATCGTATCAGGATTAAGTGTCTTAGGTGGGAAGACCAGATTTGGCAACCCGATCTCATGAAAGTGCGTATAAATAGTATGCCAAATAAAACTGAAAACTTGTGGTATTGATACGAAAAATTTGGCTTGTGTATGTTTATGCGATGGGTAGGATTAGGGGTGCGAGGTAGATGCATATCATATGTATTCAAAAACTGCGTATCATATGCAAGCCAACAAATTTAATATTATATGCACAAAAAAATGTGTATTATATGCACGCCAAACACATTTGTATCATACGTACGCCAAAGTCTGTTTTTTCGTATCAATACCACGAGTTTTAGTTTTTATTTGCCGTACTATTTATGCGCATTTTCATGAGACCGGGCTCGATTTGGCCAAAGGGAGACCCATGAAGAGGAGTTGGCTTTCCATATTAGCTTGCCCTGACTTACTGATAAAGACCGTAATTCACCCACTCTTTTGGATACAGATAGCAAGAAGGAAACAAGGCTGAGAACAGGCCAAACCCAAAGTTGTATTGTGGTTGTGAATAGATACTAAATCTGGATTTCACCTTAGAGAAGGTCAGCTCTCCGTGTTAATAGCCATCAACAGCCCTGTATCAGACATATGATAAACGGGTGCCAATGTGTGACAGTAGGGGTGGAGTGGAGTCTGTAAAAGGCCATGAAGGCCATCACCTCTGACCTCTCCATCCCACAACTTAGACCAAGGTTCCTCAAATCTGGACCTGGAGGGCCACTGCCCTACATAGTTTACCTCAATCCTTGATCAAATTCACTTACCTGTGATTTTATAGGGATCCTGAAGACCATGATGAGCTTGCTCAGGTGCGTATGATTAAGGTTGGAGCTAAACTATGCAGGGTTTTGGAAAACTTTGAGGAATCCTGATTTAGATATTGATACAATGCTGTGACATGGGGGGATAGGTTCATTGCTATGGAGTCGTCACACCTTGCTGAGATGGTTAAAAGTTTACCCGGTCTCCACCAAACACAAAAGGCCCTTATAGACTTGAGGATAGAGCAAGAAGAGCACTGCTGCCCGCTCCTATTGGCCAGCAGGGCTGGGCTCCGGACACAGTGTTCATTGTTCCTCATGGATGGAACAGAGGATGAAACAGAGGAATGCGTGAACCTGTTTGAAGAGATGGCAGAGGCAAGCTGCTCCCTTTGTGGCTGAAGGCCGAAGGTCAAGCAACAGCAACAACAGCGAGTTTCACAATGAATGCGGCTAGAGTTTACCATCTCAGAGAGCGGCTCGGAAGAGAGGGGCGGGGTGAACAGAGCTCATTTGCATTTATAGGAACATGCAACAAAAACTACTTTCTGTAAACAGAGCTTTTTATGACAGGGTAAAAATTGTGTTGTTTTACACTACCACTTAGAAATTTTAACCAAAATATGTTGTAGACTTTTCATTAAGACCCTTAAGAATTATGTAAAACTGTGGAAAATAGGCATCCAATGACCCCATTAAGACGACCTTAAGCGGGTCATACTGCAGCAGGTAAAGCACCCCGAGCCGGCATTTCCAGTCAGTCAAGCTGGGAGACAGAAGTTAGCCATTTATAACAGCCTAGCAGCTCAATGATGCCTGCCATTGGTGGTTACTGGCAGAGACATACAATATCAAGGAGACTATCAGTCTAGCGGTCCAGTCCTGGAGCATTTCATCGCTCAGTTTCCTAAAGGAATGGGACAAATGGCTAGAACCTCTATTTATGGAGCGGTAGGTCCAGCAAGCCTCCGGTGGGTTTTCCCCTTGTATGAGCTGCTCTATGGACACTGACCACGAGGACTGCTCAACATCCTCAGAGAAGCTTTGGAAGACGGACTTTCTAACAGCTGGAAAAAAAAATTGATTGCATGATGTGCCTGTGAGGGAGTATCAGAGAAACACCAATGTGCCAAATAAGCTGAGAGTATGTAACCAGGGCTCTGTAGACCACTTCCATAAGACCCTAGCCTTCTGGGTTTACGGTTTTCCATAGAGTGGCTAGGCCTCTGGCCACTGGAATACACTAGATGCACTACATTTGTCAGGCTGCCAGTGTAGCTGAATTTTAGATCTGACACACTAAATTATCAATCTTTTCACACTCCTTCTGGGGACACCGTGGGTACTCAGTCACCTGGTCTGTGCCCATGGATGTTACTGCCAGCCTTTCACACTCTACCACTACCTTACCACTGATGCCTGTCTCTCGAGTATTGTATTTTGCAAAACGCCTGCAACCAGAACTGAACTGAGGTGCAGCTTTGGGATTATGCCAGGCTTCACTGATGAATGATCTTTAGCAACAAGAACAGAGTAAGGAAGGTAGGAGTTGGGCAACTCCAGCCAACACTCGTCATACACTCGTTGTACTACTGCTGCAGTCGAAGTCTTAGCATGTGACATACAACATAGGTGTGATGTAGAATAGGTTCCAGTATTGCTCCTGGGGGCCAGTGTCCAGCAGAATTTAGCTCCAACATGCCCAAACAGACTTACTGTACTTGGAAGTGTGTTTAATTAGGATTGAAGCTAAACTCTGCAAGACAGTGTCCCTCCAGTAGCAGAATTGGGAAATCCCTGATATACAATCTTGAAGAAGAACGTGAGAAAGAAAGAAAACCAACCCAGAAGACATCTCTCTTTGGACATCCAGCTGTGAAGAGTCTGGAAGGTTTGTCTGAGCATCTGGTGGTATCTCATCATCAGTGCTGAGAGTTTGAGCACATGCCTCCTGTAAGACATAGAGAATATAATTGTTGGTGAAAAACTGAAACAGACATTAGCAGTAGAAAAATCACATCCATACAGCTATGACGCACAACCATTACCGTAGCTTCTGGCACATTGACTAAGCTATCGTTTGCAGTCAAGAGCGATGGCTCTATTGAGGGGGCAGCTGCTGGGGACATGGTTTCCTGCTCCAGACCATGAGTGGCACCTGTGGAAAGAGAATCAAATGAATGGAAATGATGCCTGTCATAAGTTAAGCCTCAACAATCTTTGGTCGTAGTGTTTTAAACTCACAAGAATCAGTTGGGGATGGTGATATTGATGACTCTGAAGTCAATCTCAACTGTGAAAGATCAAGCTCACCACAGCAGTCCATTTCCTGTTTCCCAGAAGACTGTGCAGTGCCGTGTTTGCTTGTGCAAATGTGAACAGCTATTGTTTCCTCCTGGGGGTCCTTGTTTAGGGCGTCCTTAGATCCACTTTCCTGTAGGGAAGGTTCTACACTGTGCTGAGGGCTCATAATGTTTGACGAAGTCTCGGGAGGTTCACAGGAGTGCGGGCGCATGGCAGCTATGGGAACCAGACCTTGAAGCACTGCGGCTGGAATCGGATGCGCCCCCATGCCAACTGTCTGGGCTGGTACGAACGCCCATTGCTGCTGGCCCGTGGCTGGAGAGTGGAAGAGATTAGCCTGACCCCAAATCACAGGCTGGCCTCCAGGGAGCATCTGCGCCACCTGCAATGGACCCTGAACCCCGAAGGGCATTGGAGCAGCCTGGGTAGCAAATGACTGTTGGGTCCAGTGAGCAGCCTGGATAGCACCCATGGTCATATAGCCTGAGAAATGGCAAAAATGGCTGAGAATAAGTTTTATTAATAACATTAATTAAAAAAAATATATAAAATCAGAACTTTGATTAAAAGTTAAACTCTCAGGCAGTTGCTGCATGTTACTTGTGGGCACAGCCGGTGGGCTAAAATGAGTGAAGAGTTCGGGACGGTGCTGACGTCGCCTCCTTCCAGGATCCAGTGTGATAGCAGGCGACGCTGGCGTCTGTGATGACATGGATGTCATTTTGAATATGAGATTGTTGACAATGGTCTCATAATAATAATAATTAGAGATGCACTGTTTGACTGGACATAAATTGGACCCAGTCTTGGATGGTTTTTGCTTTTTTTACTTTAAACATGTGATTGAATAATTTGTGCAGGTCTGTTTCATGCAGCATAATTTCACAAAGCTAAAGTCAGACCATTCGGTATTGCTATAAATTAATATATATATATATATATATATATATACACACACACACACACACACACACACACACACAGGGCTCAACTGCACATGCTGAGGGTATGCAAGAAACAATTTCCCTCTTCTGTCCATTTTGCATGTGTGACTGTCTAGCAACGGATTAATGAAGGAGAGTGGGGGTGGGGGGTCAATTTATATATATATATATATATATAATAATTTAAAATGCTAAACACTCAACAAATCTCACATTTCAAATATTTTAAAAGCTTTATTAAAGACAATTTTCAAAGACTTTAGGCACAATTCGGTGTGTGCCCCTTTGCACTGCATATGGCGCCCCTGTATACACTGTCATTAAAATGCAGTGGTTGCCTCTAATTTCAAATGTCTGTGGATATTTTTGGTTTACGGCTAGTTTGGCATGTAGTAAAGCAGATAAACAACAAATAGATTTGCTTTAAAACAACTATTGGATTCAGCCTATTTGCTTAAAAAAATCAACAAACAGAATCAGCCATGAAAAATCATGATCTGTGCATCCCTATAAAATACTCACTCAATAATGCAATTCAAATATATTTAAGTATTAATATATATTAAGTATAAAAACTCTATAACTGTATATAGTCAGCATTTGCTTTTATTTTTACAGATAGAATTTTCACACACACACACGCACACACACACACACACACACACACACGCACACGTACACACGTACACGCACACACGTACACGCACACTGTTTTATTTATATATATATATATAGATATTTCAGGTCTTTTAAAACAAACCTAAGTTGGGTAATATTAAAATATGTAATTTAAATGGTTTGCATTAAAAGTGAGACCAAGCACAAGTTTACTTACAGAAAGGATGTCTGGGGGGGTTGCCATGTCACCGAAAATATCAAACTGGTTTATATTCTGCAAGAGGAAGATAAAGAAGATATGATACTGGAAGACATTCCTCAACACAGATTATCTGAACAAGAGCAGTGATTGTTTTTCTCAGTGTTCACTGAGCAAAGCAGCCCACAGAGGAATAGTTATTGATCTATCAGTGGACCCGACAATTAAATAATGCTTCAATAGTGGAAATACAGTACTTGACGTTATAATGGTTATCAGATGAAGACGTAATGACATGTCAATGACACTAACAAGTGAAGGGAATCAGGCAGCAAACATTAATGAAACAAAACAAAAGGTACAAGCAATGACGTGGATGAACATTTATCCAGAACCCAATGTGTATGCAAAACAAAAAAGAAAGCCAACACAACAGTCATGTTTACAGCACAGCTAGCGAATCACACCAGAAGGCTCAGGTGTTCAAAGATTCGGGCGAAATCAATGTTTGGCACGTGTGAGCAAACATTGCAGCAGGGAGACTGATATTTCTGTGAGTAGAGCTCCAAGCACTCGATAGGCTCCGACTGAATGAACAGACAAGCAATAACACTCCGTGAAATGGACTGATAACAATCATTTAACATGGATTCATTCTGGTCAAAGCAATGCTGGGTTTTGACTTCTGTGAGGTCTGTCTGGGGCTTTACAATGAATGCCGATCTTCAAGTTTTTGTTTTTGGTTGTAAATAATAAGCTCTGGAAATTTTAGGTAGACATAACTCTGAAAATGTCCACCATAATGGTGTTTTAAAGCCAAACTGTATTGCTTTTGAAATATCCTTGTCATTAATGCATTGCAATAGTCACATTAACTTTTTCTACACCCCATGCAGTACAATCATACTAGAGTTGAACTCCCAAAACAAATCTCTGTTTGATTTTCCCCTCATTAATTTCATTTATAATCTCACATAATACTGAAAGATTCATAACATGAACAACAACAACAATAAAGAAATATTTTCAGTACATTGGTCGCTTTCAATTTGCTTTGGGATTCAAAAAACGTCATATTTTCTAAATCAAGACAGGGGAAGAACACTGAGAGGTTTGTCTGAGCGAATGTTTGAGACATGAGTGAACCTACAGTCACACGATGGTGTTTTGGAACGTCATAGATCCCGTCTTTCTGCTGACTTGAGGGGACCTAAAAATGATAGCAAGTTAAGAACACAAGACCACTATACTTTAGTAATATTTAATTCTATGTGCACTGCATAATATATATTGTAGGTATCAGTGTTGGGGGGTAACGCATTACAAGTAACGCGAGTTACGTAATAATATTACTTTTTTCAAGTAACTAGTAAAGTAACGCATTACTTTTTAATTTACTAGAAAATATCTGAGTTACTTTTTTTCCATTTATTGATGACAGTGCGCCGTGTGAACATGATCTTACTGTAGATCTAATCTAGACTAAATGTGAACGTGCATTAATTCATCCCACTCGCAAAAAACAGATTCAGTATTCATCAAAATGAATTAAAACAGTGAAATGCAAACTCAGAATATGACGCAAACCTGCAATAATTAAATATGTTAAACAACACAAATATATCTAATCTCATTTTATTAACCGATGTGTTTGCTGCTGATCTTTGATGATTTAGATCAACCATACTAATAAGCAAAAATTACTTTAGATAAACTAACAATTGTGTTTCATTGTTTTGTTTATAATTGCTGAAGAGTGTTGAATCTTCTCCTGTGTTCTTCTGTACAGACGTGATTTACTCGTCCTTCAGTCTGAGGTTTATTCATTACACTTTTTGGTGTGAAAGGCTTTTACATTTGCTATAAATATAACTTATTGTATTAAAAACAAACAATCAAGCCCTGCTCATATTTAAAAAGTAACGCGAAAGTAACGTAACGCATTACTTTCCATAAAAAGTAACTAAGTAACGTAATTAGTTACTTTTTTAGGGAGTAACGCAATATTAAGTAACTTTCCCCATCACTGGTAGATATTTATATATGCTTAAGCACTGTATTTCCAAGCTCAGAGAACTGCATGTTTAATTTGGGGAGATAATATTATAGGACAAATAGTTTTAGATTCTGCTTTCTGTCTGATTCTGTAACTGTGGGCGAAGAGGGGAGTGGCTTAAGCAAGTACCTGGTAAACGCTCTCCTCTGATTGGTGGCCACGGAGGGGCTCGTGTCCAGCTTCAAACACAATGTACTACAAGGAGTTGGAAAAGAAAATGAGAAAGGCCCCGTATGGAACCAATCAGACAGCGGCAACACTAAGGACATTCAATGCTAAATATCGTGTATCATTATCTGGAACAGTGAGAACTCAGCAATGGTATCTCATTCATTTCTCAGTTGTTATTTGATTTAATGGCAAGATAATTTTAATGGTCTGATGCTGCTCACAAAAACAAAAAAATTGATTCTCTGTATGAATCAATATTTCCTCTAATCAAATGATCAGAGATATGATTTTCAAATATATACAGTATTTGTATCTCTACTCTTAATGTATTACTAATATGTATATTTTTCCTCCAAAGGGAATAAAATTTGCTGCTGTTCAAAAGTTTGGGGTCAGTACAAATGTGAACGTTTTTAATAAAGCATCTTATGCTTATCAAGGCTGCATTTATTTGATCCAAAAAATACAGTAATATCAGTAACATTGAGAAATATTATTATAACTTAAAATAATAATTTATATTGTAATACTTCTAAATGATAAAAAATAAAAAGAACAGGATTTATTCAAAGTAGAAATATTTTGTGACAACACAATACAGTTTAAATGTTTGGGGCCAGAATCGTTTAAAAAAAAGTTTTATACTTTTTTAAGCAATAGTAAAGACTTACAGTATAATAAAATACTTTATTTATAATTTTTTAATAAATACTGTTCTTTTTAACCTTTTATTATCAGATAATCCTGAAAAATATCACAGGTTCCAAAAATACATGAAGCAGCACAACACAGATAATAAATCATCATATTATAATGATTTCTGAAGATCATGTGACACTGAAGACTGGAGTAATGATGCTGAAAATTCAGCTTTGCATCACCGGAATAAATTACATTTTAAAATTATGCAAATAGAAAACAGTGGTGAAAGTGAAAGTGACGTGACATGTGGCCAAGTATGGTAACCCATACTTGGAATTAGTGTTCTGCATTTACCCATCCAAGTGCACACACACACACACACACACACACACACACACACACACACACACACACACACACACCGCAGAACACACACACACACACACACACGGAACACACACACACATACAGCAGTGAACACACACACACACCGTGAACACACACACACACATACAGCAGTGAACACACACACACATACAGCAGTTACACACACACAGCAGTGCTGCAGCGTGCCCTGGGGAGCAGTTGGGGGTTCAGTGTCTTGTTCAAGGGCACCTCAGTCTGTTGTATTGGGGGTGGAGAGAGTGCTGTACATTCACTCCCCCCACCTACAATCCCTGTACTGAGATTCGAACACGCAACCTTTGGGTCACGAGTCCGACTCTCTAACCATTAGGCCACAACTTCCCCCCAGTTGTTTTACACTGTTATAATATTTCACAATATTATGGATCAAATAAATGCAGCCTGGATAAGCACAAGACACCATTTAAAAAAAAAAAAACATTACAAAAAACAATCTGATCCCAAATTTTGAACACTAGTGCACTTATACATGAGTATAAGCTGATACAGAACTGAGAACTCCGATTAATGCTGCCTGAACACAACAGTTAACAGTGACAAAAGCCTGAAACTGAAGGCAAATCAGGACCTGTTCACACGAGTAACTATTGCCAAGTGTGAATTTTCACAGATGCGATCTGTGAGAAGCGCCAATGCATTGCTTATGCCCAAGAGACATTTAGCAGGTTAAATATCTAGACCGGTCTGTGATCCAAGTCCTGCAGTGTGACATGTGTTTTGGCTAGTATTGACCTTGCGATGACAGACTGGTGTGTAAATGCGAAAGAACAGCAACTTTTAGAGTCATGTGGTCATATGGCCGGCATACGTCTCATGAGCTATGAATAAGCAATAAAATCTGATAATGTAATAAAAATGTAATTTATAATAAAACTAAAATTAGTATTTCAACACTTTTTTCACATCACAAATTGGTGCAACAGCTTCAAAACTACTAAGCCAAGCTACTTCAACCAAACTAAAGCAAGCCTCTATCATAGGGACTCTGGTTGGAGATGAATCTGGATGTTAAACTGATGGTTAAAGTTGTCTGTATTCAGTGTGAGCGAGAGAGCACTGGGTTCATCGTACAGTATCAGAGAACATCCAGTATATAGTAGGGATGTTCATGACTCTCCACAGAACATATAGACAGAACCACAAAACACGACTGCATATCAATACACTGGCAATGACTGAATGGTTAACAGAAGGTCTGTGAGCATCAACTTAAACATATCAACAACACTTAAATGGGGGAGTTAAATGATAATAAAATCAAGTCTAGAAAGTCAGGTTAAGCTCGTGGTAAATGAGTTCGCTCACCTGATACACTGGATCATCAATCTCATCCTCCAGAATCGTCTGTGTCAGCCATTATTCGTAGTGTTTTATAGACAAAATTAGAGCAAACCAAAAGAAACATAAAACCGAGAATCATCAGAAATGAACAACTCTAATGTTTGAAAACTGAAAAGAGGACAATGAAGTAAAGCAAATATATACGTGAAGTATCATGTATTTTTTGGACATAAAAAAAGATGTTACAACAACTATGAAACTAAAAGTTACTGAGCAGCTAACAGATGCACATCACTGAATATTATTACTACATAAAACAAAAGGGGAAATTAACTAGGCTATCACATGTGAACTTTTGACTCATTTTAACACATAAAAAAAATAGATTATACATGTATCCAATTTTTTTTATATACAAAATTTGGAGGTGAAAATTTGATACCACCACCAAATATAATTAATTGTGTCTACTTTAAAACACACACTCATTATGAAATGTTTAACAGATGCATCATTTATGGTAAGTTAGAACAGCAAGAACTGCAACACAGACAGAGACTAATGAACTAATGATAACACAGAACGAGGACAGAACACCAAATATGGACATAAGAGGGTCTCACTGCAGAACACAAGATCCAGGGGGCGTGGTCTGATCTAGATCCAACTCCTCCCACCTTACATATACCCAAACCTACCCATCTCCACCCCCTGATCCCTAAACCCACCCATCCCCACCCTTAAACCTACCATCTCCACCTCCTAGATGTGGATCCAACCCCGCCCCCTGGACCTTTGTTCTGCAGTGAGGGGCTACTGAGCATTATTTAGCATTTATGTGAGTTCCCGGTCTAGTTCCTAGTTTAGTCTAGTCTTGCCTGTTTTCCTGGGTGACAATCCTTGCCTGTGTATTTCGGATTGCCCTATCGTTGCCATACGGACTCTGTTTGCCACTGTCTGGACTATTGTTTGTGTTTACGGATGACCCCTCTTGTCAAGCCCCCTGGATATCGTTTGCTTATCGAAGACCCACACTTGTCCTAGGAATACTCTTTGTCTTGCCTGTGTTATACCTGTTTGCTGGTGTTTCGACTCTGCCTGTGTTTTATGACCATGTCTCTGAATAAAAGCCATGCGAATGGATCCACACATCTCATGTCTCTTTCGCCCCATAACAGAATACTCAGCAGTGAGAGAGAGGAAGTCCATCGCTTACGTAGGGTGTGTGATAGGTTACAGCTGTGGGGGAAATCAGTGCTATGGATGATGGGAAATGTAGTCTGGGGTGTAGTGTAACAGTCTGTGTAGTGTGAGAGTCCATGTGGAGAGCGGGTGACCTTGGTGGTGAGTGAACGGAAGTTCATAAACCGGATTCAGCAATTGTAGCAGAGGAAATGGCTGTTCAAAACACCCTCTTACATTATCAGTGATTTCTATTTCATACGAGAGATGTATCTGCCATTTATGGCACACGGTCAGACAGGCCTCATATGGACAACAGAAACTCATATCTCAACAGAATTTGACCCTAAAGAATCACTGGCATTTTTTTTTTACTTGCTCTTGTTTGGCTCTTACCTGATAGATGGCTTGTTCACAGTGCTTGTCTTTCTGAGCCTTTTTCTCTGACTCCTCCCTCTGTTTGATGTCATAGACGAGGGTGAAAAGGTCACGCAGGTCCAGTATGACTGGCTCTGCCTACGAGAGGATAACTGAGGTTATAGCATTTAACTGGCATGAGAACAGTCTGAATTAAGCAATATAAAGAGCTATGAACACTAACCGAATGGCTGGTCTTGATTGCAACAAATTTGTGGTTGCCTTTTTTTCCGCAGACGTAGCCGAAGGCGCGATGGTCCCTTGTGTCTTTGGCAATGTAGGAGATTTCATGTACAGAGTGGTGATGCTGTAAGACCTGAGGATCACACCATTCTGTATGTCAAAATCAGTCATATTATACAATTTTTCATGCAAAAAGTGTGCTTATATTTGAATTTTGGACAGTCCCTTATGCAAATTAACCATGGTTTTATTATAGTAAAATTGTAGTAACCATGTTTTTCTGGCGTATTGACTACTATTTGTATAACCACAGTTCTACTACAAAAACCATGATTAAACTGTGGTTCGTGAAGCAAGACCATGGTTAATTTGTGGTTATCATGGTTTAACTATAGTAACCATGTTTTTTCGTAAGGGGTGTCTGTTTACATCCTTATTGGCAAAGTCTATTTTCACAAACTCCACCAACCGCCTGCCTGCAGCCCAGATCTGTCCCTACTGAAAATGCATAGTGCATCATACAAGAGGAGTGTCAGATGATAATGGACACAGGCTGTTGAGTGTCTTAAGCTTTTTATCAAGCAAGAAAGGGCAAACATTGTGGTTGCAAAGCTGCAACAATTTAGAGAGAAACAATCAGTTCAATCAAACGAGTCTAATTAAACTGAAAGGTGATGTAACACCGTGGTAAACATGCCTTCCTTACCAGCCTTTTTTGAGTGTGTTGCAGGCATAACATAATAATAAAAACTAAAAAATATCTTTGAAATTTCAGCAGTTAACTACAGCTTGAAGAGATTAAACAGAATCTTCTTTTTTTCTTTTTCCAAAATGTCCCAACCTTCCTAGAAATGAAGTTTGTGTAATTAAAGGGTTAGTTCACCCAAAAATGAAAATGATCCCATGTTTTACTCACCCTCAAGGCATCCTAGGTATATATGACCAATCAGAGTAATATTAAAACTTGTCCTGGCTCTTCCAATCTTTTAATTTTTTTCCAATAGTCCAAAAGACGTCAAATAAAGTGCATTCAACCGCAATAGAACGTGCCTCACGCGGCTCCGGGGGGTGAACAAAGGCCACCTGTAGCAAATCCATGCGTTTTTGTATGAAAAAAATCCATATTTAAAACATTATAAACACTTTACTCTCACTTCTGCTGACTGTTGTAGGCGGAAGGCGGTCACGAATTAGAAAATCAAAATGAGGATTTGTAAAGAAAAATGTTGTAAAGAAAGGATTTAAATATAAACCAAGAATAGTTTTCCTTTGCTGCTGTAAACAAACTTGCGAAACTAGGATATATAACCAGCACTTGCACTACACATATGTCCTACGTCACTGGCCAGAACGCTTCCGCATACGACAGTCAGCAGAAGTGAGGGAAACGTCTTTATAACATTTTACTTACAAAAATGCATTATTTCGCTACAGGAGGCCTTTATTTACCCCGGAGTCGTGTGAAGAACATTTTATTGTGGATCAATGCACTTTATTTGACTTCTTTTGGACTATTGAAACAGAAAAACACCCGCCCAGTGCAATTAAAAAGATTGGAAGAGCCAGGACGAGTTTTAATATATCTCCGATTGGATTCGTCTGAAGGTAAATCATATACATCTAGGATGCCTCGAGGGTGAGTAAAACATGGGATCGTTTTCATTTTTGGGTGAACTAACCCTTTAAGTCAATGTATTTGCTACTGAAAAGCAGCATTCATTTTTTTTCAGCAGTAATATATTTAAGTAGTTAAATTAAGAGTGTGTTTACTCCACATCGCTTTCAATAAAAACTGACCACTTTTTTATTAATTTTGGCCATTTGTTTTCACAGCTACTGGCATTTTTAGGACAATTGTTGTCATGCAAATGTAACCTCTTTGCTGGTGCTGCTGGGCTTTTTAAACAATCACATAAATGTTAATACTAAACATTCTTAAAGTAATGATGGTTATGGAAGATTCTTATAACATTTTTAATATTTTATATACGTTCTCATAATGCTGAGAAACAACATTCTTTGAATGTCCTCAGGACGTTATTTTTACTTGATGAATGTTCTTATAACACTGAGAAAAAACGTTAGCATGTAAAAAAAAATTAACTCTGGGTGAAAATAAGGTTAGTAGAATGTTGTAAGAAACATTTTAGTGACGTTTAAATAACGTTATAAATACAATAAGAAAACGGGACATTTTAACATTCTCAGAATATTAAAAATCAGTGTTCAAATAATATTTGATATATATATATATATATATATTATTCAAATAATATTATATTTTAGGATAAAATAAAGTGTCAGTCCTCTGTAGTGTGTGTGTCTTGTGTTCCCGCCTCTCGTGTCCATATTTGGGTTGTTTCCTGTCCTTGTTAAGTGTGATTATCAGTTCATTCTTGTCCAGCTGTGTTTGTCAATTATCTATGATTATCTTGTGTATTTATAGTCCTGTCTGCTCAGTTTGATTTGATCACGTGGACATCCAGGGAATGAGAAAGTAGACAGACTAGCAAAAGAAGCTACAAAAACAAAATAAAAAATAAACAAAATAGAACATGTTTACATCAAAATTAAATGATCAAAAACAGAGGGGAAATGTTTAGTGTGGAAAAGCATAAGGCAAAAATGGCAGCAGCAGTGAGATAATGAAATTAAAGGGAGACATCTATACATGATACAAAATATGATCGGTATGGAAAGTAAAAAGGGAAATAAAAGGAAGGAACAAGTTATAATAAATAGACTGAGGATTGGTCATTGCAAGCTAAACAAAACTCTTCGTATTATGGGAAAACATCTGACAGGACTGTGTGATGAATGTCAGGAGGAGAAAAAAATTAAGCATATCTTTATATCATGTAAGAAATGTATGCAAGAGTTCAAGAATCAGCTACGGGAAATATGTATAGAGAGTATAATGTTAAAAATATAGTAACGTGTGGAAATAGTGACGAAGTATGGAGATGTTTTAGTTTTTTAAGGAGTACTGGACTGCAAGCACGAATTTAATAAATTTAATTAAGACATAGTACGTCAAAGTGAGACAGTAGATGGCAGTAATGCAACACTGTGGATGCCAACTGCAGTAAAACTCCAACGAAGAAGAAGTTTGATCTGGTCTACTGGTTACTCCCCGGTGTTACGGTCTGTGTCAGTCTTGTTTGGACATATTAAAGTCTGTCATTTGAGTTTACTCCTCATCTCCGTGTTCCTCGATCCTCCCTCGTGTGTGTGCACCGTGACATGAAGTTAGAACTTAAATATCCTAACCACGATAAGAAAATGTGAGGTATATTGGCAACATTTAAATGTTTTCCAATCAGAGCAGTGTTTAACTGCACAACGAGGATCAGATTTAGGATTTACACTGCAGAATACACTTACCCCTGATCTCTCATCATAAATCTTGATTCCGCCAAAAGACACGGTCAAGAAAATCCTCTGTTTGTGGTTCCCTTTTGACCGCGCTGAAGCAGCAATTCTCTGTAGCATAAACAGAGAATAAATGAGAGAGGAAAATTAAAAGCAAGCATGAATGGAAACGTCTGCAGTAAAGGTAAATGCATGCTTTCTCAACTGTTCATATTTATAAGGTCACTTTTAATGCTCTTTAGCACTTCTAAATGAGAAAGATGTGTCCAGTTTGCTCATCTTCTCAGACTTCTGAAGACCAAAAAGAAAGTCATTATGCTGAGTGATGTCTTTGAAGCAGATGTTCTCATTATATTAGCCTTTTGTTCTATAATGAAATTCTAAGCACGTTCCATGGTCACTTGAAGCAGGTTTGAAAACGTACATCTTTCTTAAGGAAATACTGAATAGCTTAACTGCAATGCACATGCAATGAATTCGGAAAGAGTTCAGAACCCTTAATAAATGTATTGATTTTTTGCGATGTGAAACAAAGGAGTCTGAATACTTTCTGAATGCACAATAGGTGGCTTTTTTCTTCAGGAAAATCTAATATATTTTTGTTCAATATTTTTTATTTTTGCATTTTGAGAGAATTTGATGGTACTAATCAATATTTATGCAATAATTATTAGCATGTTTCCCATTAAAAACAGTAAAAAATATTTTTTTTATTTTTTACAATAATTTTTTAATTGATGCAGTATTTGAATGAGTGATGCATTTATATAGCACTTGATTGTGTATTGCTGTACACCCAAAGCGCTTTACAATCATGTGGGGGGTCTCTCCTCAACCACCACCAGTGTGCAGCATCCACTTGGATGATGTGACGGCTGCCACAGGACGCAGAACCTGATTTTACCAAGTGTGACGTGTTCCTGGAGCAACATTGTTATTAACCAATCAGATTTCAAGAACAAGTTTATAATTTGCGTGTCGTTTAGGCTTACAATCAGTGTTTGTTGCTTGTATATCAGTGCCATTCATCTATAATTTCCTCTGATTTTAGGGATTACTCATGTTTAGGTGTAGGGAAATGGTCAAGATTAAATTTTGGGATTAAAATGTTGTTCCAGAGTTTACAATATATGTTGACCCAGGAACACATCTAACTCAGCTAAATCAGGACGTGCGCCACAGGACAACAGCACCAGTGCGCTCACCACACACCAGCTACAGGTGGAGAGGAGAGAGAGAGTCATAGAGACAATCAAGTGTATGCGCTCACCACACACCAGCTACAGGTGGAGAGGAGAGAGAGTCATAGAGACAATCAAGTGTATGCGCTCACCACACACCAGCTACAGGTGGAGAGGAGAGAGAGTCATAGAGACAATCAAGTGTATGCTCTCACCACACACCAGCTACAGGTGGAGAGGAGAGAGAGTCATAGAGCCAATCAAGTGTATGCGCTCACCACACACCAGCTACAGGTGGAGAGGAGAGAGAGTCATAGAGACAATCAAGTGTATGCTCTCACCACACACCAGCTACAGGTGGAGAGGAGAGAGAGTCATAGAGCCAATCAAGTGTATGCGCTCACCACACACCAGCTACAGGTGGAGAGGAGAGAGAGTCATAGAGCCAATCAAGTGTATGCTCTCACCACACACCAGCTACAGGTGGAGAGGAGAGAGAGTCATAGAGACAATCAAGTGTATGCGCTCACCACACACCAGCTACAGGTGGAGAGAGAGAGAGAGTCATAGAGACAATCAAGTGTATGCGCTCACCACACACCAGCTACAGGTGGAGAGGAGAGAGAGTCATAGAGCCAATCAAGTGTATGCTCTCACCACACACCAGCTACAGGTGGAGAGAGTCATAGAGCCGATCAAGTGTATGCACTCACCACACACAGGTGGAGAGGAGAGAGAGTCATAGAGACAAATCAAGTGTATGCGCTCACCACACACCAGCTACAGGTGGAGAGGAGAGAGAGATACAATCAAGTGTATGCTCACCACACACCAGCTACAGGTGGAGAGATAGAGACATAGAGCTACAATCAAGTGTATGCTCTCTCACACACCCAGATACAGGTGGAGAGGAGAGAGAGTCATAGAGACAATCAAGTGTATGCGCCTACACCACACACCACTACAGGTGGAGAGGAGAGAGAGTCATAGAGCCAATCAAGTGTATGCGCTCACCACACACCAGCTACAGGTGGAGGAGAGAGAGTCATAGAGACAATCAAGTGTATGCCCTCACCACACACCAGCTACAGGTGGAGAGGAGAGAGAGAGTCATATCAAGTGTATGCCTACCACACACCAGCTACAGGTGGAGAGGAGAGAGAGTCATAGAGACAATCAAGTGTATGCGCTCACCACACACCAGCTACAGGTGGAGAGGAGAGAGAGACATAGAGCCAATCAAGTGTATGCTCTCACCACACACCAGCTACAGGTGGAGAGGAGAGAGAGAGTCATAGAGACAATCAAGTGTATGCTCTCACACACACCAGCTACAGGTGGAGAGAGAGAGAGTCATAGAGACAATCAAGTGTATGCCTCACCACACACCAGCTACAGGTGGAGAGGAGAGAGAGAGTCATAGAGACAATCAAGTGTATGCGCTCACCACACACCAGCTACAGGTGGAGAGGAGAGAGAGAGTCATAGAGACAATCAAGTGTATGCGCTCACCACACACCAGCTACAGGTGGAGAGGAGAGAGAGTCATAGAGACAATCAAGTGTATGCCCTCACCACACACCAGCTACAGGTGGAGAGGAGAGAGAGAGTCATAGAGACTATCAAGTGGATGGGGATTATTAGGAGGCCATGATTGACAAGGGCCAGTGGGGGGAATTTGGCCAGGACACCGGGGTTACACCCTACTCTTTACGAGATGTGTCATGTGATTTTTAATGACCACAGAGAGTCAGTTTAACGTCTCATCTGAAAGACGGTGCTGTCAGATTAAAATAGAGACTAGGCCTTTAAAATCCATTTTTGAAGGCAGAATAGCACCTCCTGGTGAGAGCAAAAAAAAACTGTATTTCATGGTTTAATCCGTAGATTCCTGTATAGAGAGGCTTGTGAATTGCCTAGTTGTTTTTATACATAATTGTTTATTTGTATTAGGTTGTGGATTTAAATGTATATTAAGGCATTCTCTGAGACTACTATTTGTCAAGGTTTATATTATTTGTTGTTTTATTTATATTAAATGTTGATTTGAAGTGTAGGTTTTTGCATTATTATTACTACATTCAAACCTGAACACAGAAAGCATAAAAATTGTATAACAATGTAACAAAAATTAACAGGAATGCTTTATCAGAGCTTCATCTTTCTGGGTCTGATCTGATTTGAACCTCTTATTTCAGTCTTCTGACTTGTTTTGGCTATATGGTTTTAGCCATACCAATTCATTTGAGCATGTATACATATACATGTGTGTGTGTGGGGGGGGTGTATCTGTTTTACACTCTTGATGTTTTAGTGTAACCCTTTCCTTGCTGTCAACTTTTTTACTGCATTGTAGTTAAATTATTGATTTTATTTTACATAATTTCAGTTTTACAGTCACACCAGTTCGTGTGTGTGTGTAAGTTGGTGTGTTGATTTTGCACTTTAGGGGCCTCATTTATCAATCTAACGTAGAAACGAGTGCAGAAATCAGCTTACGTCAGAGTTCACGTGTGATTTATGAAACATTCGTATGCCGCCAATCCCATCTTATTAAAGATCGTACATTGATAAATGTGGCGGCTGAAAACAATCGTCATTTAAATATCACGCCCCTAAAAACACCCGGTTTAGAAGCCACGCCCCTCGAGTTTACGACACGGAGAAACAAAACCTGGCTAAAAAGAGGAAGTAATCTCATGAAAGAGAAATTGATCTTATTCTAAAAACACCCTTTAACCTTATAATTGAATTTTTTTAATTCAAATTAAATACCAGTAAATATAATTAAGCATTTATAAATACTATATAGATTATTTAGTACTCCTTAATCCACAACAAACTCTTTAAATTTAACGGTATTACAGAACAAGAATGAAAAATTAGTAGCTATAAAATTTTATATTAAACTAGAAGTAAAAAATAGGCTATAATAATGGCATTCATGATAAACAGAATACAACGTCAAGCTAAAATGAATTTATTCAAGCGAAACTAAACAGCATTGGGCTCACAAGCCTCTCTCATTCGACATCAAAATGTTTCTGTTTTTGCCATGAAACATTTGGTTACTAAACTATTATCTATGATGTAAACAAGGCTTTGTACTTGTGTTACAATATCTTCGTAAAATATCACCCTTCACATGCGCAAAAAATTATTTCGGCACTTCCCGCTGATTTTAAAAAAGACCTTGTGAATTGTGCAGTGTAACTGCTGTTTGGTTGACTGCATTTTAGTTTGATTAATGTCTGAAATATCAAGTTAGTAACACTGAAATGTTGTGTGTGTGAGGCACCTCGTGATCACCGATCAGTTAAATTTAATAAAATAAAGATATAAAGAAACCAAATAAAATGCATTAAGAGTGTCACAAAAAACGAAAGTGGCCTATACTCGTCACACTTTTTATTTTGTTAATCTGTTAAATAAGATAAATATATTTCGTGTTGTAACGAATCCGGCCTCTGTGGTTCCCCCTGATCGTCACCAGAGGTCACCATCACCGAGTATTGACTTTTCTCTCCGAACTACATTTCCCATCATCCCGTACCTGGCTTTGATTGCTAGTTCACCTGATGCTCATTTGTGGGACTACTTAAGCCTCTGTCACACACAAACACTCATCGTGAAGTCTTGTATTGCCCCGGCTGACATTTCTGAGCATTATAATTTTGCTCTGTTGGCTTATTGTGTTTGACCCTGGACTGTTTCTCTCGTTTTGATTTGTGGTGGGCAGAGCGAGGCTTCGTGAAACACTGAAGCAGTCGAAGTAAATGTGTCGAGGCTTCGAAACATTTCGACACCCGTCTCTACGGTGACACCTTGTGGTCATTTTCAAGTATTGCTCTGAAACAGCGTTGACAAAGAAAGTTAATCAAATTGACTAATTATAGCATATGTTGTTTTTATAAGGTTATCATGTTTTATTGTTAGTTAGCCGTACTTTCTTAGTTATTTTTTACTTAATCAAAATAACCCAACTGCAGTTTGATTGAGAATAATTGGAATACACAATGAAAAAACATGATTTTTCAAATTTGTTAAAAACAAAGTTGTCTGTTTTTAAAAATGAACTCTTTGTATGTTCATTTCATGCATTTAAGAGCAAAATGTGATGTTTTTCCTTTGTTTGCATTTGCATTTATTCATTCACTGGATGTTTTTTTTCTGTCCAAAGTGACTTACAAATGCAGAACATCAGAAGCTTTGTATTTAATTTCTATAAAACAAAGCATCGTCCCGCTCTCTTTGCTATCCTAACACAGCTTTACTGAAGATTGCTGCTCTTTGAAGACTCTTTACCTTAAGCTTCATCATGGAGTCCTGGCACAGCTTGTCTCCGCGTGTGGCCGTCACATCATCAATCCCAATCAGCTTGGCCTTGTAACTGACGCCGTCGCCCCTGAAGCGCTGAATCAGAGCCTGGTCGCTGCGATCCCGACCTGAACAAACACCACAGAGAGACGAGTGAGACTGCAGTTCAGTCAAGATGAAAAACCATAGTCATTAACCCTTAGAGCGTGTTATCCTGGAATATTTCCACGTGTGCACAAGGTCATTGTATGGTAAGTGTTCCAAAATACAGCACAGCAATTCCATAGTTATAAAAGTATCAAAACAATCAAAAAATAATCTGGATTACCTTTAAGACTGCCATTAGTGCTGCTTGCTATGGTTTCAATACTAATGGGAGCCCAAGTATTATATTTAGATGTGTAACTAATTTCTGAAGCCTGCTTTAACCACAGAATACAAAATAAAGGAAAATGTGACTGTTTATTTCACAGTTATGACTTTTTCCTCATAATTCTGAGTTTGTCTCACAATTCAGAATTTTTTTTTATGTGAAAATATAGTATGAAAAATCTTATGTGACCCTGGACCACAAAAACCAGTCATAAGGGTACATTTTTGGAAATTGATTTTTATACATCATCTGAAGAGATAATATTTCCATTGATACAAGGTTTGTTATGATAGGACAAACAATTTGACTGAGATACAACTATTTGAAAATCTGGAATCTGAGGATGCAAAAAATCTAAATATTGAGAAAATCATCTTTAAAGTTGTCCAAATGAAGTTCTTAGCATTGTATAATATTACTAATCAAAAAATCAGTTTTGATGTATTTATGCTAGGAAATTTACTAAATATATTCATAGAAGAGGATCCTTACATAATATCCTAATGATTTTTGGCAAAAAAAATAAAATTAATAATTTTGACGCATACAGTGTTATTTTGGCTATTGCTACAAATATACCCCAGCGTAAATATGCTCCAGGGTCACGTATAACCTCAGAATTGTGACATATTTACTTAATTTCTTGTAATTCTGAGTTTATATCTCATAATTCTTACTTTTTTTCTCAGAATTTTGAGTTTACATTTTGCAATTCAGTTTTTAGTTTATTCCACCACAAAATAAAAATAAAAAGTAACATGTTGTTACAGTGTAATTTCAAAAGTTTATATATATATATATACTGAACAAAATTATAAATGCAACACTTGTTTTTGCCCCCGTTTTTCATGAGCTGATCTCGAAGATCTAAGACTTTTTCTATGAACACAAAAGGCCTATTTCTCTCAAATATTGTTCACAAATCTGTCTAAATCTGTGTTAGTGAGCACGAGATAATCCATCCACCTCACAGGTGTGGCATATCAAGATGCTGATTAGACAGCATGATTATTGCACAGGTGTGCCTTAGACTGGCCACAATAAAAGGCCATTCTAAAATGAGCAGTTTTACTGTATTGGGGGGGGTCCGAAAACCAGTTAGTATCTGGTGTGACCACCATTTGCCTCACGCAGTGCAACACATCTCCTTCACATAGAGTTGATCAGGTTGTTGATTGTAGCCTGTGGGATGTTGGTCCACTCCTCTTCAATGACTGCGTGAAGTTGCTGGATATTGGCAGAAACTGGAACACGCTGTCGTATACGCCGATCCAGAGCATCCTAAACATGCTCAATGGGTGACATGTCCGGTGAGTATGCTGGTCATGCAAGAACTGGGATGTTTTCAGCTTCCAGGAATTGTGCAGATCCTTGCAACATGGGGCCGTGCATTATCATGCTGCAACATGAGGTGATGGTCGTGGATGAATGGCACAACAATGGGCCTCAGGATCTCGTCACGGTATCTCTGTGCATTCAAAATGCCATCAATAAAATCCACCTGTGTTCGTTGTCCATAACATACACCTGCCCATAACATAACCCCACCACCACCATGGGCCACTCGATCCACAATGTTGACATCAGCAAACTGCTCACCCACACGACGCCATACACGCTGTCTGCCATCTACCCTGTACAGTGAAAACCGGGATTCATCCGTGAAGAGAACACCTCTCCAAAGTGCCAGACGTCATCGAATGTGAGCATTTGCACACTCAAGTCGGTTACGACGACAAACTGCAGTCAGGTCAAGACCCCGATGAGGACGACGAGCATGCAGATGAGCTTCCCTGAGACGGTTTCTGACAGTTTGTGCAGAAATTCCTTGGTTATGCAAACCGATTGTTGCAGCAGCTGTCCGGGTGGCTGGTCTCAGACGATCTTGGAGGTGAAGATGCTGGATGTGGAGGTCCTGGACTGGTGTGGTCTGCGGTTGTGAGACCGGTTGGATGTACTGCCAAATTCTCTGAAACGCCTTTGGAGACGGCTTATGGTAGAGAAATGAACATTCAATTCACGGGCAACAGCTCTGGTGGACATTCCTGCAGTCCTTGCACGCTCCCTCAAAACTTGCGACATCTGTGGCATTGTGCTGTGTGATAAAACTGCACATTTTAGAGTGGCCTTTTATTGTGGCCAGCCTAAGGCACACCTGTGCAATAATCATGCTGTCTAATCAGCATCTTGATATGCCACACCTGTGAGGGGGATGGACCTTCGTTTATGTGTTTTTGACCAACACTGTACAAGACATGAGAAGAACAGTCCGCTATTTAGGTTTGTACATTAGCATGGACTCGTTAACTTTAACGTTATCTAGGTTAAGCCAGAGATACCTTGCTAAAGCACAAGATAACATTAATGTTCTGCTTGAGCAGATGAAAAGTGTAACTTAATGAGTGTATGACAACCAGAAAATGGACGATTTTGTCTTCATTTGTATTGGGGTTGAATACTTATGAACATTTTGCTCTGTTTTGTTTGAATTCAGGAAATATAATAAAATAAATTATATTACCCATCCTCTCAGGATACCTGGAATCAAATCAAATCAAATCTTTTATTGTCACATCACCACAGCACAAGTGCCTTGGTGAGTGAAATTCTTACGAGCGTGCTCCAGACAGTGCAAAAAAAACAACAACAACAATTTACAAATGGACAGTACATATTTACAGACTGTAAAGAAGACAATGTGCAAAATACACATACATATACTCAGTACACAGTGTACTATAAAGACATACTTAATTATCAACTACACATTATACACCGTATGGGCACATCTACATTATGTACACTATCTATTCTACATTATGTAGTCTATACATAGTAATAATGTGAAGGTGCAACAGATTATAAATTAACAGCAGATTGGTTGAGCAGCAGATAGTTGTGCAAAGGTGCAACAGATTATGCATATGCAGTGTCGTGGATGTGCATTGTATGGTGTCCAGTGATAGCAGATAGGTTTATATTAGTGCAGTGTGGCGTGTAGTCCAGTTGAACTGTATTAAAGTGCAGTGCATGGCATGTTGTGTGAGTGGGAGTGTGATGTAGGTGAGTTATTTGTGACTGTTCATTAGCCTGATAGCCTGAGGGAAAAAGCTGTCCCTCAGTCGGCTAGTGCGGGATCGGATGCTGCGGAAACGTCGCCCTGAGGGCAGCAGAGAGAGCAGTCTGTGGACGGGTGGCTGGAGTCTTTGATAATCCTCCGGCTTTCCTTGTACACCGCCTGGTGTAGATATCCTGGAGGGAGGGAAGCTCACCTCCAACAATGTGGCGGGCAGTTCGCACGACCCTTTGCAGAGCCCTGCGGTTGCCAGCGGTGCTGTTTCCAAACCAGGCGGTGATGCAGCCGGTCAGGATGCTCTCCACAGTGCAGGTGTAGAAGGATCTGAGGATTCTGGGGCTCATTCCAAACTTCCTCAGCCGTCTCAGGAAGAAGAGACGCTGATGTGCCTTCTTCAGCACTGCATCTGTGTGAGCAGACCATGTGAGATCCTCGGTGATGTGAACGCCGAGGAACTTAAAGCTACTCACCCGCTCCACAGGTGTCTTGTCGATGGTGATGGGTGTGTGTTCTCTGCTCTGTCTCCTGTAATCCACCACCAGCTCCTTGGTCTTGTCGATGTTGAGTGAGAGGTGGTTCTCCTGACACCATTTAGTCAGGGTGCTCACCTCCTCTCTGTAGGCCGTCTCATCGTTGTCGGTGATCAGGCCTATCACCGTTGTGTCATCAGCAAATTTGACGATGACATTGGAGCTGTGTGTTGCTGTACAGTCGTGTGTGTACAGGGAGTACAGGAGTGGGCTGAGGACGCAACCCTGCGGTGCACCAGTGTTGAGGATCAGGGGAGATGATGTGTTGTTGCCCATTCTGACCACCTGACTTCTGCCTGTCAGGAAGTCCAGGATCCAGCTGCACAGAGATCTGTTCAGTCCTAAGAGTCTGGAGCTTCGCAACCAGTGTGGCAGGCACTATGGTGTTAAATGCTGAACTATAATCCACGAACAGCATCCTCACATAGGTGTTCTTATTTTCCAGGTGGGAGAGAGCAGTGTGCAGTGTGAAGGCAATAGCATCGTCTGTGGAACGGTTACTGCGGTATGCAAATTGTAGTGGGTCCAGTGAAGCAGGCAGCACAGAGCAGATGTGTTCTCTGACGAGCTTCCAAAACACTTGCTAAGAGTGGGGGTCAGAGCAACGGGCCTCCAGTCATTCAAGCATGTGATTTTATTTTTCTTCGTTATGGGCACAATGGTTGATTTTTTGAAGCATGAGGGAACCACAGACAGAGAGAGGGACAGATTGAAAATGTCTGTAAAAACCCCAGCTAGCTGGAAAGCGCATGCTTTGAGCACACGGCCTGGTATACCATCTGGGCCTACGGCTTTACGGATGTTCACCCGTTTTAAAGGATCGGTTACGTCCGCGACAGAAAGCGTGAGTGGACTCACCTCTTCTGCGGCAGCCGCGGCAGCGCTCTCTGTGTGTGCGGTGTTATCAGCCTCGAACCGAGCATAAAAGGTGTTGAGCTCGTCCGGTAGAGAGGCGGCAGTGTTCACAGTAGCTGGTTTATTCCCTTTAAAGCCTGTGATGTTGTTGATACCCTGCCACATGCTTCTTGGTTATTGTTGTTGAAATGTTCTTCAACTCTGTTTTTATATGTTCGTTTGGCTACTTTGATGGATCTCCTGAGATCGTAACTGGCTTGTTTCCGATCGTCAGAGTTCCGATTTAAAGGCAGATGTCCGCGCTGACAGGGCTGATCGAACATCGCTGTTAATCCACGGTTTTTGGTTGGGGTAGATGCGGATTGTTTTGGTCGGAACTACATCATCTATACACTTCTTGATGAAACACGTGACCGTATCTGAATACGCCTCTATGTCGTCATCAGACGCCGCGCGGAAATGTCCCAATCCACGTGATCAAAACAGTCTTGTAGTATAGCGTCCGATTGGTCCGACCAGCACTGGACTGTCCTGAGGGCGGGTGCTTCACGCTTCAGTTTCTGCCTATAAGCAGGCAGGAGCAGAACGGAAGAATGATCCGATTTGCCGAAAGGTGGGCGGGGAGGGACTTGTATGCGTCCCGGAAGGGGGAGTAACAGTGGTCGAGTGTACGATCTCCACGCGTGTTGATGGTGACGTGTTGAAAGTATTTTGGAGCTATTGTTCTGAAGTTGGCTTTATTAAAGTCCCCTGTGACAACAAAAGCTGCATCTGGGTTCGCGGTTTCCTGCTCACTTATATTTCTGTACAGTTCCCTGAGTGCCTGGTCTGTGTTGGCTTGAGGAGGTATATAAACAGCCGTGATTATGACGGCTGTAAATTCCCTCGGTAGCCAGAATGGTCGACACAGAAGCGTATGAAATTCCAGATCAGGGGAGCAGAAGGATTTAATAGAGTGTATGTTCCTTTCATCACACCACAAGTTGTTAATATAGAAACAAACACCTCCACCTCTGCTTTTCACTGTGAGCTCAATCGTTCTGTCCGCGCGATGCACGGATAAGCACGTGAGCTCGATGGCTGAGTCTGGAATCATTGCAGACATCCAGGTTTCTGTGAGACAAATAATGCAGCAGTCCCTCGTTTCTCGTTGGTATGAGATGCGCGCCCGCAGTTCGCAGAGTTTATTATCCAGTGACTGAACGTTGGCCAGTAAAATGGTTGGAAGAGGAGGTCGGAAAGCTCGGCGTCTCAGTCTGACGAGAACGCCAGCTCTTTTTCCCCTTTTTCGGCGTCGTCGGCGTCTCCTCGATTTCGCAACCCACACAAAGGGCTCTGATGCCGTGTCTGTGAACAGTCCACCGGCATTCAAAAAACAAAGTCCGGTTTGCGTTGCGCGACGGAGGAGCCAATGTTCAAAGCGTGTCTCTATCGTAGACAGTTACACTAACAACATCTAACACAAAAACAACAAAAAAACAAATAAAACATACGAAAAAACTGCAAAGTTTTCCCGGAGCACGCAACACGGCTGCCATCCTCGGCGCCATCTTGAAACCCAGTGAATCAGTGTTACAAGTACCCCAGGCACATCGTTTTTGCAGTTTTGAAGCATAAAACCGATGCTTCAATATTTCAGGTCCAATTATATATATTTTTTAACTTTGATTTGAAGCTGAAACATGCAGCTTATTGAAGTACTGGACATCACAAGGATAAAACTGCACATTATCTCCACATTTGACACAGCATTTTGTGAACAGTCCTTCAAAGAAACATCCACACTTGAGATGCAGACTACCTAGTGTGCAATGAGTTTGGTAAATTTAGGACTGCTAGGCCTGCAGGAACTCTGTATTGGCTCTCATCCCAGCTAATATGACTGAGCCTGTGCAGATGATCCAGAGGTCTTCAATCAGCCTAAGAGGCTCGTGTCACACTCCAGGTCCCACTTTATTTGCTTCAAGTAGCACTCACATGAAATTAAAGCCATGACGCTGGCCTTCAGGCCTATCCCTGGAACTGCATCCTCTTACCTCCATACACCACAGAACCCATCAGTTACAGTCATTACACGAGACCAAAACCGTCACCGCTTCCACTCCTCTGGCTTTATGTGCTAGTTTATGCATTTAATGCCAATGATTGTGTATGAAAACTGCTGGCTGTTATGACAAATTGCTTGTGATGTTTAGTAGATTAGTAAAAGCCTCAATGCAGCAGGGCTCCACACACTTACAACACATACTGTCTATTATATTATGTTGTATATTAGTTACTTTCAGATCGCGTAAAAAAAAAAGCTAGTAAAGTAATGCATTACTTTTACATTTACAACAATATTTTTTTTTTTAAATAAGTAACGCACGTTACTTTGTTTTCCCATCTATTGACTGGAAACCCTCCTGTCCCCGTATTAAGAGAGATCGGGAGTGAGTGCAGAGGCGCTTCCTTCAGCGAGAGGCATTTTCATTTCACTTTTGGGGTGAAAGGACTTTTACACTTGCCAAGAATATCACTTTTGGGTGACAAATAGATGAAAAAGCAAAATAATGCATTACTTTCCATAAAAAGTAACGACTGTAAGTAAAGCAATTAGTTACTGTTTTATGGATTAATGCAATATTGCAATGCATTATATTTAAAAGTAACTTTCCCCAACACTGTCTGCAATACAAACACACTAAATGCAACAAGCTCTACTAAGCATTTACTAAACTGACAGAATCATGTATAGCATATCATGTTAGCAAATAATAATTGAACTAAAATTTCTCCAGAGAAAAGGTAGAGCCGAAAACTGCATGTGTTAATCAGCTCATTAATGATTATTAACAGCCTGCAAAAAGATTATTGCAACATTGTGGTTGTTGGTATAAAACTTCTCTCAATTAGACTAAGAGACTTGGGCTATATAGACTGAGATTATATATTAAAGCACCTATGAAAATGTCATGCTTAGTAAATTGTGGAAAATGTAAAAAAAAAATAATAATAATTAATATTTATATAATACACCATTTTCAGATTCATACAATGTCAAGGGTTGAACAAGCCAGGACAAGACTAGAATTTCTTCCTTCATTTTCTATTTTATATATATATATATATATATGTTTTATTTTCTAAATGTGTGCAGCACTGAAACTAAAACCCATTACTTAAACAAGAGATACAACATAAAGGTGAATGTCATGAAGAAATGGCCAGTCATATCTCTGTTATAAATAAAAACTGAAAGTCTAGCCTATTTTAGACCCATTAGGATCATTATACGTGACCCTGGAGCACAAAAGCAGTCTTCGAGTCGCTGGGGTATATTTCTATCAATAGCCAGAAATACATTGTATGGGTCAAAATTATCCATTTTTCTTTTATGCCAAAAATCATTAGGATATTAAGATCATGTTCCATGAAGATATTTTGTAAATGTATTACCATAAATATATCAACTTAATTTTTGATTAGTAATGTGCATTGCTAAGAACTTCATTTGGACAACTTTAAAGATGATTTTCTCAATATTTAGATTTGTTTGCATCCTCAGATTCCAGATTTTCTAATAGTTGTATCTCGGGCTAATATTGTCCTATCATAACAAACCATACATCAATGGAAATATTAATTCAGCTTTCAGATGATGTATAAACCTCCATTTTGAAAAATGTACACTTATGGTTTTGTGGTCCAGGGTCACATGTTGCTTTTTAACAAGACCATTTTTATTTAAATTATTTTCATAATGTTTCATTACACAGTTCCCCCTTAATTAGTGCCCCCGTGTGTGTCTTGTTATCATACTAAGCTTGTTAGCTCATTTGTTAGTTGGTCAATCAATGGCTGCACCTGAAAACTGCTGGCTTCTGAGGATGCATTTCAAGGTAGGACGGCATCAAGCCACGTCTGAATCTAAAGTTAGCTTCACGTCATGTCTCATGAGATACCTTCATCTGATCGAACTAAGGTGTTCTGGTTTCAGAGCTCTGCTGAAAGCCACTTATTCTCTCAATATTTAGGTCTATTCTCAGATGACGTAACTCTTTTGCATGCGTTGAATGAAAGTAGATCAGTGGATCTCCTAGAGGAGCATGTGTGAGCCAGCAAATGTTCAGCAGGACAGATGGCAGCATATGGGGAGGAGGTCGAGAGTCTCCCGACGCACCGGTCTGTTTCGATGTTGGAGTCCTGACACAGAAACTCATTGACCTTTCACCCCCCCGAGAGACAAATTACCAGATACGCCTCATATTTAATGCAGAACATACAGTATGGTTTATTATGAATTTCGTAATAGAGAAGTTAAGAGAGTTAGGATGTATAAATATTCAATTATGCTTTTGCAAACTGTTAAAATCAACGTTTTAGTCTTTGAGAAATTATATATTTTTTAAAGCTGACACTAAAAAACTGAACTAGTAAAGAAAAAGACACATAGTAGGAGTTATAACAACTTCTAATGTCTGATGTATTTTCAATATTACAGTTTTTGTCAAATTCTTACACACATTTTAAAAACTACAAATCCAAGAATTACACGCAAAATGCCTCGCATCTCTTGCCAAATGAAGCGCTGCATTCAAAATATCACAAACACTTCTCAAAAGCAAACACCTTCACCATAATATTAATTCCTGTTAGATGTGTGTGATACATAGATAATTGTGTGTTTTATGAAATTGAAAACTGAGTCAAAGGCTGAGCATTAGTGTCTGGTTTTGCAGATTTGGTGTGCTTCTACTGTTTGAGTGACAGATTTCAGAAAGTGTGTGACAAGTAAAGATTTTGTGTGTAAGCAGTTGAAAAAAAATGGTAATATAGTTTTGTGAGTCTGAGATTAATTCTATAGGAGCATCAATGTTAATCAAAATGAGCTATTATACCACTAATTGTAACACCGGGAAGAAGGAATGCAGGAGAAGGTGAGATCTTAAAAGTCCAAATGAAATACACGGAGAAAAGGAAGGCAGATGAAACGACCAGCAAACACTGATTGACCAACTAACAAAGGGACTTACTAGCTTAACAAGATAAGACACACCTGGGGACACTAACCAAGGGGAAACCAATGAAACATGGGATGCATCTGCAAACTCAGGCAGCTGACTTGCTGCCTCGCTACCTTATGAGGCAATGACTTTGCAGGCAGCGTTTTTTCCACGAAGACACCTAATTAAACTAAATTTCGGACAGGCTTCTGAGGCAGCGTAACGGTTTAATGATCTACAACAAAATAGAACGAGTTTTGGTGATAACTAAACGAATGTTTGATTACTATAATACTAATTTCTCTCTAGAAATAACATCAAAAGTACAAAAAGTTAATCAGAAATATAAATTTAAACACAAACTGACCACCAAATGCAACTTTCAGACGCCATCTTTGTTTTAGCTCAAGCGTCACGGAATGGAACGCACAGGATTGTGGGATATCAAAGACAGCGAAGGATACATCTATGCTGCCTTCAAAAGTCGATCAGATGAAAGTATTATGAGACAGGAAGTGAAGCTAACTTTGGATTCGGACGTGCCTTGATGCCTTCCTACCTCGAAATGTGTCCTTTGAAGGCAGCATTTTTCAGTTTTCGTATGCAGCCCAGGACAACAAACTGACTACAAAAGACACAGGAAACAAGAAATGATTTTAAAGTCCAACACATGTAACACTAATGCAGTCATTGACCTTGCAGGCAAATAGATTGCTGTCACTAAGTGGGACTTGGATATTCTGATTTGATAAAAGGAGGCCTGAAAGGTTTGAGGATGAAGAGGTTACCAACTGACCATGGACCGGTGGTTCCATAAATAAATATGAATTTGTATCATAAATAAATATTAATTCATGATAACTGATTCATAATCTAGGTTGAATCCACTAACTGGTGCCCTTTGCTTTATTAAGCATGCAAAGCTTTATTTATATAGATTTCTAATATTGTATTTATTTATTTATAAAGTGATATACAGAAAACACAGAAATGTCTTGTAATAATATAAACAGTAAAATGTAATCAAATAGAATAATTGTTTGTATTTTCTTTGCATGGAAAAGAGCAGCGTGAATATCTTGTTTTGTGGTTGTGATTTATAGGGAGCTTTGGATAAAATTTGTTAAAATAATAACTGCATTTTATTAGTGTATTATATACATTGATAGCTTTTTAAAAGGACACATAGGCTACAATGTGTATGTGAAAATCATCAGCTTTTTTGTACGGTACTTTAATTTATGATGACGCCACAAATTAATGTTTCCCTAATTTTTGAGGTGGACTGCAGTCAACAGGCTTTTCTGATCTAGAATCAGGTTTAAAGTGTGAATATGATGAAAGTGTTTCAGTGTGCTCAACCCAGACTGATATTTCTGTTGCTGTTATTTCAGACGCCGTGGCTCATTTACTACGAGTTTGACGTTCAGCTGGAACTGCCATAGGTGTGTGTGTGCGTGCATGCATGTGTGTGTGTGTGTGTGCGTGCATGTGTGTGTGTGTGTGCGTGTGTGCATGAGCGTGTGTGTGTGTGTGTGCGTGCATGCATGAGTGTGTGTGTGTGTGTGTGTTGCATGTGCGTGTGTGTGCATGTGCGTGCGTGTGTGCATGCGTGTGCATGCGTGTGTGTGCATGTGTTTGTTTGTGTTTGTGTTGCTCGCACAACAGCTGTGTGTTTGAATCACTTTTCACATGGATTTCTGTCAGTAAGCAGTGGTTGCTATAGAGATGGACAAAATTCAAGGTTGAGTCAATTTCATTTATCATTTATGGGCAGAAAGAGCAGAACACGGGTATACTGAATCTCTCATCCGAAACAACATCAACATGCGGAAATGATTTTCAATTTGTTTTTCAATTTGAACATAGAAAAGAATATCAAGTAATGCCAATGTACAAAATACAGTACTTTTTACCAATACACACAGTAAACTCATTAAGTGATAAAGAACTTCAGGCATGAAGCAAGTTTTTTTGCAGGGTACAGTTATATACAGTATTCTCCCTCAATGACGCACACAGTCATTGTCAAACATATCAACTCCAAATCCTTGACAGTTTCTCAGCACCCCCATCACCCAATCTCTCCTAAATACTGAACTAGTTTTTACATTTCCTAAACAAAATGTGAGTAGTGTATGAGTATCAGTTATTTGAGTATGAGCATAGATGAGACCATGAAGAGAACATGAGACATACTTTCACTTATGCATAACAATTGACGAAATATTTTAATTAAATGGCTGAAACTAAATGCTAGAATAAAATTCATGAAAATTTAGAATAATGGAGAAAGCTTTGCTCAAACTAAATCTAAAACTGACTTTAGTTTTTGCAAGTGCACTTCTGTATGTAACCTAGGTTATTGTGGGCAAATTACCTGTCAGCTTCTGTCAATGCTAATAAAATATATGGTGTATCATAACCTAAAAATGCATTACATGTCTATTCTGATATGTGGGAAAAAAAAACTAAAATAAATGCTAAACAAACTACAATTTAATTTAACTTTACAGGTTAATTTTCAAACTACCCTTGACAAAAAAATGTACTTCAAATTAATTTTATTAAAGCTTCACTGTTACAACCCTTTGTTTTGTATTCTCTGGTTTCTTTCTCTCTTTTGTTTTGGAAGTGTTTGTGTCCAGGTACGGTGCTGATTGGCTCCCTCAGGCTTATGATTGGCTCATCTTGATTGGTGCATTCGATTCCAGGCACAACTTAAAAGCCCTGATGCCACTTCCTCTGAGAGGGCACATGGGCTGTATCTGAAATCACCCCCTATTCATGGGTTCCAAAGACGTCACTTCCACTACACTCGCCGCCATATTTGTGTCCGGTGTGACAACGAGCACAGTACATCTCTATGAGATTTAATAGATAATAAATAATAAACTACCTTTTACTACCATTTCCCACACTGATCCCTGGACTTGATTGTATTTTTAGGATAGCAGGTGTAACAGTTAGGCCATGTAATGTCCTGATTGTAAATTTAAAACTTCATCAGCTCAAAGCACTTTTGAGTCAATGATAGTGTAACAAGATAACGTTATTAGCTTACTACACAATCTGAATTTAATTAGCTAATATTAGCACAATTTATTATAAATCTGTCTTGCTGGACAAATTATTGTTTGAATTGCGAACGTAGCAGCTCGATGAATGCTTAGAGCTTGAAGAATCCTCTGCCGGCTGATCGCTCATGCTTTACGGCGAGCGAGACTAGCGCTAACGGTGATTTCCTTCTCCTTCCGCGTTTTGATTTCAGCAAGTCAGTTTTAGTCAATGCAAACAACGTGATTACTGATCATGAGCCCAGAGCCGATCCTAGACTTCTGGGGGCCCTACGCAAAACTGTGTCGACCGGGGCGGAGGGTGTTCGAGTGCTTATGAACAAATGAATGAAACACATTTGTCCGTTTTTTATCCACTCAGTCTCGAATCGCGCTCTCGGGAAGCGCTCGAGAAACAGTGTCTCTTCCGCGGCTTGCTACACTTTCAACACATTTTTGTTTAGTCTCGAGCAAGAGACTTTCGGCAGCCATATCACCCTGCAGCAAGACCGGTTGCCACAGAAGCTAAGCAGGGTTAGTCTGGTCATTACCTGGATGTTTACCTCCTGGGAAAACTAAGTAGCTGCTGGAAGAGGTGTTAGTGAGACCAGCAGGGGGTGGCTCACCCAGCTGGTCTGTGTGGGTCCCAATGCCCCAGTATAGTGAAGGGACACTATACTGGAAAAAGCACCGTCCTTCGGATGAGACGTTAACCTGAGGTCCTGACTCCTCTGTGGTCATTAAAAATCCCAGGAAGTCCTTCGAAAAAGAGTAGGGGTGTTACCTCGGCAACTGGCCAAACTAGCCCACTGGCCTCTGACCATCATGGCCTCCTAATCATCCCCATAAAAACTGATTGGCTTCATTACTCAGTCTCCTTCCCACCAATAAGCTGTGTGTGGTGGGCGTTCTGGCGCACTATCCAGCCGTCGCATTATCCAAGTGGATTTACACATTGGTTGAGATGAAGAGATAGCCCCCTAACTATGTAAAGCGCTTTGAGTGTCTAGAAAAGCGCTATATAAATGTAACAAATAATTAATATATTATTTTATGACATTCACCTTACATTATTTGACAGATTTTTATGTAGAAAGGACAACAACGTTGCATTACAATAGATTACCCTTCATGTTTTCCTAGCCGTTGGCCAAATTCAAAATCGAAATTAAAATGAAATCATCTTTGAGAGCAAGCGGGCCCCCTGGTGTTTCGGGGGCCCTACACAGCTTGTGTATTCTGCGCATAGGGATCGGCTCTGCATGAGCCCAACATCCAGCAAGCCAAGAAAACATGCAATCTACCCGAGGGAAGATGTCTTTCACTTCTAGTGTATTCTTAAACCTGGATCACATTATTGAAGCACACATTCAGGCACCAAAAGCAGCTCACACCAAGTTCTCTTTGATTCAAAATATGCATTCTCATTTATTCATAGGCTACATGGCTACAATAACATTTCAGTTCATTTTTGTTTGCCATTGTTAAAAAAGGCTTTACTGACTGACGATTCAGACTTTCAGTTTTTATGCTCTCAAAATGTATGCCATATATATGTATGTAGGCTATGTCCTGAATTATTACACCACTTGTGCAGCCAGTCACATTTCACAAAGGTAATTTACTCAGGATGTTTTTTTTTTGTATGACAAATTCAATAATATGATGAATTAATAGGTTTAGCAAAACAAATGTGATTATATGTATACACCTGTAAATATATATGTATATACTTGACATATTTTAGCGTCCTTTATTCTCCTATAAAGAATCACAATTGTCTCTTATTATCTTTTCTGACCGTACGTTAGCTGCCAGTGGTGCCTTCTGAAGCCAACCATTTATTCCACCAATCTAATCTCTTCGGGATCGAATACAATTGTAGTTCGGGGTTTTTCTGATGACTGTTGTTATAGCACAACATATCCCGGGCATATTGTACCCTTCTGAACCTTCTGGGAGTGTTTCGTTGATCTTCCTCTGGTAGTTGTGGCTGCTGTGACCATAGACTGACAGGTCGCGCAGCTGTCACTCGGACACAAAAATGGCGGCGATAAAACACTGTGACGTCACATGGAACCTATGAATACCCTCATTCACTATTCCCTACATTAGTCCACTCATACAGTTCACTTGAAGGAGTGAATGGAAACGAGTGAGTGAATTCGGCACCGGAAGGACTGCCGCTTTTGCATAGTTTCTTTGCTGTTTAATAATCATTTGAAACGGGCCGCTCCAGTAAGATTAAAGGATTTATCTTGAACTCTATCACGGAAATTATGTATAAACTCTAATAGTCAATTTACAATTAATGTGTACCAGTGTTGTAGTACGACGCGGACGAGCGCTTATAAAATAAATGAATGGATGATTCAGCTGCGAGCGCCATCTTCTGTCGAGACGCGGGAATTCATTCGGCGCGCGACTCTCACAATGCATTATGGGGATTCTCTAGCTGTTGAGTGTACATCGGTTGTAGACTCGTTTTTGCAGTGCATTGTGGGATTGAATGAGTGCTCTCGAGAACATCCACTATGGTTTCGAACACCACTTAAAATAGCTGTCCTCTAACAGTGCACTATTTGAGGATATATGGGGGTGATTTCAGATACAGTCGCGGTGTTGTTGTGAGGAGAGAATTGTTGGTTTTGGTAGCTGAGTGCGCGCACGTGTTTAGATTAATTTTGACAGTTTAGAGTGATCATTGTTTGTTCTCTGAAATTAATGACAGATTGTAAGGAGGAAACGTTTTGGTATTTTGACCCTATTGACTGTTACTGACACTGATTTGGATTTCTCTTTTATCACCGTTTGCTTGAGCTTGTAAATAGTTTGTATATCATTGTAAATCTTGAGGGTTTGGGAAAGTAGGGAGTTTGATGCCATTATTGTTTATTGTAAACCTTTTGATCTCTGTTTTTGGTTAGGAAGTACTTTAATTTAATTTTCTTTTGGTTAGGGTTTAAAGAGGTCTTAAAGTCAGAAAGTTGTGTTTGTTATTTTGGCCAGGTCAACTCCCGAAGAAATGTTCCCTATTTATTTGACTGTTGTATTTTTGTTTGGTTTCATTAAAGCCCTCAAAAGATTCCCCGCTTCCACTCTCTCGTTTCATGTTAGGTCCTTTACCCCTAGACGGGGCGTAACATTTGTATATAACTTTTACTTTTGTTTGAACTGATCAAAATCGAATTGGTGAGCGAGTACATAAATCCATCTTCCAAAGGGTCTTACCCTGAATCACTACAGTTAGCCTATAATAATTCATTACAAGGGTATTAGCATGTTGTGATTGGTTACAAGCTCATATAATTTCTATAACTAGAACCAGTGCTGCTGACGTGTCTCCACATTCGCCAAGTTTAATCAGGAATACAATATCAACATTGTGGTGCCAAGATGATAATCAATACATTATGAGTTCAGTGTCAGTTTGTGCATCGCCCGAAGCTTTAATATGAAATCAGAAGATTTGGAATATAAGGCATAGTGGTTAAAGACGCCTAATATAAAGTGGGACCAAACTATGAAATAATAAATGGATGTATGATAATTAATGTTCGACAAATATTATATTTGAGCTTGTTTGTCAGCTCGACACATTCTCTTGACTGTGTTTGTGTTCCTTAAGCAATTTCATTTTGAAGCGTGAGAGATGGTAGATGATAATATTACTGTGCTGTATATGAATCACACTAGTTATGTAGTGACATGCAAGCTGGTTTAATGCATCAGTACTTTCAGCTAAAGAAAGAAAGAAATCCTCTGGACCGACCTCGTCTTCTGGACTCCTTCTTGACACCGAGTTTGACATCTGCTTGAAGTTCTGCCTCTGTTGACATCCTCCCGTGTCTCTGTTCCTCTCAGAAGCATGTGGATGCTTATCCTGTAGGATCCTCAATTTCACAACGCTGGCATATGGAGATTTACGTCCAGTATTGAGACAGAATGAGCTGCTGCAGTTAGTGAGATGGTCTGCATTTGTTCTGTGTATTCCTGTGTTGAAGTTTAACAGTGTTCCTCGGATGGTTTCTCAGCATTGTTTTTATCAGCGCTCGGCTGAGACACTGTGGAGAGAGAGAGAGAGAGAGAATAAAAGAGGCGTTTATCACAGACTGTACAGATGCTGCTGTTACACATGAATGAAATTCAAGTCTTTTCCGTCAACTAAACTAAAGATCAATTTCTGATTTGAGAGAAGAACCATCAAGTCAACTGATTTTCTTCATGCACCCAATAAAGCCAACTGTATCATATCTGATACACAAATTTATAAGGCCTATAAATGATCAACAATTATCAACAATAACAAAAAAATATTATTCAATTATTAAGCCTTTTGTCGACTGATAGTTTATACTTTTCAAAAGGCCTTTTAGTATACGTCCACCTTCATGTGTCTTTTTGCTGCAAATCTTTAATGATTTTTATAAAGTAAATGTACATTTTATAATGTTAGTGATATTTCAAGATGAACTCTTGCTGGACTGAAGCAACTTTGTTTTTCTTGATCATCCTGACATAATTTTTTTTAAGTCTCAAATATGATCATCGGGCATTTGAGGGATGTTTATTTTGTTCATCTCATCATTGCATTGCATTATATGTTTTGATCATACAATCTATCAGATATAAATATTAGCATCTGCACCACATTTTTCCTCTGAATAAAAAGACTTCTCCGTTTTCTCACTATATCACACTATGTGATCCATAAAAGCCTGATGTATCAAACATGATACATTATTTTTTAATGTATTAATTTATTTATAAGGTTTTTTAACCACATTTAGATTTTTATAAATACGTTATCAAAAGTTTCAGTAAAACCTTTCCAATAAAAATAGATTTGTTTATGTATAATTTCATATGTAAAGCTGTACAGGTTTAAAACACACTACTAGTCTTATTGTGAAGAATTCATCAGTCATGCATCATTAATAAACAACCGTTCATTAGAAAGAAGTGATCAGACGCAGCGGATCAGAACATGTGCATGTCCGTCTTCACATCAAATGAAAGGAAAAGGCCTGCACTGTCACTCTGGAACAAGACAAAAGACTGGTTTAATGTGATGAATGACTGCTCTTTAAAGCGTCGTTTATCTAGGTCACACACCGCTCAATCTGCTGCTCAAGCACTGCCTCTCATCTGGGTCAGAGCTGACAAGCATTGCCAGAGAAACACTTCAAATGTGCTCGCTTACGTTTTTCATCGGGACACATTTACAGGATTGCAATCTGCTTTCCGACGTGGATTCAGGTTTTGTTGTTGTTTGATTCATGCCTTTATTTTGTCATGTGCTTTTATTTGGATGTTATTTTGTAATCTTCATTGGTTTGTTCACTGGTGGTATGTTGTTTTCGTGTGTATGACCTAATTCACTGGACGACAAACTCTGATTCATCCTGTGTTTTTGTATCATCTGAATCATCGGCTTTGAGTTAAAACTGAATCACTGAAGCATTAAACTGAATCAGCTTGCTGTAGTATATGGTTCAGTGTGTGCAGTTTAATAAATGATGTGAAATATCACAGAGTTATTTAAGAAGATTCATATATGATGTCTGTGTTTGGCTTCCTGAAGTATCCCTCTTTTTGCCAGAGTCACATATTAGAAAAAAGAAAGAAGATTTGCCATAATACAGATCATGTTCTGCAAAGCATTGCACAACTAGTGCTCATGAAAACTGCATCATGCACTGATCTCCCCTAAATAGAAAAGCATTTGAAATATACTAATAGGCACATCAGGGGAAAAGACCTTCTTTGAAAAGCTCCCGAACTGAGTGTTGGTCTTACTTGCTAAATAAATAATTTGTATGATTATAAGGCATGCATTTCTCAGCAATATTGTGTTTAACAGGGCATTATGTAATGATAAAGAGCTTGATATGCAAGCGCTTTACTCCGTGTTGAGATGCCAGTATCAGACAGGACGAGTGATTGTGAGCTAAGGTCATGCGGTGCGCTTCAGCAGTAATGAGATCAAGCCTCAGTGTTTCTACAGCATGCTGTCGTTCCCCGCGGGATCCTCTGTTCACTGTGCATCATGTCTGTCTGTGCTTCTGCCTGGAAGAACTGTGTGGAACTCACCATTTCAGAGCACCTTTTTACCACTAATAATACAGCTTCCCTGTCTTCTTAATAGGCCTACTTAAAGAAATCATGGGCTGAATCTCGGTTTGAACTCGAACAAACAGTCACAGTTTTTTATCATCCATCCAAATCACTCGTCCTATGCAGGTGAATCATGGAAAATGAACACAGGGGCAGTACTGTGCCAAACACACAAGCTTTTCAAAGAAGCAATTTGGTGAAATTAATTTCCAAGAAGAAATGTTCATGCAATTCAAATAGAAATGAACCTACAGAAGAACATCGACATAAAGCAGCAGTCAATTGGGAAACTACTGGACTACACTATCAGAGAGAGTGTTAATTTACTGCATATTTTCACTTATATGTTCGACGCTAAATCCAGATTGAGAACATGTGCCTTGAAGGCAGCTGCTGGAATCCCCAAATGTCAAATGCTGGATTGGGTTTAGAAATCCACTGAGAATAGACCAGATTCTCAGACTAATGAGACTAAAGCAGTGTTTCCCAAGCCTGTTCCTGGAGGTATCAACAGCACATTCCCGATGCCGTCTGATTATGCAGGAACCACTTTATTAAAGGGGTCATGGCATTTTATTCAGAGGCGGTCTTACCCATTAGGCAAAGGTAGGCGACTGCCTTGGGCCCCCAAAAGCCAAGGGCCCCCTAAAATGCTTTTCATAAACGGTTGTCGTTTATGGTGTTTATTACCACGACAACCATCTGCGTGTCCGAGTTGAATGTGCTTCTTGTGTATTCTGTGAATACATCATGCATCTGAAGCTGTGAGCAGCTCAAATGAGCAACAGTATGTTATTGTTTTAAACACCACTTACTCGTTTCTGAGAAGGACCCAAGTAGAGGGATGCACTTACTTTTTTGGTTTAGGTGTTTGAATCTATAATTTCCTTTAAATCTGCATAAAAAATAACTATAATACAAAAATGAAAGAGACCCGTACTTGTCCAGATTCAGTCAAAAAGGCTTATTTCATTTATTGCTCAGAGTAGAGGTACATGTGTGCAAATGTATAGATTCACTAAATCCACCCTGATTTTAATTTATCCCGGGGTCTTGTGAAATATACATGGAAGTCAGTTTCCACCAGTGAATAAAAAAGTAATTGTGACTTTTATCTCAAAACTGTGATCGTGTTTCTAGTAACTGAGTTTATATCTCACAAATATGACTTTTTTTCCTCAGAACTGCATGATATGAAGTTGTAATTGTGTTTTTTAACGTCAGAGTTCCGATTTGGAATTGTGAGAAAAAGTCAATTGTGAGAAAAGGCACAATTGCACATTTATATCTTGCAATTCTGACATTATTTCTCACAACTGCGAGTTTAAAATCTCAATTCTGACTGTATAACTCACAGTTACTCGTTACAAAAGTCGTAACACATAACCTCACTATTACTAGAAAAACAATCACAATTGTGAGATAAAAAGTCACACTTACCTGTTTATTCAATAGTGGAAACCAGCTTCCATATATACAGTATAAGAGGACATTGAGCCATTAGAAAAATTGATTTAGTAATTGATTTACAAAATAAAAATGTACAAATATAGGCTATTAGTATAACTACAATATGCACATATTTACTTTTGAGCTGACAAATATTTAGTAAAATCTTTAAATCGTTAACCCCCCAACACACACACACACACACACACACACAAACACAGATTATTCATTATATCTAAAAAATATATATATTTTTTTTAAATAACTACCATTCAAAGGTTTGGCATCAATAAGATTTTTCTAAAGAAATTAATACTTTTACTCAGCAAGAATGCATTAAACTAATCAAAAGTGACACTAAATGACATTTATAGCGTTACAAAATATTAAAATAAATGCTGTTCTTTTGAACTTTCATCAAGAAATCCTGGAAATATACATTAAATATTAAGCAGAACAACTGTTTTCAACATTGATAATAATCAGAAATATTTCTTGAGCAGTTCATGTGACATGTGATAATGATGCTGAAAATTCACAGAAATCAATTACACTTAACTACATATTCACACAGACACCAGCTATTTTAATTTGTAATATTGCATTGCATAATAGTAGTATTTTCTACTGTGTTTGATTAAAATCAGTCAAATCAGTGATGTTCATGATCAAATGGCAAATCTTAAGGGGAATGGTGAAAAAATGCATGTAGGACGACATATTATGATGTGTGTTTTGTGTGAGCATTTTCATGATCTGACAAATAGGTTTGTCTTTATGAAAGAGTTATTAAATATCAAGAAATATAAATCAATGGCTAATTCAGTTTTTACACACTGCACAAGTTCAGATCTGTGCTCTCAGCAGTATTAGGCATTGGTGTCTCTACAAATACAAAAAAACCTTGCATTACATTAACACTCACTACTGAGAAACGTCATGCGTTTCAGTGGCTTGTAAATCACCAGGCCTCGATGGAAATGAATAGCGTCTGTTTGCTTTGTTGCAGCAAATCACTGTCATGGTCAACCCCCCTTATTCTATTGAAAATAATGAAATAATTAGTCAACAAGCCAAGCATAATCAACATGACATTATAACAGAATCACGCACTCAGTGTTATAATTACTGACCTGCAATTCTACTCATATTCACAAAAACACCACAGCTCATGCAGAATTGCTTCACTGTTTAATTTAACCAGCATCACTTATTATTGATATACTATGTTGTCCATTAAGTCTTAGTCTTCTATTATTTAAGCATCAGTTGGAACAATGCACTTTAAGTGTTCAGATGAAGCTCATCTATTTTCTGAGTCTGATAAGATCCCAAGCCCACCACCAAAAACCACAGTCTGTCAAGCATACAAGCCAAAACTCACAATCAAGCACAACTCAAATCTAGTCTATTTAAAACCTTAACGTAAGAAAGAACATTATGAGGGTTTTTCACGGAGTTTGCAGCAAGTCTTCACTTAATAGTTGAATTATGTGCATTTGTTTCCAGTAATGCTTTTGTAGCAGTTCCAGATCTGCACATAAGAAACTCACACTGAAGACAGCAGGGACGGCCTCACATAACTTCCATTTATTAATCCTGGAACACATGGGACACTTAATCAGAAAAAAACATTCTCCACGCTATCCTCTTTCAGCATCACGCACACGAAAACAACCGGGAGATAAGGAGAAACTTTTTGCGTCCTGCCTCACCAGCGTCCAATGCGGTCTGAGGGCGACGATTACAACAATTTACGTTAACATCGTGCAACACAAGAAATAAAGAATTTGAAATAAAGTTACTGGTAGCATATTGTTCTTTCCACATGTATCATCAACAATTAATGAACGCATGAACCAGCATACAAACATTGCCCAAAATATCATGTACATTCACAACAATACTGTAAAGGCATGAATTCGGTGCATAATCCAAATACAAAGCAATGGAATGTTTTTCAGAATAAAGGGAAAAAGAAAATAATAGAAAACATTACTCAAAACCAGTTCACATATTATCATTCATTGTTTGAATTAAAGAACTGAACATACCTGGAACACATGGGACACTTAATCAGAAAAAAACATTCTCCACGCTATCCTCTTTCAGCATCACGCACACTGCACAAATCACCGATTGATTAGCTCCACGTGCGTCAGATGAAAATCAGTAAAACTCACATAAACCTTATAACATTCAAGTATACATACTCAAAATCGACTCAGAACACATTAAGTTTAGAATTTGGTTAACTTTAATCAAATGAACACCGTTAACGTACCGAAAAACACGGGAGATAAGGAGAAATTTTTGCGTCCTGCCTCACCAGCGTCCAATGCGGTCTGAGGCTGACGTTACTCCCAAACTCCCCAAAGGCAAGCGCGTCGTAACACAGATAAAAGTCCCATTTGCACAAAAACACCATTATAAAAGTTCCTACACGCAAAACATATAATTATTTTTTATGTGTTTAATATGCAACAATTGTCTTTTAGCTCCATAGAAATTACGTTTTGGGAAGTTCATCACACAAAATACCATAAAACTAATATTTCTCTTCCCAACTGGTTACACTTTACTTAGTCACCCAACACAAGCCATAGTTCCCATGGGGCTATATTTGCAGCTAATTCATAGATTAAGAAACGTATACAGTCCTGAGGATTCTGTGGCAGATAAGTTATAGGCTACAGAACTTTTTATTTTTATAACGTACAGGGAAAATGTTGGGTGACAAAACAACAACCCAATAACCTTTACATTACTAAAAACGAAAAGTGATGCATTGTTTCGCTTCCTCGTGAGGCACTGCATTTAAACAATTCACAGAAAGCCATATGGACCATAAAACCAGTCTTAAGTGTACATTGTTCCGAATCTGGAATCTGAGGATGCAAAAAAACACAAATACTGAGAAAATCATCTTTAAAGTTGTCCAAATGAAGTTCTTAGCAATGCATATCACTAATCAAAAATCAAGTTTTGATATATTTACGATAAGAAATTTACAAAATATTTTAATTGAACATGATCTTTACATAATATCCTAATGATTTTTGGCATAAAAGAAAGATGGATCATTTTGACCCATACAATGTATTTTTGGCTATTGCGACTTAAGACTGCTTTTGTGCTCCAGGGTCAGGACACATATATTCAAAAATACTAATTCAACACATTATCTGATAAATCCGGTCGAATTCAATCATGCAAAACTGACTCTCTTTAAATGGAATGACGAGAGAATGAAGCAAACCCGCTTTTCACTCAAATAAAGAGTTGCATGTTTATAAGGTTAGGCATATACGGTAATACATGTTATTCATGGCTACAGACGCTGCACACCTGTAACAGCAAACATCGCGCTGCAGCCACTCACCTGCTGACTAATGTCGCGATTACTCGCTTTTACTCCAACCGTTATCGGTGTCCAGCAGCTCTCATGGACAAATGATGAGTCGAACCCAGTGTTCTCCGTTCAGCGCGTCTGCCAGCATGAGAAGTTGCTCAGTTTAAGCCTCTGCGTTCAAAATCCCCCCAAAATACTCGATCGCAATGACGCTCGACAGAAATGAAACGTCTCTTCTCCACAAGAATAATCAGCTCTGAAGAGAAATGATGCGACGCGCGGGAGGAGAGAGAGAGAAAATCATTCAAATGCACAGAGCATAATGCGCAGATGAGTGAAGGGGGATGGGAGAGGATTAAGTGGAAGCCCCCTTAAATACATTACACACATGTCCAAGTCATTGTATTTGTATATTTTCTGTGTTGTTTTATGTAGGCATGTGTAATCGTGTAATGAACTAGCAGAGTGTATAAACTGTAGGATGATGTTCAGTTTGCTGTCCATCCCAAAATTGGCAGGAGTGATGCAGACAGAGGTCAGTGAAGCTCCTTCTCTCTCCAGCTGTCTGGCTGGACTTGGCAATAGTTCATAGCATTTTAAGACCCTCATTAAAATCTGGATCAGATGCCTAATCTTATAGCCTGCAGTACATTAGTATCCTCACATGTGATTCTGTATATGTTTCTGTATATTTAATGTTCATATGGTGTCATTGAGTCACAATTTCTGAAGTAATATTTGCAATGTGATCCAGTTTATTCTTCTTTTCTTTAAATCCAGGCACACATGACTGACGTGTGGCTTCTAACATATACACACTAATCCAAACATTAACAGATGGGTCAATCCCAGTTGTTTTGTCTCTAACAGTGATGTCAGTGTGTTAAGCACACGCTTTGTGTTTTTACAGATTTTTGTTTTCATACAACAATCTCACAAAATATTAAACAATTCAGACAATTAGTGCAGACAAACAACCATGCAATGAATGATTTGATTGTGAAAGAAGAACATTTAGAGAGCAATATAAAAAAATACATGATATTAAATTACATTAAAAAGCTTGAAAAAAAAAGACATTGTTCTGGAAAGTTTATTAAGGGCTATTGTGGACTGTTTCAGGCAATAAGCACATCTTATTAGAAATAAATGAGCAATTTCCTCTTTCTGTCAGTTGTGTCACCTATGTGAATAATCCGAGTCTATTCAAATTCATCTGCACCATGAAACTGTCACTGATGGAAATGAACTGACCCTTGACTCATTTAGCTGCTCTTTTGTTTCAATGCATAGTGTCTGTGTTATATAAAAACCTGGTGTATGACACATGTTCAGCTTGCCATACCACACTAACATATTAGATATATCCAGCCTGGTCTCATGTTTATACGTAGGTATCAATACATAGCATTTACAAGCACAAAACATACATTTTTGTACATTTTTAATGATGCTAAAACGTACAATTTAGACGTATTTCAACATTTAAAACGTACAAATCGATACGTATTTTTAGCTAAAAAACGTAAAAATATTTACGTATCTTTTATATCATTAAGATATTCGTATCAATGCATTTTTATCATTTTATCAATAAGCGATTTAGATTTTTAGGCCCCTTAATCTACCCCCAAACCTAAACCTAGCCATTTTATAGCGAATATAAAACACAATTGACCGAAATATGCAGGAAAATAACCATTTTAGTAACAATATAGCATCAGAAATGTTTTTATAGTCGCTAATCCCACTCCTACATCTAAACCTAAACATAGCTATTTCTGTACAGTATAAGAAAAACAGGGCAGACGGATAAATGCAATTACAATCATTTATTTATTGCAAAAATGTCAAAAGTAATCCGAATGACGATGTGTTGCAGTAGCAGTCTTCTCTTCTCTTTGACAGCACTAATTTAAACTAAACCTAACTCATTGGTATATTTTCAAAATGTGTACTAAATGATTAGAAAAAGATTAGTGTCAGATATTTAAACTTGCCCGTATAACTTAATTTCGGTCGTTGAAGTTCTACAGTACATGGCCGTATGCAGAAATATTTGTTATCACATTTATCATATAAGACATGATTGATACAGCCGTTTAGTAACATGGCTTATTGCTCTAGTGAGTTTGGAGGCAACAACCTCTCCAGAACAAACATGCACATAAATTATAGTGTCTACATCAGGGCAAATAGAAGGCAAATGATTGATGTTCAAACTAAATAAGAGTGGTCCAAGTACGTATCCCTGTGGAACACCCTATAGTAGTATTAAAAACAGAGGAACCGTGACTATAAACTTTCACATTTTGTGTTCTTCTTCTGAAATATGACTCCATCCATTGGTTGAAAACTTAAAGTACTGAATGGTTTGCTTAATGCTGTTGTAGATCATTAGAGCAAGACGTACCTTTGGATCCAAACGCAACAAAACAGCTGCCTAAGCTTTCGAAGGAAGCCTTTACTGTATGTCTCCCTCTAACAGAGACTTTGAGACCTGAACTGGGTGTGTGCAGTGGTCTTCAGGACAGGTTTGGGAAACACTGGTCTAGTGTGACATTTCACTTGAAGCCCCTCATCTGACCCTTTCAGTTGCACCCAAAACATTCATCTCAGCTCATAGTACTGTAGTAATTTTGTTCATTTGGAGGAGCAGTGGCTCAGTCTGAGAAAAAAGGGAACCCTACTTTCATTCTACATACACAAGCATACTTTCGCATTAAAACAGACAGGTAAATAGATATATTCCCACAGATCTTATAGATTTAGGCTGTCTCAGTCTCTTCATATCCTAGACTGCAAAAGACAAAGTAAAGAGAACACACAGAAGGCTCTTATCTTCTCTGAGCACTCCAGTACGCAAATATTTTCATAATGACATAATTGCATAATGAAGAAAATGATCAACATGATTCATATTCAAAATGGCAAGCAAGTGCTGCTGCTTTTTTTACACTATATATCCCTTTCTGAATGATGAATTCAGACTACTGCAACCTGCTGGTATGGACCGTTATTTCCTCTCATGCAGGAATAAATTGTATGTGCTAGTTGGCCATTGGCTGGAGTCTTTGCGGTGTGTTCGAGTGTGTTTCTTTGACCCAGACACAGGTGACACCAGGCAGCAATGCGGTCAGCTTTCATCACCGCTAATTCTTTGATGTTGGCTTGGTGTGTCACAGCCTTTATAGTTCAATGTGTCATACTAAAGCCCTCACAGTTTTCTGTCAGATCCTTATTTGAGAAACTTTGAAGATCCAATCTTCCTACCCACATGCATACAGGTAGACCGGATCAGCTTGCTCACATGTTGGATTTGGCACAAGATGACATACCATACCTCTGTACACTTTTCAGGATGGTCCAATGATGTGTGCAGAACAAGAAGTATGGCACAGATACCTTTGCTTTTGTCCTCTCCTGCTGGCCCTGTTATAAGAAGACAGTCCTCAAAATGAATTTGAAGAAGCGGCAGGATTTGGTGCTCAATTAAGGCCAATTGAGGTGTGAAGTACATTTTTTCCCGTTGCCTTTGATAAAGTGCAAGAAAGAAAAAAAAACATAAACATCGGAGAGAGCGTTACATCCGTAGGGATCCGTGTATTAATGGTGCTGGTGATGTTGTATGAGATGCTTGTTTCTGAGTGTGTTCTGTGTTTGTTTCTCCGTTTCTCCACCAACTGTCCACGCGACAGGGTCCACCGCATCCTGCAAAATATGAAAAAATATGAAAGGTGAAATGATGTTTCAGAAAAATTCCTCTGTTACACTTCACCATCCCTAAAGCCAGGAGTGTTTATCCTGTGATCCATGTCATGGCTTTTAGGAGTGGATTTGTCAGAGAAACACTAGTAAGCCTCTTTTCTGACAGTTTTAATGGCATATTAAAGTACCAGTTAATGCTGAAATGTCATAGTGAAAGGTTAGGGCACAATTTACATTTTATAAGTGATATAATGTGCAAGCAGTACATGATAGATAATGATATTGCTGGAAAATAACATGTACATGTAGCAGTCTAATGGAACTCGAATATATACAGTTATAGGCTATTTATTTATGCATATATTTAAGCTATTTTTTATCAAATTAACTAAATTGAGTGAGTAAATAAAGCTTATAGTAATAATTTATATTTAAACGTGTCAGTCAGATTTACAGGGAAATTGTATGCATTTGCCATTAACTAATTAATCTTATTTATATATTTTTATCATATATCTTCTTTCTCTTATATTGGCTTCTTAGGCTTTTTAAGTTTTAAGAGAAAGAAAGAAAGAAAGAAGTTTTGGATATTGCAAAGTATATTTAGTGCACAGTTTAGTGAATGAACACTGCATATAATAATCCATACTTGCACATATTATATTGAACTCCACTGTAATAGCATGACTCCTGGTAGAAGAGATGTTGTATCTCAGTGGGACTTTAAATAAAAATAATAATAATACATTTTATGCCTAGAGTATAGTATTTAAAATCTCCATAAAATAGTTTGACAGAGAAGCAGTAATTGAGATCATATGTTTAACAGAATGAACACATTTTAATCAGTGTAAAAAGTCATCCAGGAGTAAACCGGAAACAAGTCAGTAGTTATCTCGCCTTGGATGTCAAATGGTCAAAAATGGCCCTGTCCCATATATTTTGTCCCAGTGGTCATATAGTGCATGTTCAGAGCCAGGATTGTATTCTTTATTAACTACTGAGACTTCTTTCTGCCTCAACCAAAGAAAGGTATTTCTACAAAACTCATTTTGATTGATGCAAATTCTGGATATGTTTCCAATATTACCATCAGCTGATCTTAAACTTTCTTCTCAGATAAAGCTGCATATTGACAACATCCAGGACCTAAAATAAAACTGTTGTAAAGTCGTCTGCTAGGGAAGGGCCTGCTGTACTCTGACCCGACAGACGGTTAGTTTTCCAACAGAAATCTGTGCAACTGAAGACAGTGTGGAAATTAAATGAAATATACTTTATTGTCCCTGGTAGGGAATGTGGAGTAGACTCAAAACCAACATTCCAACATCACCTGGTACACCTAAAAATATAAAAAAATACTATCATGCATAATAAACATACACATCCATATACACCATCACAAAAAAAGAACAAAACTCACTCCAGGTCACATAGTACTGGAGCTTGAGAGTCCGAGTCTCTAGCAGCGCAGCACCACCGGAAGTATGTCATGATGACATTTTGTGTTGCTTTATTCTACACACTTGTGCTAACTTGGCTAAACTTTATATACATAGACCATGTTTTAGACACTCTACTAACTATGAGTATCTTTGGGATTACATTCAACTAGCAGACATTAGTAGTATTAGTAGACCGCTATGGTTAGGTGTTGAAAATGTACAATAGGTCAAGGTCCCCCCCCATACAGTGTAGTCAGTAGAATATATGTTGTGGACCCATCAAAATAAAGTGTTAGAAGATATTAAGCAGACAGTCTACTAATACTCTAATGACTGCTAGTTGACAAGTAGTTGCAGAGTTACTCACTGTTAGTAGAATGTCTAAAGTGGGCTAAAGATGTGGGTAAACAAACAAATAAATAATGAAAGTGCATGTGTTTGGTTGTAAGAACTCTAGATACATTTTATTATTTGAAATTAATAGATGCAGGAATTTGTTATCGGAAAAAACAACAGAAATATAACGAGAAACATAAAAGCAACACAATGCCGCCTCTGAATCGAGTAATCTGAGTTTATAATGTGTTGCTACACAGTCGTGATGCTGTGACCTACATTCCTCAGCCGTGATGATATTACTCCACTTCACGGGTCCACACCATCTATCAGATCCCAGACCAGTTCATCTCATCAACACAAGTGCAGAGTACAATATTGAAATAGTCTATGTGTTTACTTTCATGTTTTTCAGCAAAAGAATCACAAAAACACCAAAGACATATAGGCCCGGTTTCACAGACAGGGCTTAGACTAAGCCAGGGTTAGGCCATAGTTCAATTAGGACATTTAAGTTATTTTAATAAACATGCTTAGAAAAAAATACATTGTGTGCATCTTGAGACAAAACAAAGGCACTGATATATGTTATGATCAGTCGGTGCGAGTTTATTTCAGCTGAAACAGCTCAGACTTACATTTTAGTCTGGTACTAGTCTTAAGACCATGTCTGTGAAACCGGGGGATAAAGTAACACTTATTTTCAACATTATTTAAAATAATATGTGCAACGTTTTAATAAATCAATAAATATGAATTTTACATTGAAACCGTGCATTTATTTTAACTGTATGGTAAAAAAGCCCTGATTTACTGTAAACTCTTTAAAAATAATGTTCCAAGTAAACCTTATCTCTATATGTGACCCTGGACCACAAAACCAGTCATAAGTCAGTCATTATACATCATCTGAAAGCTGAATAAATACGCTTGTTGGGACAGGACAATATTCGCCCGAGATATCTGGAATTTGAGGGTGCAAAAAAATCTTGAATCTGGCAAAAATATTGAGAAAATCATCTTTAAAGTTGTTCAAATGAAGTTCTTAGCAATGCATATTACTAATCAAAAATGAAGTTTTGATATATTTACGGTAATAAATGTACAAAATGTCTTCATGGAACATCATATCCTAATGGTTTTTGGCATTAAAGAAAAATTAATAATTTTGACCCATACAATGTATTTTTGGCTATTACTACAAATATACCCCAGCGACACTGGTTTGTGCTCCAGGGTCACATATCGAAATCTCATTTGGGAAGAAGTGATTCATCTTTTATGAGTCATTCAATTATTGGTGTCCTGTAGAGTACAACATGTGCTTTCAAAAGCTCAACTTAAATGTGTGCTATAAAAGAACTGCTCATAAATAGCTGTTGAGCAAGTATTATTACATGAGTGGAGGCTTGGACCCGGATATATACAGTACAATACATCACAACAAAACAAGCCATAGGCCTTAGTCAGGTTAGACGACATTGAAGAAAGCGCTGATGAAAACGAGGCTGTGAGGGACAGGCTTACAGTCTTTACTATGGCATGGACAGTTTAAAGGTCCTAGATCAAGTAATTGTCATAACTTTTTTATGTGTTTTTGCTCTTATTTTGGAAGATGTTTTGCCAGCTGAACAGTCAGTATGTTGTTAAACGCAGCACAATCATTGAACACACTGTACTTGTCCCTCACAGCCTCAGTATTGTTCCTGTCAGAAATTAATCATGGCACTACCTTGACTATTAGCATGTGATCTGTGCATCAGTAATGTAGAACACAATTAGT